>ULGT01000009.1:753323-1131688 GCA_900519025.1 Yarrowia porcina | reverse complement strand
TTTTTTTTTTTTTTTTTTTTTTTTTTTGTCATTTCCTCAATTTTTGTCCAAATTTCCATGGTCACGTGACCTAATTCTCCCCTCTTATTACTCCAAACAAGGTTCATACTAAGCATCCGTGATAAGTTGAATAAAAAACCGCAATAGTTTAGTGGCTAGAATTTCCGCCTGTCAGAACTCTGTTCAGCACGCGGGGGACCGGAGTTCAATTCTCCGTTGCGGAGGTTTGGTTACGGCCATATCCTGGTGAAAATACGGCTTCCCGTCCGATCAGCCATAGTCAAGCACCAGAGAGCCTAGTTAGTATTGTAGTGGGAGACCATACGAGAATCCTGGGTACTGTAATCTTTTTTCCCCAGCCAACGAGCGCAGCGAGTTGGTTGGGGTATTTTACTGTAGGCGGTTTGAGGACTTTCAGATCTTCTTTTTCGTCTTTTTCTCTCATTTTATGATGCCTCATTTTTGGGTGGTGGTCATTTTTGAAGTTCGAATTTCACTGTGGTCATTTTTGATCGAATTTCACTGTGGTCATTTTTGATCGAATTTCACTGTGGTCATTTTTGATCGAATTTCACTGTGGTCATTTTTGAATGTTCGATTTTCACACGTCCGGACTGGGAAAGAGACAAGTGCTGTTCCTTTTCGAAGTTTTGAAAGTGCAAACCCTTCAGGACGAGTTAATTGTTCGTTTTGCGGGTTTATTTGGGTTTAAGTTTGTGAGGTGGTAGTTGAGTGGAGTTGGGGAGATTCGAACATCAAGACTAGATTGATGATGTGAATATTGCAGGTCATTGGAGCGCTTCAAAGACACCAATAAGTATACCATTAGAATCAGCGTGATCTTGCGAGTCGAATGGCACCAATATCATCATTACTTGCCATACAAAATTCTGAGATATGAGACATTTTCGATACTGTGTAGTGTTCATTCATTATCATACGTAAAAGTTCTATTTACTCCTTTTTTTCCTTCAAAGACCTCGTCATCCACGTGTTGAACGAGTCCCATATCGTCTTTTCACTTCCCTTCTTCCAAGTAAGACTATTTTCTGTAAACTGAAACTCATACTGGTCCTTGAGTTCCACATTTTCCTTCCTCAATTTCGCTCTTTTGTATTTCCGACTCCAAATATCGCCCTTTGGAAGTGCCACAAGCCCGTTTTCCAGCTTTTTGAACGGAATATCGTTGTTTATAAGCACTTTTTCCACCTTCTCAAGATTGTACTTTCCTAAAATCTTCTCAAATTTCACATTATGAGCAAAAGTCCAGGCCACAAACCATCTCTTTGTCTTCCCTGGACGTTTAGAAACCACTGTATGATAAATTCCTTCCTTTTTGAGCTCTTCAATGACCCTCTCCATCGTCTCTTTCTTACCCATCATGGACGTGAACCAAGTGATGTTTTTATGCTGTTTCGAGTCGGAAATCATCCGTAACAAAAACCCCAGCTCTCCACCATCGGTAATCAACTCTGTCTGCGCAGCTTTCAACTCGCCAGAAGGTCTACTTTTCTTCTTACAGAGACTCTTTTCCATCTCTTCAAAGGAAGAGTAAAACGGAGGATTGCACATGGAAAAAGTAATAGACAAGTCTGGGAAGTTGAACAAGTCCAAAGAGGGATCCACCAACTCGACTGAAATCAACTTTTCAACACTAGGGTTCTTCTGGACATTGTTTTTGGCTTGTTTAACCGCCTGCTCATCAACATCACTACCTATCATTTTCCAACCATACTTTTGAGCAGCCAACAAGGGGTAAATACAAGAGGTTCCCGTCCCGATATCTAGCCCTAAAATCTCCCCCATTTCCTCACTCAATAACTCCCTAACCCACTCAATATAAGCCATACGAATAGGTACTCTAGGACAGAGTCTGGTGGGGTCCAATTCAATGACCAAGCCATAATCACGTGACAAACTGGCCTCTGTGAACGCGCAATTTGCCTCAGCTGATGTAAAATCAAATTGGCCGTCAATAATAAACGGTTTCAACGCTGGTATATCGTGTATCCATTCCATGGTATCATAATAGAGTACGGTAGGGTGTGAGAAGGTTTAGGTGAGGAGTTTTATGTGGGTAGATCACGTGACGTCACGTGAAAACAGGTTATGACAAAAAACACGACAGACCAGAGATATTCTTGTTTCCTCATTTTTTTAATTTTTTATTTTATTTTATTTTTAATATGTTTTGCCCTCTCCGATGAGATGCATACGAGCAGTCAAAGGGAAAGATAAGAGACACTATGAAACCCGATTAGTAAGCCAATTTTCGCCCTGAAACAGGTAAATCCGGTCATTCACGTGACCTCAACATTTTCACGTGACCAGAACCCACTTTGCACCCCCCCTCATCTCTCCAAAGGCTTCCTCTTTCGGTAGAGTTTCGTCCTTGCTGCATAAAGTTGCCGGATCTCGATGCTTGCTTGCATGGTGGGATAATGGGCCCCAAAACAGGCCCTATTGTGCGTTGTGGTTGGTTTGGAGTTGGAGAAGAGTTGTCATTGTGTTGAGAACGGCTTGAGAGGGTTTATTGTGTTTTTCAAACGACTTTCACGGGGTTTACGAAGTGGATCTAAACAGAGAGATCTATAGGGATCGATAGATCGACAACTAAGACTCGTTCAAGACGTTTATTTTCGACTGTTGAGCGGTTCAAGTGGAGTCAAGTTTGAGAGGGGCAAACAAGTTGAGAAACGGAGAAAAATCGACGAAAAAATCGGCTTTTTTTGTCAAGTTATTTGGTTCACATTGACTTGAATAGGTCAAAGGAGGATACGACAAGAGGAGACTATATTGAGGTACTTTTGAAGGTGGATACGACGATAAAAGGTGGTATATTGGTTCAGCATTGGAAAAGACGTGATCTGGAGTTGAAAGGAACTGAATCAGGTCATTATTGGGGGAGTACTATTCGTGAAGAGATACAGAGAAGGGATACCACTAGAAAGACCTGAATAAAAGTTCTAGGACAAGAAAAACCGGACTATTTCGCATCTACAGCATTAAGAGAGTCACTATTTGAACTCCTTCACAGTTTTTAGCACTTTTTTGCATCATCATTCTCCACTCATTCGTTTACCATGCCCCGAAGTACAACAGCATCTTCTGAAGATACTATTGTTCCTGAAGAGAGCCGGAGTTCGAATTCCACACCGGACCTCCGTCCTCGACCGCTCAGAGACGATTCTCACCGTGGCAAACGCATGATGGGCGATTTACTGGGGTCTTTACAGGGAGGAAGAGGAGCCGGCAAGAGAATGAATCTATCAGGCGAAAATAATGGAGGAAAAGAAAAACCAAGTAAAGCTGAGATTGAAGAGCGGATACGGAATAGGAGGGTGCAAAATCAGGAGGAAAATCCGGAAACTCGGGCTTTAAAAGAGACAATTATAAGGAAGCGAAAAGAGAGAAAGAAACTGGAAATGACTAAACGACATGAAAAGATGAGAAAGGATGCGAGGTATTTGCAAACGAAGACAGAGCCGGTGCTGACGTTCCTACCAAGAGTGCTGACTCAGCAGGATAGTGCGCTGATTGAAGAACAGTGTAAAGGAGTGGAGTATGATATTCAGAGGGAGGAGGCGGAGGCTGAACAGGCATAGAAGAGCCGAAGGCTTTCTATGGCTGTGAATGACTCAAAAGTGAAATTGTTAGTCACTCAGGGAAGTTGCTTTTGTCATCAGTGGACTCTAGAGCATGTCTACCAAGGGTAGCATCTCATATAGAATAATGTCATGTATTTATGGAGTGTGGAGGTGGATGAGGTGGTGGTATGTGTATAACATGGTTAACAGAGGTGTCTGTTCACTTTTTGGTCTTAAATCGGTCACACAGAGGTCATATTGTGGACTTACCTACAGTAGTCTTTCTGAGCAGTGTATACTTCAATGTATCGAATAACAGTTAGAAAGAAGTGGACATGATATTCCTAAAACCACGAGAAACACCAGAGGAGCCTCCTGAATGACTTTTTTCACATTAATATGTTCTTACTCACTGATTAAATCATACATATCCATTACTGTAAAGCTGCTTAGTCAGCGCTACGAAAATGGGTGTTTGAAAGGTGTTTGATGGTGTTTGATGGTGATGGGGTGCTGTAAGAGTGTGAGGGAGTCTGTTAGTGGAGTTATTGTTGTTGTAGGGTAGGTATTGGGCTGTTTACGGTGAGATGTGTGTTGGGGTGATAGTAAGCTGAAGATATTGGGGCAAATAATAGAAATGGAGGGAAGTTTGTATGGAAGGATTTTTTGTTGCCAGCTAGATGTATACCATGGAAAAGTTCTTGGATTTATTTGGTTGAAATTCATCATTATGGAGTCACTCATGTATATATCGCTTAACATGGCTAAAAAGGTTAGTTGAGGTTATTGGGCAAAATAAAGAGATTTAGAGAGAGAAAAGTTGGAGAAGATATATAATTGCGGAATATGGTCACAGATTCGTTTAGATCTAACCTGTGTGATGAATATAGGATAGGTTATGATGTGTTATGCTCTATGGACGTAAGAAGACTATACCAGATGTACATATTTAGGGGGCTGAGAACTCTCTGAAAGCACAAAGAGCTCCGCAGAAGTCTTGATAGAGATATAAATTCTATTGAGAGGTCTTCTCTAGCTTCTACATCTCCTGTTAGACCTCCTTATCCATCCATAGCACACCCTCGTATCATCTTAATGTGAGTACTTGTAGACCCCCAAAGACTTCCTATTCGTCTATAACACTCTCCATTACTTCCCAGAACACTTCATGGATACATAGACGTCTTCTTATATCTCTCTAAAGCTCTACTCATAGCTCATGGGGTGTCTTGATGGAGCTCACATGGAGTCATGTAGCAAAAACACTCCAAGTACTTCCAAATTACTTCCTTCTGCTCTTCATATCTCTCCTTAGCTCTTTGAACGAATCCTTGGCTCCTTAGACCTCCCTTGAGCAGCTATATTAGCTCATGGAGCCCCTTTAAACATAGACCTCCATAATCTATAAGCCTCTGTTTGAGCCTTTAGATCCTATAAGATATCCCACCAAGCTCTCTAGGGTCTTACGTCAACCCCCCGGCCTCTCAATAGCTCTTTAAAGACCCTATTTTACTCCTTTTAACTCCTGTTCACCTCTATAGCCACTACAATGTCTTCATAGAGCTCTCTCTATAGCTGCTAGACCTTTCTTGGCATTATAACTCATACGAAGTACATACTTGTAGATCGCCATAGCTGTTGATGCATCTCTAGAACTACGAATGTGGCTCAAGGGCCTCTCTCTAAGCTCTCTAATACCTTACTTGGACTTCTACAGCCTCCACAAAATAATTGATAAAGCTCTTTAAGCACTTCTAAAGCTTCGAGCTGCAACAAACAACTTCTTTGAACATCCAGCGTTCTTTCCATGGCATCGAGATACTTCCATAGCTCTTAGGACTTGTCAATTTTCAGTTTTCGATGAAAGACTCTTAACCTGTTACAGTACACACGCCACTTTAAAATTGTGTTTGTGTTGTGACACAAACCAAAAGTTGGATTGTGTCGTAAACTTCCCCTGCCTCACTTGGTCTCCATTACTTGTAACACCCCCCCTCCACTCCGGCCGTGTTGGAGACAGAACATGATTGCGTCCGCCGCTTTGGAAGTGGAGGGCTTGTGTGAGTGGTGTAGGGGAAGAAGGGGGAGGAAGGAGGAAGCATTTACAAGCAAGGTATTGTATTTAAGTAGTGGTACTCCGTATTGGTATACCTTATATTAGGAAAATAAGTAAGCAAATACTGGATGTAGACCAATAGGACACGTTTAGACGTAAGACGTGACTGTACCAAGCCCTTCTACAGCCCCCTACAGCCCCCATTTGATCCATGAATCGCCTTTCCCCTTTCTAATAGTCATGTTATGGATAAATCATAGACGTCTGAGGCTCTTGTTAGGCACTAGAGCTCATATGGAGTTTTCACAGAGCGATTGACAGGTCTCAAAACACCACACAAGCATATAGAGCTGCTTATTGAAGAGCTATCCCAATACAAAAAGCTCCATTCGACTCCCCTCACTCGTCTCCTCATTTTCATGTAATCTAGATATCTGTAATGTCATCTAAACGCACATAATCCCCTCTCTTACAATTACTCCCCTGCTATCTAACATTGATACAGAATTGGTGCAATTATGTACAGTACAAGTATCACAAACATTCCATATCCAATACTCCATACTACGATACCTCCAATTTGCCTCCTATTACACTCCTCATATTCTATCATATCTATTTTACTAACACCTACCGGTACTCCAGTAGGTATACCTGGTGAACAAGCCGTATTGATAAACAGAGGATATCAATACGTAGCTGTTCGCCCGAGTAAGACTTCTTGACTCTATAGAGCTCTATAGAACTGCTTGAATGTCTCCATGAAGCTCTAGAACAGTTGAGATGTCTCCATAAGGCTCTTAAAAGTACTTATACAAAGTACCGGTACTGTACTGTAGACAGTTGTTTTCTGCCCTTAGCTCAGCATTAATCTCGTCTTTTCGGTATGAAAGCATCAACCCCCCGTTTGTATAAATAATCTATTCAATGCATTACTTTTTGTTGATCCCCCAGATTCTCTCGAGTCCTTCTCTAAACACCTGGACGTTATAATCGACCAGGGCCATTTTCTGTCCGTTTTCTTTTCTGATCAATCCCACGAGCGCCAGACCTTTGACCATTTGATGTAGATGCAGAGTGACTCCGTTCTGGAGCTTGGAGACACATTTCAGAGTGTTTTCGGGGTTTTTGGGGTTGGCGCCGTTTTCATACAGATTATCCAAGTCCACAGCAACATCGATAAAGTCCGTACAGACCTCATACGTCTGGTTATCGACTGGTGACGAGTCTGTGGCCACGTAAATCTTTGAATTGACGTCGAAAAGAAACACCTTTTCAAACAATGAGTGTGAACAGAGCACGTTGAGCAGGTTTTCAAACACTGGAAGTTCCGGAATCAGTTTTTGAATGATTCGACTGAACGCTTCGTAGATGGAATGATCAAAGATGGATGTCAGATGGAAATTCAACTTGACATCTCCATCATCAAGTCGAGCATCTACCAGTTCATCAGAAACTCGTTGCATGATATCTCTTTGGGTATCGAGTCTGAAATCTTCACTCAATCCATCGACTTTATGAATGAGCACCTCGACATTGATATCCGGGTTGATTTTGAAGGCGTATTCAATGATATTGTGGAGATTGGAGAGAGCGTTGAGATACTCATCCTGAGAGTCAATCACATAGACTAGGGCTCCCACGTTTTGAAATAACCGATCAGAATCGATATATTGGTCGGGTTCGAAAAAGTTGAGCTGGCCGGGCAATTCTTGAACACTGAAATCAATCAAAGAGTTGAATTCCTCCTCCACAGGTTTGGAGGTTGATTCAATATACAGAGTATCGAGCGGTTGCATGTTGTGGAAGACGACTTTGCAAATCGACGACTTTCCCGACCGTCTCAGCCCCATGAGCAGGACCTTGGGCCGGTCCAGAGAGGAGACATTGATGATGGCTGTTTCGGACATGTTGATGAGGTGATGCGGTTGATGCAATCAAACCGATAAGATCCGGGGTAACAGACAGGGAGGTGGGGGGAGCTGTGGGTTCGATTTTGGGTGGGGAGAAATTACGAATTTTGAGGAAAAAGAAGATGGAGGAAAGTGGAGGGTGCAGAGTGGTTCTAATGTGTGTTTTAACTGGGGCTGGTATTTTTCTAGCTCGATTTATGCCGTTTTTGAGCCGCTTAAAGAGCCCTGTTTCACCTACACTGTGGGGCTGGAACTTCACCCCTAAAAGGGTAAATGGTAAGTAAGGCCAAGTGGGAGGGGGATCAGGAGAAATCATGATGAATGTCTATTGAGAAGGGTTCAGAAATGGGTAAGGGTATAGGAGGTAATCTGGGCTATATAAAATGAACAGATTATGAGTTTGAGACAGTTTTTTCTGTTATAAACTGACAGGAATCCCTAATATGAACCCCTTGAGGAAGTTATGATCTAAGTAAATACTAAGTAATGGGAGATCGAAGGAGAGTATGGATTAGGGTAGAATGGAGAAGACCTGAAATCGGATAAAATGAATGAGCCATAGACGTGTTGGTCTGTTTAAGAGACTCAGATGGTGTCGGTTTCGTATCAAATCTCACTGATCTTACTGTATCTGAAGACATGTCTGACTGAGTAAGACGGAAGAGGAGAGTCAAAAACTACAAGTGACGTTTTTCTGTAGAAATCGAGGTAAGCTGACTTAATCAGAGAGGTGTCAGATTTCTTAATAGACTGCTCCTTCAACTCGTAGAAGATTTCAAAGCTCTCTTGTTGTACTTGGAGTATCTTGTCACTAGGGAGAGCATGATAGAATCCTCCATAGAGCTAGGAGACCTCAGAAAAGACCAAGGACTTCAAATACGGGTATTTTAAACAGCCAGATATATATATATCAAGTCTTCCCACTTTATATGGCATTTAAAAGTGAGTTAAGACTGTGTCCAAGAGCCTCAATGTTTGACTGCAAGAAATCTCACAGTCCATTCTTAGGACCTCCATAAAGAAAGCCGAGTTCATTAGAGCTGTTAATAGTCCAGGAGATTATTTTAACCATCAACGCCGCTTCCTTTTTGCCTTAACATTTCATTGGTATATATTGAACAGGCTTTACACACCTCTCTATAGCCATAGTTATAGTACCCGACTGAAGACTCTGATAGCATGAACCATACACTTCAAATAAATCTATTGTATTTCTACCCCTCTAATGGTGTCTCATTTCTCCCACTATATAACACCCCCTACTACTCCGTACATACTACAGTAGAAGAGCTTTGGTACCAGTACAAGTTCTTCCGACCCTACAATTCCCTCGACAGCCAATCAAAGTAAAAGTACGCGAGTTGGCCTCCGAATTCGCCATTGACGGCAGCTATGTCCACCATGGTGTCAAACACTTTGTCAATCAAACGACCCATGCCCTCTCAGCAAATATGGAAAGAGCCATGTCTATGATCCCCTATTTTGTCACCCGAATTCTTACTGGTAAGGTGAGAAGAGTCCAGTTGGCGGTTGACCTCGGCGGTACCAACTTGACAATGAATTGTTTCTCACAACGGTAGCCGTAGTAACACATCTCACTTACTAACTGAAGTGTCTAACCCTCCACCTTGTAGACATGACACTCACCTAATTTGACCAATACATCCCTTCATGTAACGGTTTGTTCCACTGAGTAGAGCTTTAAGTCGCTCTTTAGTTACCTCTCAGAAGTTTGCATGTCTGAAGGTCCTGATTGAAGGTCCTATTTGAAGGTCCTATTTGAAGGTCTACCTGGTAGGCGTTTATCTCGCTCAATAAGCATCCCATGGACAAGTGGAGTTGTTCATTGGATCAGTTGCGGTCTAGGCAGTACAACAAGACTACATTTGACTGGGTTTGGAGGTTAGAGGTCTTGTTTGGGGGGCTTGTTAGAATGTCCTGACAGTGCATCTAGCTCTACCTGTTGAATATAATGGAAACTTTATATACAAATACATTAACGACTTACATATCACTTGCTGGAAGGACGTTCCAATCACAAACCTCTCAGTCTCCCTACCAAAGTGAGACTGGTCAGGAGAGGTTTCGCACCCTTGTGGAGTGCTCAACCGAGCACAACATCAGGTGACCAAATTCACTTACTACAGTGAATTTGCCCCCAGAATGGAATCAGTGGTCTGTCTACCACGTTAAGGTTATTCCATTCAACACTACCATCTAATCTGTTCAAGGAGTGCCTAAGAGCTCTACCTTGAAGCCTTCTCACCTAACCCAACAAGATGCTCTGTTCAAATTCCACATGGGAGAGTGCTTTGTTACAGGATTACCTGGTAGTTGTATATTATCAAGTGAAACGATTACGATCTATGACCCTGGTATTTACAGCACAGCCTCCTTGTATGCATATATCCTTCAAGAGTTACCGCACATAATAAACATCAGAGTGAACAGAGTCAACTGACCAGATTCTCTTTTCCAATTCTCAACTAAAGATACGCCATGCAACAGCCCTCAAGTGCCTCAATTACTGCTCAGTTTCAACGGCCTGATTTCCTCTGTTTCTCCGACTTATACAGCAAAGGTAAACTACCAGTACAGTACTTGTACAGTACTTGTAGGAGACTCTACAGATGTCTAATAATCTCATCAACTACACTCCATATAAATGACAATGACCAATATTATCTTTATGTCTCCAACTGTGTCATATGGGTCTACATCCAGGGTTTGCTTACTCAGCTTGCCTTTCTTAATATAAGGTGGACCCAAAAGTACTGGAACTATTATAACACTTTACTTCCTTCTTCCCCCTTCTTCCCCCACACCACTCACACAACCCCTCTACTTCCAAAGCGGCGGACGCAATCATGTTCTGTCTCCAACACGGCCGGAGTGGAGGGGGGAGTGTGAATGGTGTCAAGCGAGGCAGGGGAGGTACAAGACACAATCCAACTTTTGGTTTGTGTCACAACACAAGAACTAATATAAGGTGACATGAGGATTGTGACAGATTAAGAGTCTTTTTTCGGAAATGGCAGGTTACTTATTCCAGACAACTAGTAGACACCTGCCACGACCGTCACACCCCGTATGAAGTCGTTTGATGGTACCTACCGGTTCTATTTCCCTTACAGCTGTCCTCCATGATCAGAGGTTGTAGACCTCAGCAAGGCCTTTTACCCTAAGTTCTCGTGTATTAAACCAACAACTATTCCTACAACTGACGATAAAGCACAATCTGTATTCTTCAAAGCTAGGAGACTGAGTACTGCTTCAAGACGCAGGCCCTATTCAGAAGGACCACTCATCACAGTGTAGTCAGGGAACTGCGTCGAGAGACTCACTTCACATCTGCTACAATGGTTATTGCAGTACCAACATCTATTAAAATATTCTCAAAACAAAAGACTCATCATCTACTTCTTCGTTCTTCTATCTCATTCCATAGAGCATTATGTCTTCTACACATTCTACTTAACTCAACTCATATATCCCCACCACTGTATCTACAGTGATGTATCGGGGTATCTCAATAAGAACTCCTACAGCTAAGTAGACTCTTCCACAAGATACAGTTGCCTCAACTTCTTGTCCCTCTACGATCAATATAAATAACAATGAATTAATGCATATTTATTCAGCCATGTCTTGATATAGCTAACAGTACAGCACCAGTAGTACCAGGTAGACATGAAAAGCAAAGCAGGTGTTGTTAAAGCACGGAGACATCAGAAGAAACGCACTTGATACTTCACAAGCACCCTTCAACACTGCTTAGAAGTATCTCAGTAGCAGGTAGCCTCAAGCGCAACGCTCAGTACTACTCGACACGTTCAGCACTTCTTCAACACCACTCAGCACTACCTCAACACTGCTACGCAGTCTCTCAGTACCTCCGTAGCACTCAACAGTCGCTACTTACGCACTACTCCACACTCAGCCTTCTTCACACTGTCTGTAATCTCAAAGGCGCAACGCTCAGTACTACAGACACACTCAGCACTTCTTCAACACACTCAGCCTGCTTCGCAGAGCTTCATAGAGTGTCAGTACCTCCGTAACACCCAGCAGTCGCCACTTACGCACTACTCCACACTCAGCGCTGCTTCACGGTGTCCATGGTGTCAAAAGCGCAACGCTCAGTACTACTTCGACACGTTCAGCACTCCTTCAACACTGCTACGCAGTGTCTCAGTAGTACTTCACTTTGTCTCGTAGTACCTCGCTACGCGTTCCTCCTCATGACACAATCCCTTATCGTAATCGGCGGTTTCGCAGCATATGGATAATTCTGCATAATCGACACCGACCGGTACGGTTCCGGATCCTGACTAATGGACGTAAACCCATAAACCTCCGCCAGCTGATGCAAAAAGGCCCGCTGAGCCGTATGCATTGGAGGAAACCGCAACACCTTCTTCGTCGTATCATTCACCAAAGAAGCAATCTTCTGCTCCATCTCAATACAAAAGGACGGTTCCTGACGGTAAAAGTCAATGATTTCCTCGGGATACTCAAACATGATGGCTGCGTAATCAATGACCCGTTCTCCAGATTTTGTAATGGCGATATCCAGAGCTCCAGCCATATTTTTGAGTCTCTGTTTGTTGTAACAGTCCGCAGAACAGGGCAACTCTTCCTCATGTCGTTTAGTCGTCTTGGAACCTCCACATTCTCGTTCTTCCACGAGATTTCCACACTCACACGTGACCTCAATTTTTTCTTGGCACGGTTCAGATTCGTCACATGGGAAGGGAGCATGACAGGGGGCTTTGCACACGTGACCACAGCTCAAGTTCTTGAGACAATCATGAGAGCACTCTTCACATTCGCCAGCCACGTGACAATGCCGAGAACACTTGTGAACTCCACAGGTTAAGAGTTCTCCACAAGTTTGGGAGCACGTGACCTGGGTCTGGAAACACCGCACGCCCTTAACCACACTTTTCCCACATTGACAGGGTTTGTTCATGAGCACTGGACAAGGCGGACAGGGTTCCGAGTCACTATGGCAAGTATGTTGGATGCGTCTATGGCCACAAGGAGGGTCTCTTTCACATGGCCAAGCACATACTTGCAACGCTGTACCGCATCGGATGGGTGCATAGGTGGTAGTTCTTCCGCAGGGACAGTTTACGTCATCCCAGGAGGTAGCTTGCATACATGGCTGGCAAGCTCCAGAATGACATCGATCAGGGCATCTGTGGATCCCACATTTGAGCAATCTGTTGCAATTCTTTTGGCAGTGGTGTTTCGGCTCTTCCACGGGGATCTGGGCACCTGTTTTCTTGCGTTGTTTTTCTCGCTGTAAAGCCACAGTTTCCCACTCACAACATTCGTCCATACAGTAATGTTTTCTGCACGAAAGAAGAGCGGCGCACTTGTGGGTGCATTTGGGCGTCTCTGTGGTTCCGCAGGGCACGGAGAAGGTCTGTCTTCCGCAAGAACAGGGTAATTTGATGGTTTCTTTGCAAGGAGGACAGGAACCCGAATGACACTTTTGAGGGCACTTGTGGGTGCAAGAAGCGAGGGTTTTGGAACACGTGAGGGTACATGTGGGAACCGCGTCTGTACATTTCGTTCGCTCGACTCCTAGATCTTCTATCTTGGTTTGTCCACAGAAACAATGGGTTTGTCTGGACGGAATCAGAGGACATTCATGGGACACAAAGGGATGACAAACCTGTTCACATTTATGAACTCCACAATCAAACAGCGTGTCACAAATGTCTTGGCATGAATACCGGCCGTTTTCATGCTCCATTTCTTCGTCCATATGACAAGTAATGTTTTTTTCCATCTTGCCACAAAAACACTTTGCCGCGGTGGTTTCCACGCAAATCGAACAGAGACCCGTATGACACCGTTTGGAACACGTATGTTCGCCACAGGGCATCATTTCGCCACACACAACCTCACAACTCCAGCCCTTATACGGCGTCAAAACACACGGCCATTGACGTCTAGAACGGCCACAGGCACAGGCCAAAACGGGCCCCATGGCCGAACATTCCACATGCGGACCCGGGTGGCATGCCGACGAACATCCATGCACACAATCTATAGCTTGACCGCATGTTTGACCACATGAATGGGGCACCAGTTCGTTGACAAACGGGTCCTGAACCTTGCCACACCAACAAGTATAAGTTTTCGGCTGTTTTTCAAACGCTCCATTGCACGACGGACATTTCCAATTGGGCTTTTTGTGTTTGTTGGCTTCTCCAGGAGGGATGGGAGCCTTGAGACCTCGGCCGGCCCAGTCACTGATACAGTCGATATCATAGACTCGATAACAGGTGGGACAGTTCCAGATTTTCGATTTCGGCGTAATGTCTTCTGTGCAGATCAGACAGGGATATTCTCCGGCAGAAATCTCGGCAATCAACTGGTCAGTGATATCTTGGAAGGAGGTTTCGGAGGCGGAGGAAGACGAGTCTGATAAGTCTCCTTCTTCATGGGGATCTAGACCTGGAGTTCCGTTGATAGAAAGAGTGGAAAGATCACGTGAGGGTTGATCTGGGTCATTATCTTCATCTTCTTGGTCATCTTCTAGATCTTCTTGGTCATCTTCTTGGTCATCTTCCAGGGTTAGGTCTTGTTCATCTTGAAGCTCTTCCAGCTCCTCCAACTCCTCATCAGAAGCAGGTATGGCACCTAAACTGTTGTTGTGGGACATAATAGAGAAGAAAGCTGTCGTTCTAGTGCTCCACCTTTATATCTCCAAAACCAACTTTTCAAACTGAGATCTATAGCCAAACTTTATCCCTTGTCATCATTGCATATGCAGAGGGGGCAGAACAAGTAATGACAGAAAGGGGAATATTAGCTGATAAGTCAGATGCGGGTCACGTGACAAGCCCTACACCATCTTATGTGTCATTATTACAGCTCAACTGTGAAAAACACCGTCTTTGTATACCTCTTTAAGTCATCTTACTCCCCCATATCTAGAACATTCCAAAGTATAACGCCAACTATGATAGCAACTTTAGTTGGGGTATTTTGGACGGGAACACAGGTTTAGGGCTGTATAAAGGACGTAGAAGAGCTCTGATACCAGCAATAGCAGCACCAAGCCAGGTGGAATCGTTTTCCTTACTTGAAACTCGGTTTTCGTTCCTTTCTGCTTACGTAATCAATGGCTCATAATGACTAAAATCACCTCTTTCTCACCCCCTCTACATTCTCCCAATCTCGTTTACCCTTTTTACACCTTCATTTTGTCCCCCATATTCCCTTCTCCCAACTAGTCATAACCTATGCAGCAGCCAATAGAAAACGATACATAATGGGTGTACAACTTTAGTCGGTGCATCGCAGACCTCACACAACATATCACAATGGCTCCCCAATTAAAAGACCCCTGGGCTCGACGGTGAGTAGCAATGAGCGCGGAGTGTCATGTGAGCGCGAAGCGGTCACGTGACGATTCAAGCGGTGTCACGTTCCTTCACGTGATTCTACACATCTTTCACCCCATACTAACAACAGAGAGGCCTGGAGATACCAGACCAACTTCACCCGAGCCAACCGGTTCAAGGGCGCTGCGCCCGGGTTCGGAATCGCCGTGGTGGCTTTTGCCGCCTACGTGGCCGCCGAGAAGTTTCTGTTTGAGAAGAAGGACGACCATCACCATTAGAGGTGGATATATGTGAATACATATTTATGACAGCAGGAGAGGTGACAAGGGCTGTGTGGTGGGAAGATTAGGGGGTACAAAAACAGCATCAGGGCAATGTCAGGAGCAGGAGCAGGAGCAGGAGAGGAATGGGAGCAGGATGTGGGAGTGCTTGTTGAGGTGTCAGTATTGATACCAGAGTTGATATGATTGAACCAGCAACTGTTAATGGTTAAATGTTGATCAAGGAGTATCATCATGGAGAACCTCAACAGGTACCTTATTGACCTTCTCATTGAGATCGTTGACTTTCTAGGGTCAGGAAAGAGCTCTATCAAGGCTCCTATCAAGGCTCCTATCAAGGCTCCTATCAAGGCTCCTATCAAGGCCCCTGTTGTAGATTGTAGGGTAAGGGTGTAGAGGTGGATTAGGGAGGAGTAGTGAAGGAATAGGTATAGATGTGTTTGTATGGTATGTCACTCCAATGTGTAAATATGCTATTAGATGAAGTTGGCGTTGTACGGTCTATCTGATAGGAATGACTTAGATGTAACTATGAGTAATGCCATTAAAACATATTGATTAAAGAGTAGTAGTTTCAAATATGAATCTTCTCGTAAGACGCTCCTTTGTACTGTACCGGTACCGGTAGTGTTATCTTTGATATATTGTTTGAATCGGTTTCTTTTGATGTCTTAATGTCTTCAGTTGTATGGCAGACCACCATTATTGGTCCAAATGTGGAGATAATGTAATGAAAAGTATACAGTTCGACTCCTCGTCTTGCGCTGATTCTAATGGTACTACTTTTGTGTCTTAAATGACACTTTCCTCGACTCAAGTTGGACCCCCTTCCAAGTACACTCCTTGATCTCTCATCAAACAAGATGCATCTCCAACTACTGGATATCTAAAAGTGGGAGAAAAGACGGATTAGAGAGCTAAAAACTAGTCAACAGGGAGAACTCTGCCCGCTCTCTCAAATGCACTCTTCAGAATCCTTGTATCATGCTTAGTCATTGATTTACGGAGGCACTCATCAAACAAGACGCATGTCCAAGACCTTACTTTTGAGAGGCAAAGTAAATGGAGTATGTAGTACCTGAAACGCTTAGTAAGAGCTCTATGGGAGTATATTCGACCATTATAATATAATGGAAACT
Organism: Yarrowia porcina; assembly: GCA_900519025.1. Taxonomy (NCBI): domain Eukaryota; kingdom Fungi; phylum Ascomycota; class Dipodascomycetes; order Dipodascales; genus Yarrowia; species Yarrowia porcina. The sequence goes on along the minus strand of ULGT01000009.1, from coordinate 1,115,348 downwards.
TTTTTTGCCCTTGTGATGCGGACTCACTCTTTGGAACTTGTCCGTGGTGGAGTCCGATATGCTCTTCTAATTATCTTTCCAAGTAAACGGTGAAACCCTAACCACAGCGTCTACGCTCGACCATCCTTACAGAAGGGGTATCCAAGTAAAGTCAACTATAGCGACTACCATTGGAGTAGCCATCAATACCGCCTCAATGGAGATCTGGGGAAGCTGAAAAACAAAAATTCGTCTTCCGACACCGTCTTTGACTAGCATTGAGTTTTACTAATGTCACAATACCTTCATACCAGATACATTGAGTGATCTACAGTAACACACCGTAGAGACTCAACAGTCCACTATATCTCACTCTCTAAAAGAGCTATCGACAAAGTAAAAGAGAAGACTCGAGTTGTTTTTGCTGATTTAGTAGGTCTAACAAATTTCCAACGTCTCTAGTCTACTCCAATGTATGTTTATAATGACACTGTAGGAAGACCACACCCTCCACTCTAAGGACCTGCACAGCACCCCACAAGTTCACCAAAAGTCTCTCAAATGAAGAAAGGGAACTTACAGAGGCTGTGGACACCCTCCAGAATACAGGATAACCAGTTTTCTCTCTTTAGAACTTCATTTTTAGTGTGTATATCGTCTCTTCATGATCTTCCACTTCACTTTATAGTACTAACTATTCCTCCTTTGAAACACCCTAAAATACTCATCTTAATACTTTCCCTAGAAACACTACAGAGCACCCACACTCACCCACACACACCCACACACACTCACACACACTCACACACCTCGTTGTCCTCCCCCTTCCCCCTCCTACCCTAACCCACACCCCCTTCCCCTTCTGTCCCAACTGATTGTCCCAACGTCACGTGCCTGTCACCCTAATCTGGAAAAGACAGTCCCACAATTTTTCAAAGCTTAACCTTTTGGGAGCGCACCCTGCTGGGATGTGGAAATAGGTGCTTCTTTTTTACATTCGTTCAAACGATAGACCAATAACACACAATGTCTGGAGCTTCTGGTACCAAATACAAGATGTCGGTGAGTATTGCAACGGAGGGGGGCGCTATGAGAACAACGAGATTCAACAAGCGATTTTGCGGCAACTGAGGAGGCACTTTGGAGGCACTTTGGAGGACGTTTGAGAGACTAGAAAGAGTCGATTTTGAAGGGCTAGAGGGATGAGCGGGTGATGTAACGAGTGTCCATGGCTCCACGAGTCGAACGACACCGTTTTCACCGCTGTAGCATGTTTTTTCGTCACTTGGTGGCATGTCTCCCGCCATGTCTCAGTGTCTCAACGCCACTGAAAAGTCTTCCTTCATAGTATTCTGATACTTTGGACGATGACTAAAGTCGTTGTCCACTCTCTCAGACCGTCGTATGTCGTTCAAAGACCTCAAAAAGCGCTTCGCACTTTTTTCGCACTTTTATCTTCACCTTACTAACCCCCAGATGGCCCTGCCCGTCGGAGCCATCATGAACTGCGCTGACAACTCTGGTGCTCGAAACCTGTACGTCATTGCCGTCAAGGGCTGCGGAGCTCGACTCAACCGACTGCCCGCCGCCGGAGCCGGAGATATGGTCATGGCCACCGTCAAGAAGGGTAAGCCCGAGCTTCGAAAGAAGGTCATGCCTGCCATTGTGGTTCGACAGTCCAAGCCCTGGAGAAGAAAGGACGGTGTCTACCTCTACTTTGAGGACAACGCCGGCGTCATTGTCAACCCCAAGGGAGAGATGAAGGGTTCTGCCATCACCGGCCCCGTTGCCAAGGAGTGTGCTGACCTCTGGCCCCGAATCGCCTCCAACTCGGGCGTTGTCGTCTAAACAAGGAGCAAAGTTCAAGAGAAAAAAAATGTATCAATAAGCATGTCAGGATTGGAGTAGAGTACCTGTAGATGATGAGTAGAATGGCTGATATGAAGTCAGTGACAGTAAAAAGTACAGTACCGTAGTCATATATCACGTGCTGGTGCCTCGCAGTAATCAAACACACAATGTCAGTATTCACAAACACCTGGAGATGTCCGCGTGTTTCTTCATGCCTATATACAGTCAATGGTCCTCATGATGGAGGCTAAATGAAGTATTGATGATAACAACTTTGTACCAGGTAGCTGTGGAAAAAAGAGTTGTCAATTGTACACATCTACTCATATTAACAATATGATTGAAGCTATACTGTCCATGATGTTTCTCTGTAAGAATGATACTCATGAGATGTAAAAACAAGTAAAAGTAAATGAGCTACAAGTACGGTACCGGTACTGGGTGAGGAAACCCCGTCAGCCTCTTGTTCTTTCTCATTTGTTGTGCATTGATCGAGGACTCCCTATCTACAGAACAAGTAGTTGTGACATTAACAACTACACAATGCCCTCTATTGGCTGCTATTAACGCTTATGGCAACTTGGGTAGCTTATTGCCCCTTTTGATTTGCCAACTAGCTATCGAACACCTGAAGGTACTTTTGAATCTTGCAGGAAATATGAGACGATTTGATAGATAAGTAAAGGTCAGGTGAGGATATGTTGAGTGGTGTGGTTCGATAGATAATTCTATGGAGATCCGACTAGTACTATCTACAAGTATTCCACCTCTTGACATACAAATATATGGCTTATATGTTTTCACTGTTGTCTCAGTATCACCACAGCCACGAGACTTCAGCTGAGCATATTAGACAATTCTTGCTGGACAAGTACCCATAACAATTTTACCATTCGATAGAGATTTTCTCAGGGAGTTGATTTGTATCATTTGTTTCATATGTTGCCATACAAATATGCCTTTAAGCTGTAGTTTTCACTGGTGTATTTCAACGTTCAATCTTCAGTTCTGTTGAGTGGTATGATCCGAGTCCTTAGGGGAGAACTTCATACTGTACCCTGACAGAAGACTAAGTTGTGAAAGGATCAAGTGTAGATACTTCCTACTGGTAGACACAGCCTATTCTTACCCTTGTTGAGTGGGAACAGTTGAACCACGACATTAAGGGATGGACATCATCAATGGACATGATCATTGAGATGAAGACATGTCAATGTGAGACGTCAAGTATGGAAAAGGGATGGCTATATAATATTAGAATGGTTGATAGGAGACAGCGAAACGTCTTTGAGATGGGATCAATACTTCTGTAGAGTCTTCTCTATGAGTTTGAAATGGTTATATAGGGCTATGTCTTCTCAACATGATGGGCTCTTGGAAGACTGCATAAAAGGCTCATAATCTTTTCAATATATGGTTCTATTCTCTGGTTCAAGATTTTCATTACTCTGCTTAACTCCTTACAGAGCTTGAATAATGGGGTTGGTGGGTCTTTACACCAAAAAGTACACGGTATGTACCGGTAGTCAAGACAACATGTTATGAAGAAGAGTAGAAAATGAGACATATCATAATCTGAGAGACTTGCACATCGTTAACTACAAGTAGGGATGTTTCGATCCTTGGATGTGTCTCTTCGGTGGAGAGCCTATAGTTGTTCATAAGAGGTTCACGTCTTGAACATGAAGGACAAGACATGAATACTAGAGAAGTCACATGAGAAGAGTGTTCTGCCCACCATGACTTCAGAGCATCGCGCAAATTCTAAGAGTCATTGTGAGTCTACTTTATCTTACTTCTTGAACAGGCTGTCCTCCTACAAGTACAGCATGAACATGATGAGACGTCAACGATCAGAACAGTACCTGTCGGATCATGACGGACTAGTTCGAATAATCAATGCACCACTTCTCCACAAGAAAAGCACTGACCCTCAATTCAACCTCATATTCTTCATCTCCTCATTCATAGCTTCAGAATGGTATACTTGTCGTCTCCATACCTTTACTCCTCAACCTCATAACCTCAAGGGTGTTCTAGTCTTTACCACCATAGAACATGTTATGAATGAAGCACTATTTGGCCACCAAGAGGAATAAAAAAACCACAAAGGAACGACCGATGGGATCTTGAACAAGGAATATATACCCCATTCATGCAATACTTCATTTTCCAGCTCTGCACGTCGAGCCACTTCTGCACTTCTTGCCCTATCCAGTGCTAACTATAGACTCAGCTAAACCTCATCTAAACGACACTCTTCTACTTACCTCATGACGCCCCTCCAACACCTCACAACACCCCTAAACCCGGGAAATACACATTTGTAAGTCGATCAACACGTATCAGCCGTCTACCTTCTCAATTCCCCTCAAATCCCTCACTCCTTACCCTGCACACTTTGACTGGTACCCACTTTACACCCGACCCACTCTACATTGCAGGGCTAGTCATGTCAACTTTAGCCCTAGATAAAAAGACATTGACCAATCAGATTTGAGATCGGAAAGGGGGAGTAGGCAAGCAACAGGTCCATAATCTGATTACATAAGCACCCCCTCTACCTGCCACATTCGTCGTTCATCGTTCATCCTCAGTTTTCAAAATTTTCCTTGTCAAAGTTCAATGTAGTCGCGCCGACGCATGACTTCTGCTGGGGGTGCAGTTGTGCGACCCGAAACAGCAGCTTTTCAGCGGAAGGATAAGGTTGAGGGAGGTGAAAAAGCGGCGATTTTATCAGTGCCACAAGAACGATGACTATGAGATTTATTTGTGGACTTCTATCAGGTGTTTTGTTCGTATATTTATCGTCTTAATATCTTCTCTTATGGTGGTCTTCTTATCTTATGTGGTTAGGTTACTTCTACTGACTCAACTCTATCACGTACCTCCTCTAGGACATACCCGGTACGGTAGTGTAGACGAAATGTACACAAACATGCACTCTTGACCAGTACTTTTTTTGATGGAAATTCTACAGATTGAAACGGAGGTGTTGCCGGCTGCCGTGGTGGATGTGCCTGAACGACTCAATCTCGGCAGATCCAATCTCAACTTTGATGGCTTGTTGAAAGGCGAAGGGCTGAAAATCGAGGAAGATGGAGGAGCTGCTGGTTGTGGAGGCAAATTGTGGCCGGCTGGAGAAATGCTGGCTTATTACTTGTTGAGAAAGGGGATTGAAAAGTACCCTAGAGTGTTGGAGATTGGGTCGGGTACTGGGTTGACGGGGTGAGTAGAGAGTGAACGACCTTGAACGACCTATTGGTCACGTCTGAAGGAGGGACAAGTTGGTCACGAAAAAAACACTTGATTTTTGAACATTTTCGTTTTGAAGGGCTGCTATGTTGGTATTATCTCTCTGACTACATCAATGTGGTTAGGTTACCTTGGGTTACCTAAACTCACCTACTACACCTACATGCTAACCCAGACTGGCAATAGCCCTCTCGGAATCGGCACCTGACAATCTCAAGGTGTGGGTCACCGATCAAGAGTGAGTATGAGCAAGCGGATTTTTGGGGAATAGGGCATTTGTGTAATGTCAGTTGGTTGGTATGGTTTGACGTGTTGGATGGGTGCTGGGAGACGCTATAAAAGCTCTCTATTAAGGTCACACGAGACATCTCCAATGTTAGGAGGTTTTGACAGAGTGGCTTTTTGGAAGACGAAAAGTCGAAATTGTGGGTTACTGAAATGGCGACAGGTGTGAAGAAGAATGTTTGGTGGATTCTTTGGTGGATTTCCTTTCGGCAAAAAAATATGGTGGGATCTTACCTGAGGTCTGGTTGAGTCTACCTAAGGAGCTCCCTTGAGGATATGAATCTCAACTATGGGTTTCTAAAGTGACGGGAAGAGAATATTGAATGATTCAATGATTCTTCTGAGGGTCTACTTTGAAAGACCTCAACGTCTGCTCCAGTATCATCTACATAATGCCCTTCCTGATCTATACGACATTCAGTGATATTCCTGTATATGACCAATATTCAGTGATAGAGTCGGTCCAGAGACTCTTTATGCGATAGAAGCTTCCTTCTTCTTCTTTTCTTTTTCCTTCCATAATACTTCCTCCTCCTCTTTGTATGATATTTCCTTATCTCGCATCTCTCAAGCATGTCTCAAACAACATACGAACAAGACAAAGAGGTGCTCCAGAGAAACGCTTTCCTTCAGAGATGAATCTTCTCCACTTCCAACCATGATGAATTCCCTATTCTTCTTCCATTTCCTTACATTCCTACTTTTTTTCCTTCCCCCCTCTTCTAACTCAGAAACATGCTCCCTCTCATGAACCAGAACATTGAACTGAACAATCTCCAAGATAAAGTCATTGCTGAAGTTCTGGACTGGGGAGAAGAACTTCCTGCGTTCCTGGAAGGCCAACCTGTTGATCTGGTGCTTGCTGCTGACTGTGTTTACCTCGAATCAGCCTTTCCTCTTCTGGAAAAGACTCTCATTGATCTGTCCAACAAAGATACAAAGATCCTCATGAGTTATAAAAAGAGAAGAAAGGCCGACTCGCGGTTCTTCAAGAGCGTCAAAAAACACTTTACCATTGTCGAAATATCCGATTTCGAAGAACATGCCCGGTTCAAAAAAGACGGAGTCACCCTTATGGAGCTCAAGAAGAAGGTCAAGAATTAACGGCCTCAACGACCTACTCCGATAACCACAAAAAACTGATATAGCCCAGCACTTCAATCCTGAAGCGCTTCCATGACTAAGTATCTTGCATCTTTCCTTAGTCACCTCTAATGAATGCATATTTATGATTGACAATTTACAGACTGTAGCAGACGGAAGACATAAACAAGACCAATAACTAATAATGATCTCAGTCTCACCATATGGTCTTTTGTGAGCTTGTAATGAACCGTATCTCCAAAAACATCTTCTGCCTGTATGAGCTACCCCGTTAGTCTTTCTAAAGGCCACCTTGGGTACCAGTACGAAGACTGGGAAAGTCCAACAGTTGTACCACCTTGACCACCGTTTGAAGGTCCTTGGGTGCTACCGTGAGTACCAATATGAGCTTCATAGGTACCACCTGGTTGAATAGTACGTTCATACCAGGTTGAAGAGTAGGCTGAGTCCTAACATAACCACCTCATTGAGTGTGCCATTTGAAGGTCCACCTTGAGTACCACCATGAGCAGATTTTGAAGATTATCCTGGGTGTCATTATGAAGCGTAGGCTGGTGGCAACCATAACCACTGTTGGTACCACTTTGAGCACCGTCTTTCCAGTGGTATATTGAAACCGTTTCTAGAAGCTCTGCGTACATTTATTCAAAGACTGCTTATCAATCGGGTTCAATTTGATTCAGATATAGCGAGTCTGCTGATGGTGTTGATAAGTCCTTAGACAGAATGGAGGACAGAAGGGTACTCAACAGAGACAGCAAGTAAATGTGGTACTGGTCACTCTTTTGTAGATCCACCGTCTGTCTCTATTCTATAGAGCAACTCTTCACCATCTAGACACAAAGGAACAAGTGAGCAATAAGCCAAAGTGAAGAGAATTAGACACGTTGAGCTGTTTCTTGCTCATCAATACTGAAATAATGACATTCAGAAATGTACAGATGATGCCCTTCGTATCCAAGGAGTCAGGACCGTCTTGTATTGTTTCATAGTATTGTTCCATAGCGGAAAAAAGTGAAGTGTAGACCATACAACATCAAAAGGAGTAATACTAGACGATCCTCAAACCGCCTACAGTATCCCAACCAACTCACAGCCCTCGTTGGCTGGTGGAAAAAAGATTACAGCACCCAGGATTCTCGTATGGTCTCCCACTACAATACTAACTAGGCTCTCTGGTGCTTGACTATGGCTGATCGGACGGGAAGCCGTATTTTCACCAGGATATGGCCGTAACCAAACCTCCGCAACGGAGAATTGAACTCCGGTCCCCCGCGTGCTGGTAAAACCTGACAGGCGGAAATTCTAGCCACTAAACTATTGCGGATGCTTATTTTGAACCTTGTTTGGAGTACTAAGAAGATACTTATAAGTCACGTGATCCCCATTTTTGAACGCTCATAACTCCGTCAAAACAACCCCAATGACAACCAAAATTCGCCTGTATACTATTTCAGCCCCGTAGGACCTATTACGCTTGTTAAATCACGCAAATCTCTCAAATCCGCCACCTCAATTTCAGCTCGTATTTCTCTAATGGCCCCACACGTCTCAGTTCAGAGTTGGGCCCAAAATAGATTTCGAAAAGGAGCTAACAAAGGAGGTCGTATGAGTCCAGAGAGACCGAGGAGGGTTAGTTCCGGGGCACTAGCGTCTTTTGGCAATTTCAGAAGCTGCCAAAATTCGTGTTTGGAAGCACCAAATATGCGTTTCTGTTTATTTCTCCTTGTGCCTTCTTTTTCCGGAAAACAAAGCCACATGACTGACTGAGACAGTTAAGGCGGATAAGAGGGGAAGCAGAGGAGTATGTATACGATAGAGGAGAAGAATGGTTGAGTAAAGAATGAAGATAATGTTGAAATTGATGAGGGGATATTCTGCAGTATGATAGTAGTGCCGCTTTATGACTACCAAGAGGGGAAGTGGAGGGGTAGCAGTGCATGTATAGACGCTGCAATGCTACGATACCATACAATACAAACATGATACTTGTATGCATCGTGTGGGGTTGATCCATACACTACGAGTAGAGACATGACTGATGGTGATAACCAGTTTGTCTCTCGTCAATCCACCTGAATAAATAACCTATAAATAAATATGTCAATGTCCTGAGCGCCTCCAGCCTACCTCACTTGAACAGCAGAGGTCTGGGAATTAAGATGGTTCTGTCGGATGGCTCTGAAAACCAAGACGAGCACGGCCCACATTGTCACAAAGGGCCACCACGAGTCCTGGGTGTAAAAGTAGGACGACGAGACAAAGAGAAAGATGAAGGAAAGCGTCCAGCGCGACTGCTCGTGGTTGATGAGGTCACGTGACAGACTGGGCTTTTCTGCCTGGTGGGGTTCCAGTTTGGGCGGCATTCTCTTGAGCAATAGAGACGCGGAAGGACAGAGACCTAGGGAGTTTAGAGGCACCGTTTCCTTGAGTTTTCTGGTCGGGAAAAGCGACACAAAGGCGTAGTTTTGGTTGAGCAGCTGGGCCTTTCTCTTGAGCTCTTTTCTCACGTCCTGGAGCGTGGCGTCACTGGAAAAGGAGTATCTCTTTGAAGTGCCATCAAAGCTGCGGATTGACAGAGAGCACGTTTCACTGCTGGTGTTGTGGGTGGTCTGGGTTTGTTGTGAGAATGCATTTTCGCAGTGTGGGCATTGCGAGCAGAATGTGTTTGTTGCTAGAGACATTATGAGTGATATGAAGAAGTATGTTGTTGGAGGAAGAGAGTGTTGTTAGAATGAGATGCAGCAGTATATGTAGGGTGTAAATGTATACGCACGTCTCCCTAACTGCCTTTCTAATAGAGTTGGCTCTGGCACACTTTAGCGGTTCTAACTTAACGGTGCTAAGGATAATGCCGAGGAAGAGAAGAAGAGATGAGATATTACGGCAGGAGATATTATGGAGACAACAAGTGGGATGATAACAGAGACATTAGCCGTGCCGTAGCGTGTTGACTACCTGGTACCAGTACTCTATCTTTCGTACTATCTCTGTTTTTTCCCCTTCACCTCTTATTTCCCTTCCACATCCACCTCTGGTCACACGACAAGGCAGTGTTAACGCCTCGGTCTTGACTGATATCTTTCCTCCCTTCCTGGTGGATCTTCTGTGCGCCTGTCACACGTTTTTAGCACTCACTTGCTTCCTTGCGGTGGCAGCTGCGTCCCTCATGTCAGCAACGGATAAGGCCAAGCCTCCGAGGTTCCGATTCAACGGTGCGACAGGAAGGGACAGGGCAGGACAGGTCAGGGACAGGAACAGGTGTCTGAGGAAAATGAGGGTTTATATAGACAGATGAGGTGACATTGGCGGTGTGAGTGGCGCAAACCAAATACTAAAGACGAGAAATAAAAAAAAAAAAAAAAAGAAAGAAAAAAAACACACCTTCAAAAAACATATATCCCCCCACATCTAATCTTCCCTCCCACCTCCCTCTTCTTCTGTTATGATTCACTCTGAAAACACCTAAAGCCTCATCTAAACGACTCTAAAGTCTCTCTCCGCTTGCTTTAGCAACTGAATCGGATGCTCCAAAGTTGCCCAAAAACACGTCATTATTACGGCATTGAACGGCTACAATTGCTCTGCCTCGGTTAAACCTGTTTTCCATTGTATTCCACGACTTTTGTTATATTTTTTCTCCCCATTTTATGTCCCCAAATTATGTCCAATTCTCCTCCCTTTTTTTGATTCCCACCTTCTTTCTTTACGCGGCTTTGATGATGCATAATGATGAGACTGGAACAACTGGAGCAATGCATCTCAGGAATAAAAAACAAAAATGTAAGGGAGGGGCCTTACACTTGACAGTGAAAACTGAGAATCAAACTGAGCACCAAACTGGAACACCAAAAGAAGAAACCATGACTGTCAAAACATGAACCCCAAAACTAGACCAAAACTGAGAACCAAAACTAACCAACCAAGACTCAAAAATGAACTGAAGCTGAGGTTATATAGCTATAAGTCCATCTAGTCGATGATGCTGTATTTAATTGTTTTTGTCGTTTTTTTCGGTTTTTTTTATGTTCATTTCCCTCCTCATAATGCACTCCCCTCAATCACCCGTCCCCCTAGAAGATCCACCACCACTCCTTCTTCTCCCCCGATAATGCAAGAGGGAGGATCCGGGAACAAAACCAAATTATGCTGACTAATACTGTCGGGGTGGCACGTGAGTTGTCCACTCTTCTCACTCACGTGCTCACACACACTGATATCGTCCGATAATGTCGACTGAGACAAACTTTCGGAAAAGGATCCGAACGAAGACCGGGCTCTTTGCCTACCGTATTTTGGAGGTGATCTGATGGGACTGATAGTCAGAGGATTTGATTCGGAGTCCGTGTCGGAGTCCGAGTCGCTGTCGTCATCTGAATCAATAATAGCTTCATCTCCATTTTTCTCCCGTTTTTCCCCTTTTTCCTTTTTCTCCTTTCGAACTCCGTTTCTCAACCCCCCCTTCTTTTTAACAGGCTTAAATCTGTTGAGATCATAGACCAGAGAGAGCCATTTTTCGGGTCTGAATAAATGCAAAGTCGATCCGAAAAACACCAGCGACTCAAACTCGCCAAACGATTCGGGCACAAGCAGCTTTCGAAGCCGTTTGTGGTTCCAATCCAGGTGGTAGACTCCCTTATGGCCTCCTTCCACCGCCGTGAACAGAGTTTGGCCCAGCTGCTGCACGATGCACACACGCGATAGAGGCGCGGGAATGGAGACAAAATCAAACGCTCGATTGGCCGAGTTGGAGCCCATGATTTCGGCCGTTTTTCGCACGAGATAGTACGAGCCAGACGAGCTCACAACGCCGTACAGGAGAGGCCCCTCGGTAGAATAACCCTCCAAATTGTTGATTCTCCATTGGTAAGGAGAGTGTGTTATTAAGAAGGGTCGAGGGGGGTTAGGGGTGGACGTAGCAGGTGACCCATTTGATGTCATAGAAAGTGACCCATTTGTTGTACCATTAGGTGCTGGATTTGATGACGTAGAAAGTGGCCCATTTGGTGCTGGATTTGAGGTTGAATTTTGCGCCGAATTCAACACAGAAAGTGGTTCATTAGGGGTCGAATTTCCGTTGACAACTCCATTAGTAAGTCCGGTCACATGACCCTGTCCATTTCCTTCTACCCTGCTTACCATGTGTGGTTTCATGATGCTCCGTTTTGGAAGGGCTCCCACACTATATATACTTGTTGCGAAAAACGCCCTCTTTTTTTTTTTTGGTCCTGCCTCTATAATAACCCGCGTGTGCCGCTTTCCAGCACGCATTAGCACACACAATAGCTTGGCCTTCCCCCTCGAAAACTGGGGTACATGAGGGGAGAGACAGAACATGTGGACGGTTCATTTGGGCGAGATTGCGGTCAAACCGAAAAAGTGAAGTATGAGGCATGTTTTGTGGGTGTGTCACGTGACTCTGCCCTCTTTCTGGTCCATTTTTGACCTGTTCTCAACTCCTTTCTCCAATCCACTCGTCTTACACTTCCTAATCCAGTAGAGTATGTTTGGAGCAAAAATAAGGCAAAATTATGGACAATTTAGGAGACTCAAAAATATCCAACATGAGACATGAAAACACATGAAAAGACCTGATTTCGGTCAAGTATTCTTGCCTCGGTATTGTCGCCCATTTTTACCCATTATTCCTCATTTTCTCCCACTTAATCCTGCATAATTAGTCCCATAATTCTGCAGTCTGGACTCCGCTTAAAGTAGACTCAAACGGCTCTGCTCAAAAATGCATTAGAAGCTCCAAAAGAAGGACTAGACTAAAACGAAGGACCCTGAAGAAGAGGAAATCGGGGTTTGCATTATTTTGCCACTGTCACGTGACCGATCATGTGTTCTGTCAGGTGTCTTGTCCACGTGAGTCCCACAAACTCTAATAACGCGCGTGAGCTATATAGGAGGGTTATGAGTAAGCGGCGTTGATATGGTCTTTTCTTACTGCTGCTTGTTGTATAGGTTTAGGGCTAGAATAGTATTAGGGCGTTGGGCAGATAGACTATGTTCTGACCAAGGCCTGTTGTAAGGGAAGCGTTTTAGAGCGCTTGAGCACTTGAGCACTTGAGCACTTTAGAAGACCTTATGAGTATAAATGAAGACTTAATATAGGGAAAATGAGGTGTATGAGACTGCTAGACCATGTGAACGAGTTTTTTCCGTTTTTTTCGGCTTAATTACTCCAAATGAATGACATTAATGGACTCATATTGTCCTACCCCCAAGACAAGGTTAACCCAAGTATTCTCCCAACTAAAGAAACGTACCTCTATGACTTATATGTCACGATTACTCGGAATGTTTGTATTGACCACATCTTCAATATTTTGCCATCTGACTAGGATTGTTTCTGGCTACACAATGGTACCACTTTCATCTCTCTACCTTCTCTAGTTTCCCCAATAACCACCCCCAGCAGACTTCCCTCTTAACAAAAGTCCCAACTAAGGAGCTAAGTGAAAATGGAACCCCGATAATCTCGAAATTTTCTGTGGAAAAGACCGCTGGAATCTGGTCTAGCTGCTAGATTATAGCATTCTGGTTCATACCAGCTATTTCCTGATGATTTATCTTCATAGACGGTGCAATTTATTCATGATACCCAGTGTTTGGGGTGTAAGTCGTCGCGGATACAACGATAATACAGGGTCATAAGAGCACTACAAAGTCAATAGAACACTACAAGGTCATTGATTCGACCACACTCGCCATCTTATCCTAGTCTATTCTTATACATTGGTCTTTGCCGACAACTCTGCCTGTTTAATCAACGAAGCTGGAGCATCCATCTTATCGCACATGACTTCAATCAATCTGATCTTATCAGGCTTGGCAAACTCGGCATTGTTGAACAAAGCGTCCATTTCTCCCTTGGTATTGACCACAATCGATTCATGAGCCTTGGCGTTGAACGTATCGAGAATCTTGGAGTACTTCCACATATGAACGTCATTATAAGACGCATTTTCCCCGTGAATGAGCCTCTCAATAGTGTATCCGTCATTGTTGAGCACGAAAATGTACGGCTTGACATTGTTGCGGATCATACAGGAGATTTCCGTCACTGTAAGTTGCAGAGAACCGTCTCCTACAAACAAAATCACCCGTTGTTCAGGATCAATCTCCTGAGCAGCAATAGAAGCTCCACAGGCAGCTCCAACAGAGTACCCGATTGATCCCCAGAGTACTTGTGAAATACCTCTGACGTTATGGGGGAACTTTGTCTGGATGATTCCAAACGAAGAGGTTCCCGTTTCCGTAACAACGATATCTGTAGGTCTAAGGAAGTAACTGAGACGTTGCCACAGCCATGCCTGGGTTGTGATATGGTCGTCAGGCACCTCGGGAATCTTGGGAGTTGTATCTGGAACAGCTAGAGCCTTTGAAGCGAAATCTGGCGTTTCAGCAACAAGTTTTTTGACGGCTTCAAGAAGAGGAGGAAACAGGAGTTTCATACCGACGTTATTGTAGGTGGCAGACTTGATTCTGACATGGTCGGAATGCAACTCTACCACGTTTTTGGTCGAGTAAGAGTACGAAAACGAGCCCGTGTTAAAGTCGGACAGTAGAGCACCGACAGAAATGATCAAATCGGCGGTTTCAACCACCTCAGCAGTCGCAGGAGCAGTCAGAGAACCCACATAGGTGCCTCCATACCGGTCCGTATCTTCATCCACAGAACCCTTACCCATAGGAGTGACAAAGTAGGCAAAGTTGGTGATTTTGGCCAGCTCTTTAGTCTCGTCCACACATCTGTATCTTGAAGCACAAGCGTCGACGAGAATCACGGGCTTCTTGGCGGCCTTGATACGTGCACAAATCTCCTCAATCACTTCATACTGGCTTTCGGGATCGTTTGGTTGAAGAGAAAGGTCCAGCGGAGTGTCTAGTCTTGCTTGGTCGGCAATTTCGACTTCGGAAAAGTTTGAAGGAACAGCAATGTAGACGGGCCGTTGGTGGGTATAAGCGATTCGAATGGCCGTATCAATGACATCGGCAGCTTCACTGGGATCCTCAATATGATGGGTATACTCTGAAATGAGTTTGGACATTTGAGCAAACACTCTAAAGTCGCCATTTCCAAGAGTATGATGTAGCAAAAGATGTTTGTTCTCAGCCGAGGTGGAGGGAACTCCCACCACGTGAACAACACCCACATGTTCAGCGTAGGAACCGGCTACAGCAGCCACAGCCGACAGTTCTCCTACTCCAAAAGTAGTGACCAAACAAGCCAATCTCTTGACTCTAGAGTACCCGTCTGCCGAGTATCCCGCGTTCAATTCGTTGGTGTTACCGACCCATCGCATATCCACGTTGTAGACGTGGTCTAGCAACGTCAGGTTGAAGTCTCCAGGCACTCCAAAGACGGAGTCCACTCCCAGTTGCTTGAAGCGGGCAAACAGGTAGTCTCCGAGGTCGACCATTTGTGTTTCCGAGTCGCTCATGCTGGTTGGCGGTGGTTCGACGTCTTCTCGGGGTTTTTTGAACGTGAGAATCCGCGTCGGATGCCCTTTATATCCTCGTTTCGACATGGTTAGCAAGTCAAGTTAGGAAGTTAGGTTTGGATGAAGGTGGGTCTGGTTTGGAGGTGGAAGGAGGGCCAACAAAGGGTGGTGAAGTAGATGAATCTGTTCGGAATCGGCTGCTGAATCGATTTAACCAGGTTTTATCTCGTTTTATCGCCAATTGATGTCTGTTGATGTTGGTTGATGGAGCGGATATTTTCTCAAGACTGCCCTAAGTCGTAAAGTATAATTTCTGGTGAGTCGATTAGTCTCAGATAGTGGGTGGAGTGAAACGAAACCAAACGTACAAGCCAGACAAGATGAGACAAGTGGAAGGAGTACAATAATGCATTTTGAGAATACAAAAAGGGAAGAAAAGACACAGAGATGTTTGATAGCGTTACTAGAGCGTTATTATGGCTTTTAATCCCACTTTCCTGCTCAATTGCTCGATACATTTGCCTCCATCTTTTCTCTCCCACAGCAAAGAGCAACCATGCAATCAAGGCTATCTATCGTACATACTTGTAGTGGGGGTCATGATACGATTCTATAAACAGAAACGGAACAAAACAGCGGACTAGAACAAAAAAAAAAAAAAGACTTTGTGATAACTGAATTCATGGAAAGAACTTGGCTTAGTACGAAAAGTTTTGTCACGCGAGAATGTCTAAGATGAGAACCACTGTACAGTAGTCTTAGAGTGAAGAAGAGAGCTACCATAGACACTCCATCACCATAAGAGACCTCTATAATCTTTCAAAGCAATATCGCGTATACTTGTAGCAACAAAGAATGCACTTCTCTCGTATCCAGACAAAGAACGCATCGCACTTGTACTGGTCATATCTACCGCATCTCATAAGCTCATCGCACTTACCTATCCGTTCGATACGTCTCTTGGCAGGGTAGACTTTAGAGCTACTTGTAAGATGGATATGGAGGTCGAATGAAGATACGAAGGGCAGTCAATGGGATGATTAAAGAGTATAAAAAGAACCAAAAGTGTTCAAAAGTCAAGATCACGTGATCCAACACTTTTGAGGTGTTAACAACGGTCTCTATGACCTCCACAATGACTCAATCAACTTATATCTACGTCTACTCAGCCGCCTTCACACCACTGCATCTTTGCCTAATTACCAAATGTACTCAGGACCCACTCTGCATTCCACTGCGGTATTTGAGCCATTACAAACTTGTCCAAAATCACCCCATTTTCAAAGTGTATACGAGGGAACCAACCTGAACTCAAGCCTTAGTACGGTACCTTTGAAGCCTTACTGTATCGTTGTTCCATTATAGTATATTGTCTAACACTACAGGTACCGTTGGTCAGGCTAACTCCCAAATAACGCTCCAAATTCACTCTAAAGACTACCATTAGAATCAGCTCGTCGAGACGAATCTAACGGTACTAAAACCACCTCTCTAGCTCTTCTATCCACAATTCCAGTCTGACCCATTTTCAGCCAAAATCCCATCCCCACCTAACTCCCCAATTACCCGTAAAAAGGCAAAAAAGTGACCCGAAATCAACTGAACCAATCTTTCTGATTCCAAAAACACTCTTCTTTTTCCTCCAACACCTCTCCAACACCCTCCAACCCCCACCCCAATATTCTCCCCCTCCAACAATAAACTTTCCGTGCATCAACATCACCACCATTATGAGAGCCTGACATACATTCAGTAATTGGCCCAACCACTCAACCCCTACCCTCCTCCATGCCACCACTCAGGGCTCTACGAATCTCGCCGGCAAACACAGTCACGAATCACGTGACCACAAACATTGTCTCCGACTCGGGATCCATTGCTGGAGTAGGCTCTTCACTACTCTGGGTCAAACATGGATATATCAATTCCGGCGCAGAAATCATAGCTACAACGCCAGATACACAGATCGGCCGGTCACGTGACTCGTTCAAGCACCTGCAGCATTCGGGCGGCACTACAATCGCGTCTAGAGGCACTTTACATAATGTGACTATGGATGGAACTCGTGATTGGTTGGTTCGTTCGAGTTCAATGATTTTCCATTCGGGGTTATCTATTGGCCCATCTCCCAAGACGCTGAGTAATCAGCATTTTGACCTTGTTTCCGGAAGAGGCAACTTTTACATCAACAGTTATAATGCTCAGATTACCGAGATTGGACCTGGTCAGAGTTTTTATGTTGATAGAAGATCGTTATTGGCCGTTGAATACGACCAAAATAGCGCATTTGAGATTGTCGGAAATAAGCCGTATAAGGAGGCCACCAAAAACTCAAGAGATACCCTTGATGTTAGTCCAGTTACTGGAGTTTTAGAGACCAAGGAGTTGGAGAGGGAGCAGGAAGAGTTGATGAAGGAGCTGAGTGATGCAGAAAAACAGGCTGAAGAGCATACTCTTACGCAGTCTAGGGAGGGTAAAACGCTGGAGACGTCTTCTTCTTCTACAGGCACTTCTACAGTGTCACCCTCAGCTAACGCTTCGGGTGTTAGTGCTCCCCACTACTACCTCTACAACAACAGATGGTGGATCATGATGTCGAAAATGAGCCGTGGACTCCTTCGTAGCATCACAAACATCCCTTCAGCACTCTTTTCCAGCTTCAGAACCAGTTCTAAACGAGCTGCTACGGCTGCAAAGTCCGTTGCCAGAAACGCAGTCTCTTTTAAAGACAAAAAGACTCATCCAGATAGTTCAGATGTTGTTACAAGCACGACTCTGCCTAAACCGTCGTTTTTCTCCCGCATCAAGTCCTGGTTTGGCTCTTTGACCAACCCTAACCCGTTCCAGAGCTTTGTTCATATCAGAGGACCTACAAAGGTAGTGGTGGGCCAAATGCACATGCCCGAAGTGACTACTCAGGCCAACGACTTGGAACCGTACATTACCGAACCCGAACTTCCAGCACCTGTTGTTTTCGCTCCTCAAACTCATGATTACTTGAAGATAGCAGAGGTCATTAACGGAAGAGTCGTGTTCAGATCGGTGCCGAATTTCTCCACTTATAACGGTGTTAATGGGAGTTAGGTGGGGAGTGGGCACGTGACCGGATAACGATGGGGTCATAGGCACGTGACCGGACAACGATGGGGTCATAGGCACGTGACCGGATAACGATGAAGTCATGGACACGTGAAGTGGGAAAGGGTACCCGTACCAGTACATATTTGGGGTACGTTGGCCGAAAGCTGGGTCACCAAAGGAGGAGATACATAGTCATAACATGATAATGGCGTATTGCGTCATTGAAAAGAGATATTTGGGTGTACTTGTAGAGAGATGGATCATTCATGAGAGTAGAAATATGATAGGTACAGGAATATCCATCTAGTGAACAGACAAAAGAAGAGACGATGACAGTTACAACGAAGTGAAAATGTCCTTGATTCGCTCTATACTTATTGGCATTGGTTCAGGGTTCGTAGGGTACTTGTATGCCATGTATCTTCCAGAGGACGAGAGTACACTTGTGTCATAATCAGTCATTCTTGTTGGAGAACAAAGATGAGGAATTGGTCCTATTAAAAAAGTGGCAATGACTCTGTAAGTCTCTACACCGGTATTTATAGTAAATATTGGCTACTTGGTGCTCCATTAGGACGTAGAGTAGATTGAAGAGATGCTCTCTATATATAAACTAGATACACCGGGGAACAGAGGGAAATTACTAGACTCATCTAAAACGACTATAACTACACATATTGAAGTATCCACACTCATATCTTGTTTTTATAGTACTTTTTGACTCAAGTGCCATTCAGAGACATACTTGTACAGGAAAAGCACTACAAGAACTTCTATAGGATCACTGGAGAAGATGTGAGTAGCTGGCACGGTGCAAGAAAGACTATACTAACTCTTATTGAAGTACAGAAGTCAGTCAGTACTCATTATAATGCTTTTAGTGGGATATATTACTCATTGTAGGTTAGGTGGTATCAGTAGAACTCTCAGAAGAGCAACAATAGAAGGAGCACAAACTAATAATCTGATAATAGTATGTATTTGAACCTTTATTATGGCTCCTGGACCAATTAATACTCTTAGTAATCACTTATAAGACATGTATTACTCTCCTCATAGAATGGGTAGTGAGAGCTATAGAAGAATAGAATGAGATATAACGTGAAAACAGTAGTAAAAACCTGGCCAGAACAGATAAGCTACCTAACAAAGACTAATGATTGATAGTTCAAGTCTTCTGGCTTACTCTTTCAGAAGATAGACATCACTCATCAGAACAGAGGTACCATGGAACACACTCAAGAAGACGTAATAAGACAGAAGAAACACCAAAAACTTGATAAACCGTTTTCACTCACTTTCAGCAACATATCTGCCTATTTCCATTGCTTCTCTTTACTTTTTCCAGCGCCTATCACTGTCCAAACTGTCCCATCTTGCATACCACTCAGAGTCCCTTGCAACACCCCCAATTTGACTCCAAAACGCCCAAATATTCAACACACTACTAAACCAGCTCTTCTCTATCCACTCCACTTTTCTATTTCTCTCTACCTCCTCTCAATCCCCTAATAACCACCAGCCTAACTTTTCTCAACTAATACCCAACTAAACACACAACTAGAGTACAACACCACAAATACATATAATATCAAAATAAAAACCACTCATAACCTCTCCAACACCCTCAATTACCCTCCTAACCCACTTCTCCACTCACTAACAGCATTAGTCCACTTTTTGGGGACCCCCTCAAACCAGCCCACTCCGTCAGGGTTAGGGTATCCCTACACTATTCATGCATCACGACTAAACAATGTACCAGGTAGACACCCACACTCACACAATGAAAGAATACACGGCTGTCTATTCTCCTGGATCGAAAAAAAAGACCGTGGTTTCGATTCGCGACGAGGACGGAGTGGAAATCTCGCCTGGAAACGTCATTCTTCTCAAAGACGATCCGGAAGTTGAAGGACCCGAGTACGCTCTCATTCAGTCTCTTAAAAATGGAGATCAAGGACTGGAGGCGAAATGTGTTTTGATGAAGTTGTTCAATGACGCCGAGGCATTGACGCCGAAACACGTGATTCCCAATACCAACAAAAACCGGTACTCCAAGGCTCAAGAGCTGGTTATGATGAACTCGATAGTGGACATTTTGGTCGAAGAGTTGTCTCAAAAGGTCAATTGTGTGTCTCACGTTGAGTTTGAGGCCATGTCACGTGAAGACAAAAAGGCTGATCACGTGTATTATTGCAGATATGCCTTTGATAGCGATACTAACAAGACTTCTGTGGAGTTTGATTGGCAAGATATCACCAAAGATATGCCTAATTTCGTCGATGTTTTGTATGAGCTCATTACAGACAAGCCCAGGAAACGAAGAGCCGCCGTTAAAGCGTCCCGACAGGCTAAATTTGACGAGTCTGACTTTGACGAACAGGAGGAAGAAGAGGAAGATGAAGAATATGATAGTCCTGTGGAGGAACAACAAAAGCGAGCCCGAACTCCAAAAAGTACCACAAAGAAGGCTCCCACCAGGGCTCCAGCCACTACTCCTCGGAAAAAACGAGCTTTGGACGACTTGGATCTTCCTCAACCGGACCATAACACTACTCCTATGACGACCCCCAAAAAGAAACGGAAAACAGAAAATGGCCATGGATTGGCGACCCCCAAACGGTGAGTATCAAACTAACAACCACACAATCTCTTTGTGCCCAACTAAAACAGAACCGGCTGTGTCATTTCTTAAAGCGACTAACATGTAGAATGTTTTACAAACAGGCGCTTTCGGACGCTACCCTGCCCTACAAAACAGCAGATCTTTCGCCTTCAAAACTGTCGCCTCATCAGGCTGCTAGAGCGAAACTACATGTGGCTGCTGTACCTGATACTCTTCCTTGCAGAGAAACGGAGTTTTCAAACGTCTATCTTGGTATTGAAAGTGCCATCCGATCAGGTTCAGGCACGTGTATTTTTGTGTCTGGAACGCCTGGAAGTGGCAAAACAGCTACGGTCAGAGAAGTGGTTAGTCAGCTGCAGATCCGGGTGGAAGATAACGAGATTCCCGACTTTTTGTTTGTCGAATTGAACGGAATGAAGCTGACTAATCCTCATACGACCTATGAACTGCTTTGGGAGCAGCTTTCCGGCGAAAGATTGGCCTATAACAACGCCATCAAGTTGTTGGAACATCGATTTCAGCAGAAAACAAACGATACTCCTCTT
Organism: Yarrowia porcina; assembly: GCA_900519025.1. NCBI lineage: Eukaryota > Fungi > Ascomycota > Dipodascomycetes > Dipodascales > Yarrowia > Yarrowia porcina. The sequence goes on along the minus strand of ULGT01000009.1, from coordinate 1,094,169 downwards.
GTTGTTGTGTTGGATGAATTGGACCAGTTGGTGACTCTTAATCAGTCGGTCATGTACAACTTTTTCAACTGGCCAACTCTCCCTCATTCAAAACTCATTGTGGTGGCTATCGCTAATACCATGGATCTACCCGAGAGAACCCTCTCCAACAAAATCTCGTCTCGTCTTGGTCTTACTCGTATCCAGTTTCCAGGATATACTCATGAACAGCTGAAAATGATCATTGAGTCGCGTTTGGGAGGCATTGCAGAGTCTTCAGGAACAGTAGTACGACCTGATGCGATCGAATTCGCTTCTAGAAAGATTGCTTCTGTTTCTGGAGACGCTAGACGTGCCCTTGATCTCTGTAGAAGAGCCGTTGAGATTGCTGAACTTGATTCTGAAGAGGTTCAGATTAAACATATTCAGCAAGCAGCCAACGAAGCGACTTCTACACCGATCTACAACTACCTTCAGGGTCTTCCGCTGGCGTTCAAAATCTTTCTTTGTGCTCTGTTGGCCAGAAAGAGAAGAAACGGTTTACCCTCTGATTCTCTAGGAGATATTATTGAAGAGATTGAACGGATGATCAAGAGCAGTGAAAATGCGGGCTTTCTGTCGCACATTTTGCTTGAGGGAGGTAAAAGGGTGAGAATGACCGGGTTCATGAACGCCGTAACGGAGTTGGTGGAGGCTGGTATTATTATCCAACAGAGTATTAAAGGAGAGAGATCTGCTCAGGTGAGATTGACCATTGGAGTGGAGGAGATTACGTCCGCGTTGAAGAACGATGAGGATGTCAAGGGGATGTTATAAAACGAGACAGGGTGGCGGATTGCATAATAGATACTAAGAGATAGTCATAGGTACCGGTAGTTTGGTTGTATGGGTAGAAGTAGGAGAGGAGGAAGAAGAAGAAGAGGAGGAAGAGTTATGACTACTGATGATAAAAGAAGCCCTTACAATAAATGTAAGACGACTGGATAACTGAAGAGTGCAGTCTACGCTCGACCATCCTTACAATAAAGGTATAGTTCAACTACAACATCTCTAACCACTCAAGAACATCTACAAAAGAGGAATGGGAGGTCAGAGGGATAGGGTAGGGACTATAGATTGAGAAAGTCACAGGAAATGAAGATAGAAAGAGTGCAGTCTAGGCATTCAGAGACATGGTAGACTTTGTAGCCTCCTTAGGGGTTAAGGCGGTGTAGGGTGGAGAGCTATACAACGGCAGTACAACAGCATATCGATATATTCTCCTCTGCATCATCTTGACTTGACAGTACATTTTCGGATAAGAGCTGTATATGAGCCATGGCTTCAAGTGGCTGTCTATTATGGGGGCAACAGGCAGGTTAAAGTAATTATACAAGGCTCTCAGACGCAGCCTTCTCTCAACCATACCCTAAGCTGGGGCTACTCAGATATACTGTAAAGGCATCTTTAGAGATCGTTAGAACCTATAACTTGAATTATCACTGTCTAGTGGGTACAAGGGCTCTCTCACAGTGTAGAAAGTGCTTTTTAATGAAAGCCAGAACTTAAAAGGCCAGATTTTGTGTACGAAAGAGGTCCTTACGACACCATCCTTCTTCTACCTGTCATAATTGCTATACGAAGACATCTCTCACGAAGAGTAGCATAGTCCATGGGTTTTATATCTACTGGTAGATGAATAACTCTGTAGAGAAATGTCTTAAGGTAAGTATGTCATTATGGACAGCTCATTAGAGACAGCTTTGAAAGATAGACTAAAGGTTGCCGTAGGAGATACAAAGGACCCACTGAAGAGAGCTATTTGAAGCTGTTCAACGAAATGCACACACATACAATACCAATACTCTTCTACACACTTATCGACTCTTCAGTCTATTAACATGTCCACCTTTTCCAAATCATATCAATGGCCTTCATCAGACTCATACCTTACGATAGACGAAAAGTCATTAGATGTCCAGGTCTTGAGATATCCAGACAAGTTTTCAGATGTTCAAAGAAGTCTTTAGGGGGTCATAGGCCTCCTCATTTATCAATATAAGTCCTATCAATAATGTACGTCAGGTCTCCAGTGAAGTCATTACCGGTACCGGTAGGTATAGCTGTAACTGAGTAGAGTGAAATCTACAGATAGTGAGGAATATACCCCCAAATGGCCCAAAATAAGAGGTACTTTAATATATCTACCTACTTCAATTCAATCGATCTAAATCTTCCCCTTCCTTCTACCTCTTCAGCAACCTTCCAAACTTCTCTTCTTAGCTTCAGTCTTATCTTGAGGCTGTAGAGTAGGGGTGGAGTAGAACTCGACAAAAACCTGATAGATTGACCTGAAAATTTGACACAACACATATGACACTATTTTGTGTGTATCACCCAAATTTTACCCCTCCATCTCTTCCCCTTTTCCTTACACAGGCCTTCTCTATTCCCCCTCCTCACCTTAACCCTCCTGTATTTGACAGCCCCTAGGTACCTAAAAACATCCCTTAGACTTCTAACATCTATCATATTCATATACATCCTGTATGTCCTGCTGTCTATACAGTGTATTTAAGAGTCTGTTGTTCAGTTTGTCATCCGCTGTTTGTTCCCCCCCATGCATTATCCTTCTACGCCCCCAATTCGAGCTTTTCCAACATTTCGTCAATCTTATCGAGCTCCTCATTGTACTTTCTCTCGTACTGTGAGATTCGAAACTCTTCATCGACTCTTCCCGTCTTTTCATCCTGATCTTCTTCGAAAACACCCCATTTTTTGCCCAAATAATACCGCACATCGTCCACCAGTTCGATTGTATCTGTTTCCTGACGAGCAGTGACTCTTCCTGCCGATTCTTCCACCAGTTCCAGAAACTCTTGCTTGTCAATCCACTCTTCCAGATGATTGGAGATATGTTGAGCCACATAATGCTCTAGACGCTCGATTCTGGTGGCCCAAGCTGCCCGTAGAATATCAGCCATAGATGCCACTGGTTCTTGAGCTTGAGAAATGACAATAGCTGCTAAAGACTTGAGTTTATCGGCAAATAAAGAGTCCGCCAAAAACAGCACTTCAAGCGCCAAGTCACGTGGAATTTCACATTTATCAGTGTAAAGCCATTGCAAAAAGATTTCTGCAACATCTGAAGTCGTTTGATCAAGTTCCAACAACGGGAAAGACGACGTAGCTTCAGCATACATTGTATCCAGTCCCTGAAAAGAATCCGTTCCAAACATGAGAGAAAAGTACTCCACACGTGACAACAACATTTTATGAACGGGATAATACGTCCTTGAACCTGTTTCTTCATCTCGAGTGTAAATAGCAGCGTCAGGGAACGTATCTAGGGTCGATAATGTATCAATAACCTCCTCTTCAGGCTCAAAAGTTGTCATTTTTTGCTCCAGAAGCTTTTCAAAGTACACTGCGAGCTTTGTCTTCACCTGGACCGAGTAAAAGTCGTCAAAAGTAATGTCCAATTTGCTTGAAATGGCCGATTCTCGACTATCACTTTCGACAAAATAAAGATACCGAATACAGTACTCGAAATCGTCCATATTAGCGACAATAGGAATCACAGACTTGGTCTTTGACGTCACCACTCCCTCCAGATACTTGGATTGAGCTGCCAAGAAAAATCGATGCGCAAATACCTCCACCGTATCTCCTGATTCAGACATGCCTCTAAAAGTGACATCTGAGAAGAGTTTTCGGGAGAAGACTTTGGCCAAGTGGGCCAGAAACGGCTGAGTGGCGTCCACGGCCTTGGAAATGTCAAATTTGAGCAAAAGCTGCCGAATTGAATCAGTTAAAGCTCCATATAGACATCTCTCGCCTTGAAACGTATCTCGATCACATTTGGCTCCATTGTTAAGTAAGTACTCCACGACCTCATAATGACCACAAAGAGACGCCAGGATGAGCGGCGAGTAGTCAAACTCATCAATCTGGTTCACATTGACTCCAAAAGCCACGGCCTTTTCGACCCGGTCCAAATCTCCACTTCGAGCAGCATCACAGAGCTCGTTGAAGCCCTCAAAGTCACGTGAACCGGGCTGTATGGCTGCCGCTGCTGATGCCAGTTTATCTTCTTCCTCGTCGAACCGTTGGATAATTTTGTATTTTGGTTCGACAGACATGGTGGTGGAGAGATACCGGTATGTACCGGTACTTGTAGTGGGAAGATGATGCGATGAGATAGGATTGGGTTTAACTTAATGTGGTGGGGGGAGGGAGAAACGTATTACTGGGTGATGGAGGGGGCGTAGAAGGGTGAGATTTTGAGGTAAGGGTAAGTAAGTGTAGGGGAGTTGATTAAAGCAAGAATTATTGAAATCGGATAGGTATTAGTGGTTTTAGGGGGGTATTGTTGTAAGGATGTTGGAACGTCTTAGTAAGACTAAGAAGAGTCTAAAGGGATGAGGTGGGAAAGTAAAAAAAAGGTGTTGGAGAAGAGGTGGAAGGGTGAGAGTTTGAGAGTGGAGTGTCTGGGAGATGGGGAGTTGATTGCTGTAGAAATTTTGGAGATCGGACAAGAATTGGTGGTTTTATGGTGGTAGTAGATATGCCTTAGTATAGGCTAAGAGGGTGAGATGAGGGAGGGAGAGGATGTCGATTAATGAGTATTGGGGGAGAGATAGAGAGATGAATTTTTGACGGTAGGGTTATTGAGTGTTATAGACTCGTTTGGTAAAGGAATTTCTGAAATCGGTGAATTATTGGAGGTTCTGAGGGGCTCTTAGTGGGCTCGGTATGGAGGAGAAGAGGTGCTTATAAGTTGGTAAGGGACAAGAGATGAAAGGCTGATTTTTTGAGGGTAGCTTTATTGAACATGGGGGAGTTTTTCTGTCTTAGTTTTTTGCAAAAATGGCTCATATTACGAGTTTTGGGGTGGTCCTTTACTCTCCCTGTGAGACGGGCTATAGACTTTGTAGGGGAGGAAGAGGTGAATGATAAATGATACTGTTAACTTATATAACACCAGCTGGAATGACCTACTTACTCTTTTCATATACTTCTTTCCACTTTCATTCGTTGAGTAGATGACTTAAATACCCACTATTTCACCCATGACTATAGAATTGGAAGAAACTTAGTAAGAATAATATACAGGCGGCAGAATTAAGGGCTGAATAGCTTGATAATAGATCTATCGCTGTCTATAGCCTCTTAGTCTACGTTATTTGTGCTTTTCGTGTTCAACTTACAGAGATATTCCAGCTTCTTTCAAATCTGAGTGTGGTCATATAAAGACAAACTGTACCTTCCTGACTGACTTTGTCAAGGGCTTCAAATATGGGTCTACACGGCTATCATGTTATTGAATAGATCCGGGGTGTTTTATTCATTCAAAAGCTCTTTATATATTCATGAACGTGCTCAGTTAGACAAAGACTCCATATAATGGACTATACCTACTCAGGAGAACAGACAGTCCTCCGACAGTCCTCCGACAGTCAATATATCCTAACACAACAGAGGTCAAAAGAAAAACAACAGCTTTACCCTTACCTCCCTTGTTGTATAAATATAGTACATTAGTCCATGATCTATGTCCACTGACTTAGGAGGCTTGTGAGCAGGAAGAGGTTCCAGCCGGTGAGTATACGGATTAGCGCATACACAGAGACAAGGGAAAGACATCTAGTGCCTCTGTAAAAGTCTTGTCTTATACCTGAAGACAGTGTTCAACTTAGTATGATACCCAGTCAGAAGAATAGTATCTCTTACTCGATACCGGCCACACCAGTATTAACCAGCCCAAAAAACTCGAGCAGTTTTATCTTGTAAACTCGAGCTGAATTTGAACACCGAGTCCTTGGATTTCCACAATTCGGCTCCCATACTCAACATGTAAAAGTCGTTCTTTGTAGAGAAGGAACTTGGGGGACCTGTTCTTAGAGCATAAGTAGAACTGACTCTCTCATGATAGGATTACAGGTGAGAGTCATAGTCAAAGGAGATCCAGTGTCAAAGCAGTAACGGTACTCATTCCAGGAGACTTGTTCAATACTCCATAGTAGAACTCTTCTCTACGCTCAATCTGGAAGCACTGAGGCTTTGATAAGTCCACTCCAAAGTATACGCTCAAATACACACATCTGATATCAGCCTCTATCTTCGCTGTACATCTGTTGTATGACTGATGTAAGTAACATCTCTCTTTGATGGTAGTACAGTATCAGTACCGGTACCTCAATATCAGAGTTGACTTCAGTGATCTTATCAAATAGAATATCTCTGCTGCCGGTACTCATTTTGTTTGCTAGAGTAGTAGTTAATTGAAGTTCCGCATGGTTAGTCGTCACATGCCCACACAACAGATACAAACATTGCTATCAATATAGAACTCAAGAACAACAATGAAGAGGCCAGTGGTTTATTAAAAGTTTCTAAAGTGTCAATGCTATCTACTTCTACTACATTTGTGCTTTTCTTCATCGTATAGTAAGGACTTATTCCCAAGACCTAGGTACTATTGGCCTCTTCAGTCTTCTCTTGAGTCACTTCTACCTTCATATCCGTTCATAGACTAAAACAACAGACATCTCATAAGATGAAGGCCATACTAATGACATATCTTAAAGACAACACCTTGGACAGTACATCACAACACTACATCTACACCACCATACCCCTACCACCAAAGTCATTCCACCTCGTCTACCCCTCCAGTTTCGTCAATAATTCATGCTCTATATACAAGTTCTTGCTTCCCCACTTCTTCTCCCCCCTAGTTCTTGACAATGACACCGGGTTCGTCATGGTAAGCCACGAGGTTTTGCTTGTAGGGATGCTCGGTGCCCTCAAAGACCTTGAGACGGGCGATTCGGCCCCGCTTGAGTTTGTTTTTGGGCAGCATTCCGGCCACGGTTCGTTTCAGAACCTCGCTGACTCCCTGGTTTTCAATCACCCGTTTGACAGGCACATGGTGAGAATGGCCGGGCTGAGAAGACTGCACAAAGTACTCCTTTTGACCGAGCTTGGAGCCCGAAAACTTGAGTTTTTCGGCGTTCACAACAACCACGTAGTCGCCACAGTCGTGACCACTGTTGTAGACGGGTTTGTGTTTCCCCTGAAGAGTCTGGGCAATGGAGGTGGCTAGTCGACCAAGAGTTCGCTGCTCCTTGGCCACATCGACAAAGTGCCAGGTTCGCGAAAAAGCCAGACGCGCCTGTGTTAGTAAGCAGAGAGGGAGGGTTTTGGCGGTTTTTGGGTCGTTTTTGAAGTGCGGATACTCACTTTACCAATGGTCTGTGACATGTTGATTCGTGATGATGGGTGAAATTTTCGAACGTTATTTTGGGAGGTGGTGAGATGAATAAGCAGAACTTTATTTCAGGAGGGACAGGAAGTGTTGCATTATTGAAGAGGAAGGAACCAGGGTAGAGAGATGAGAGTGGTACGGCTGGGAAGAGAAAGATTAGGGGAGTCGAATGGCACAGGTTTGGAGGTTGTAGGATGACTATATGGGGAGGTAGGTGGAGTGGGTGCAGTGTGTTATGTAAGCAGAGAGAGATTAGCGTGGGGGCAGTCCAAAAGTAAGAGTATCGAGTGTTTAACAATCATACTCAGATGATGCAAAGCGTTATTATGAGCTCCTGAATGGCCATGACTATGATGGCGCTTTTTTTTTTTTTTTTTTTTTTTTTTTTTTTTTTTTTTTTTTTTTTTTTTTTTTTTTTTTTTTTTTTTTTTTTTTTTTTTTTTTTTTTTTTTTTTTTTTTTTTTTTTTTTTTTTTTTTTTTTTTTTTTTTTTTTTTTTTTTTTTTTTTTTTTTTTTTTTTTTTTTTTTTTTTTTTTTTTTTTTTTTTTTTTTTTTTTTTTTTTTTTTTTTTTTTTTTTTTTTTTTTTTTTTTTTTTTTTTTTTTTTTTTTTTTTTTTTTTTTTTTTTTTTTTTTTTTTTTTTTTTTTTTTTTTTTTTTTTTTTTTTTTTTTTTTTTTTTTTTTTTTTTTTTTTTTTTTTTTTTTTTTTTTTTTTTTTTTTTTTTTTTTTTTTTTTTTTTTTTTTTTTTTTTTTTTTTTTTTTTTTTTTTTTTTTTTTTTTTTTTTTTTTTTTTTTTTTTTTTTTTTTTTTTTTTTTTTTTTTTTTTTTTTTTTTTTTTTTTTTTTTTTTTTTTTTTTTTTTTTTTTTTTTTTTTTTTTTTTTTTTTTTTTTTTTTTTTTTTTTTTTTTTTTTTTTTTTTTTTTTTTTTTTTTTTTTTTTTTTTTTTTTTTTTTTTTTTTTTTTTTTTTTTTTTTTTTTTTTTTTTTTTTTTTTTTTTTTTTTTTTTTTTTTTTTTTTTTTTTTTTTTTTTTTTTTTTTTTATTGGCCAAAAAATGACTTCAGTGCGGAGTCGAACGCAGTGCTCCAGTAATTATGGGAAGGGGGCGAGGATTTATGCGGGGAATAAAAACGGAAAATCGACGAAATTAACGGAAAAATGATAATAAGCGATATGAAAGGTCTGAGGGCTCCTTATTATGACCTTGACAGACGACTGATATGTTGTTTAGGAGATACTGGGCCTATTGATGTGTACCGATACTAGTATTCTTCTTTTCACTTTTCTCTAACAGTAAGCTCTCTAATATCAGAAGTCCTCCCAACTAAAGGTACCAAATGTACTGTAGTGTAGCGCTGGCAACCCTAACCCTGTACACCAGAACCCGAATTATCTGGTCGTAAATGTGTAGGAAGGACGGCTGTTTTTGGTCTAATTGATGGATACCCAGATTGTGCTTCCATAGATCTTTTTTCTGTCCAAATAGTTCAGAGATTAGGGTATAGTGGCCAACAGGATACACTCACCCCAAGACGTCACCTCCCGCCAGCTCCAAATATTGTTAGCAAGTGTGCCAAAAGAACTATACCAGGTTAAAGGCACAGCCATTACCTATCGATTGGTACGCTTAACTCCCTTCTACCACCTCAGCAACCCCATTTATCCGCAAGCTTTCTTCATCAACTACTCCCAAGTAATATCCAACTAAAGCAGTCATACCACTCCTCACGTCACGTCTGTCACACCCGTCAAACGTCAAACCAATTTGTCTCACACGACTGATTCCAGATGTCATAAATACGAGGTACGGATACTGTACTTACGTGTGATTAGGTCACGCGCTGGGGTTTTTGCTGGGTGAGACATGGTGAGGCGGGATCCCAAAATCAAAAGTGGATTAAACATCAAATTAGAGATGGATTAGAGATGGATTAGAGATGGATCAAAGGCGGGATCTAGAGGTAAAGCGGGAGGTGGGAAGGGAAGGGAGAACATAGGAAGAGAAAGGGAAGAAACGGGAGTCAAAAGGAGGAAAGCGGAACAGGCAAGAAAAGAGAGACATAAAAAATGACGTCAAACCAAAAATGCGAAAACACCAAAAACACCAAAAAACACAAGTAATGTGACTAACCATCTCCCCGGTCTACACCGCCCAAGCGATATCGCTTCTACATTTCAGGAGTGCTTGTACATGTCGTGTGTAGTCCTAAGACTTGCTACATTAGAGAAGTATAACGGGACAACTACAGTACGGAGTAGGAATAGTAGAGTATTAAAGAGTTGAAAGAAAGCCCTAAACTGATGGATTTGTCACGTGACCAAGTCCACTATACTGTACGTCACTCATCAGTAAGAACAACCCCATTATTCTTCTTTATAGCCGCTTTCTGTTGTCACCTTCTTGTCACCTTCTGGCTGCACTTTTAAACGCCGAAACAAGGTGTAGTGCAGAAACCCAGCTATGCGTCTTTCTAATCGGGAACGGTATCCGGCAACAACGAATCACAGAGTAAGAGAATGCGTGACAATGACGAATAACGGATGACGAAAAACGAATGACGAGTGACGAATGACGGTTTATTTCGATTTTGTAGATGTTTTTTTGATGTCATTTTTTTGTACATTTATCCCTGATCTAAGGTAGCTCCCTTACTCCCTCACTGTCAGCCTCACCAAGTTTATTGCACACGGCTGTTCGGCTAAGACAGTTAGTCCGATCCGAGTACAAGTAGGAGATGTATAACAGCAGATTTTGTGAGGTAAGGACGCACCAAAATACGTTACATGGGGGCCCCGGACAACCAGCCCGAATCCACCACTTTGGGCCTTTTTTCCGCGCCAAAAATGCCCGTTTACAGCTCTCTCAACGCTCTCCTCTTTTTCCCAGGTCAAAAACCCAGCTGGCTGTAAACTTCCAAAAAACCACTTTGTCCTGCCTTGTTCCAAAATCTCGTTGTTCGTCAAAAACCCAATTTGCAATTTTCCACTTTTCAATGGACCTGCCCTTTGCTCTCCCCACAGCTCTAAAGCACGGAGAAAAACGCGCCAAGATGCCCCATCCAGTGCGTACACGGTGCCCGACCCCGCTCACCAGCTCCGAAATCGCTCCGGTATCGCTTTTATCGACTTCCAGGCCGTTCTATAACACCTTGTAGATTGCCTACCCTCTGTACAAAACGTGTAGTAAAGCCGGCTGTAAAAGGCTATCGACCGGCGCCATCACGCACCCCGCCCGTCGTTTATCCTATCCAGGCTTGTCAGCAATAATAACTTGGTCATTGCACCGCTTGGGCTCTTTGTCGAGCGATAGGCAGAGCTGTATGACAGTGTGGGGAAGCATAGAGTTGGAGGGGGGGGAGGGAGGAGACAACTATAACAGACTCAATTTTGACGGTAGAGGGCTGAAAATTTGGAAATCCATTAATAAGAGGGCGATAAACTGATTCCCCGAATTTCAGCCAGATCTGAGCATTATCCAGTCAGTTATGGCGGCCCTCCCCCCAACCGTCCATGCATTCAGCCCCTCCAGCTGCAACCCTAACGCAGAGTTTGTTTTAAAAGGTGTAGGAAGGAGTGAGGAAGGTCCAACCAAGTTTGTCAGGAGAAGAGATAAAAGGCTGAAAATTTGCCAGAATGATGGTGACGGTGGTAGCAATATTTTGTCAGATTTCCAGCGTTTTTTGCCCACTACTTCTGCCGTTATCCTACTTCCTGCTGCACCACCTCATGCACTCCATGCCTTGTTCTTCGTATGACACATTTTTGACAGCCATGACTGAACCGTCCACCATACTTTGAATATATATAAAGCATGTCGATCCCCCCCTCGAGTCCCAAACTAAAACCTCCACCTCCACGTCCACCTCCAATGCCCTCTTCTGACTCGTTTGAAGCTCCCTACAAGAGCGAGCTGGTGGTCGAACAACAGTCGTACAACGACTACGAAAACGAGACGCTTACTCATCAGCAACAAATCGACCGACTGGCCGAAAAATACAATATCAACCACAGCAAGTTGATGCGGAAATTGGATTTGAGAATCATCCCCGCCATTTGTTTTCTGTACCTGTTGGCATTCCTGGACCGAGTCAACATTTCCAACGCCAATGTCTACGGTCTGTCACGTGACCTCAACCTCAAGGGCCACCAGTACAATACTGCTCTGACCATCTTTTTTGTGCCCTATATTCTTGCGGAAATCCCCTCCAACTGGCTCATGAAAAAACTCCAGCCTCACAAGTGGCTTTCAGGATGTATGGTTCTGTTTGGAGTGGTGACTCTGGGTATGGGTTTTGTCGAGAATTTTGGCCAGCTTTGTGCCTGTCGTTTCTTGCTGGGTCTGTTTGAAGCAGGTATGTTTCCTGGATGTTTCTACTTGTTGTCCATGTGGTACCGACGAGAAGAGGCTCAGAAACGGTACTCTTTTTTCTTCTCTTCTACCTGTTTGGCTGGAGCTTTTGGAGGTCTGATTGCTTCTGGTATTAACAACATGGACGGTACTCAAGGCTACGAGTCTTGGCGATGGATTTTCATCCTGGAAGGAGCTGCCACGGCCGGTATTGCTCTTCTCATGTACTTTGTCATTTCCGATTTCCCCGAAGACGCCAAGTTTCTGTCTGACAACGAACGAGCTTTCATGAAGGAGAAGCTTTTGGTGGGATCTGTGGCCTCCAACTTTGAGCGAAAGATGACCTTTTCCGACGTCAAGTTCATCTTTTCCGACTGGAAGATTTGGTTGGCTGGATTCATGTACTTTGGACTCATTGTTCCTGCCTATGGATACGCCTACTTTGCCACTGAGATTGTCAAATCTCTCGGATACTCGCCTATTCAGACCCAGTTCCGATCCGTGCCTCCTTGGGTCGCTGCTTTCGGCTTTTCAATGGCCATGGCTGTTCTTTCGGACAGAATCAGACACAAGTTTTCTCTGGCAGTTGTCTCGGGTATCATTTGCATCATTGGTTTTATTGTGATTCTCGCAGAGACAGAAAACACTAGTGTACGATACGGAGCTCTGTTTATGATTGCTTCGGGAGCATACACGGCCATGCCTCTGATTGTATGCTGGACCAACCTCAACTTTGGAGGCACTCATCGACGATCGGTGGCCACGGCCTACCAGGTTGCTTTTGGAAACATTGGAGGAATCATCGCCACTTTTTCGTACATCAAGGTCGACGCTCCTCTGTACAAAAAGGGTCTGGCGATTGGTGTGGGATTTACGGCTCTGTCCATGATTGCTTGTTGCATCTACATGTACGGAGTGTACAGAGATAATCAGAAGAAGCGAACTCAGGAGTACGTTGATGAGTTTAACGCTATGAGTGAGGAGAAGCGGGATATGGCGGGAGAATTGGAGCCGTCGTTTGTGTATAGTTATTAATTTATTTATTGTCAAGTACCGAACGAGCACCGAACGAGCACCGTAGGTGCGAGTATGGTGCGTACTATGAAGTCCAAAGCACTACGTACTATGAAGTCCAAAGCACTACGTACTATGAAGTCCAAAGCACTACGTACTATGAAGTCCAAAGCACTACGTACTATGAAGTCCAAAGCACTACGTACTATGAAGTCCAAAGCACTACGTACTATGAAGTCCAAAGCACTACGTACTATGAAGTCCAAAGCACTACGTACTATGAAGTCCAAAGCACTACGTACTATGAAGTCCAAAGCACTACGTACTATGAAGTCCAAAGCACTACGTACTATGAAGTCCAAAGCACTACGTACTATGAAGTCCAAAGCACTACGTACTATGAAGTCCAAAGCACTACGTACTATGAAGTCCAAAGCACTACGTACTATGAAGTCCAAAGCACTACGTACTATGAAGTCCAAAGCACTACGTACTATGAAGTCCAAAGCACTACGTACTATGAAGTCCAAAGCACTACGTACTATGAAGTCCAAAGCACTACGTACTATGAAGTCCAAAGCACTACGTACTATGAAGTCCAAAGCACTACGTACTATGAAGTCCAAAGCACTACGTACTATGAAGTCCAAAGCACTACGTACTATGAAGTCCAAAGCACTACGTACTATGAAGTCCAAAGCACTACGTACTATGAAGTCCAAAGCACTACGTACTATGAAGTCCAAAGCACTACGTACTATGAAGTCCAAAGCACTACTACGAAGTCAGATTGAGAGTTGAGTAGAATCACAACTAGTGATGGTAGAAGAGAAAGAAATTGACCATTCGAACGCCCTAGACATGGGAATTCCAATTATTTACTTCTTATTGCTCTAAGATCATTATTGACAGTTCTAGGTACCACAGTATAGTTGCTAAACACCTAGATACACTTAAACTGGAGGTAGAAGAGCCAGTATTGGTCCTGGAGATCTGAAAAGTTGACAGTATGTTAATAGAGCCAGTTTTAACGTTTCTAACATATTTTTGGGCGTTTCTACTGCTTAGAATGTCAGATTGATGATGATGACATATATTCTCCTAAGACACTACAGAGAGAGCCTTGTGAAGACAAAAAGAGCAAGTTTTTGACAAAAAAAAGGGTACGCTTTCCTCCTACAGGTCACGTGACTACTGCAAACCACCTCACTACTTTTTTGTATTGCTACATACCTTTCAGAGTGCAGATGTCGAGAAGTCCTAAGCACTACTATGAAATCCTACGTACCGGTACGATACTAGCCAACGAGAGACAAGAAATACAAAAGTTGGCTACAATCAGACAGTTCAAACTAAAGTGCCAGCTCTACCTGTAGCACAAGAAACCTCTCACTCAAGTTCCTCAGGTCAGGGGCACCGAGTGGAGACGGTTGCAAAACGACATTTGAGGTCTTTGGGTATACTAAGGGTACCAAAAAAGATCCTTAAGACACGGGGAATCTAATGGTGTAGTTGCCGTCCTCGGCCGAATTACAATGGCTCTTGTATCTCCCTTCCAGGCAACCCTATAACACTTCATACAACTCGAAGATTTGAAGAACCAAAGAGAAACGCAGAAATGAAGTAGAGTGAAAGGACTCTGGAATTTTTTCAAGACTACTGGTAGGCAGTTGATTTCCCTTTGTGTCTATGTTGTGTACCACTACTACCGGTACTATGATATCAAGTTCTATTCCTTGAACCTCATTGTTGGAGACATCTCAATCAGCATGATAACAAGAAAAAAATCTGGTAAAAAGAAGAAAATGTACAGTAGTAGACAAGACTGAACATGAGCTATGATCAAAGATACTGTAGGTCATATGCTCCCTCTTGAAGTCAATCGCTCTACTCTCAGATGAGGTGGTGTTGTCTATTGTGGCAAAAATCTGCAGCCTACTCGCTACGCTCGTCAGCTGTAAAAAGATTGCAGCACCCAGGATTCTCGTATGGTCTCCCACTACAATACTAACTAGGCTCTCTGGTGCTTGACTATGGCTGATCGGACGGGAAGTCGTATTTTCACCGGGATATGGCCGCAACCATGTATGAAAAAAGTGTTGGACCAATATATTGGGCTAAATAAGTCACGTGACAGGAATTTTCAAGCTCGGTTTTGACGGTGTTTGAAGCGGGTGACACTTTTGCAAATGGGATAAAGATATGAAAGTGAGTGTGGAGAACACGATAAAAGTGCCAGTTTGTCTTTTGAGCGTTTGGAAGCGATGTTATGGGGGTGGTCTCACATGGACAAAATCGTGCTTGTAAAGAGGGAATTTAGCAGTGAATAAAAAAACGTGGAAATAAAAAGGAGTTTCTAATAATGTTTGAGCAGCTAATGAGAGTCTCTGAGAGGTCCAACTGTTCTATTTCACGATATTGGGCCAATATACGATTATTCTGAAGTGCACGAAATTGTATAGAGATAAAGGCGTGGAAAAATTGTGAAAATGACCAAAAAGTTGACTAACCCTGACCAAAAAGCTGGTTCTGGATAAGTTTGCAGGCTATCAGATGTCTCTAGCTAGGGTATGTGTCTTATTCAGCTTAGCTTCAGTATATTTGTACCAAGGGAGGCATCGTTTCTGAATGTGGAATTGAAAGAAACTGGGGAGTCGTAGAGGGACAGTAACAGACATACATGGCTTAGTAAAGCCGTTGAGCGTATATTTTCGTCTCTGGTGTCACATATCCCCGGTTAAGTCTCGTTTAGCCCTACAGTATGTTCAGTCAAAGAAAGAAGAAGTGCTAATACTAACGTAGTAGGTATGATGAGTGTTTAAAAAAGTGTCTGAAAATACAATCTGTACCAATGAAAGACGGTATCACTTCTCCATGTTTTTATTTCGCTTTTGGAGTGCCATATACTTCTTCACATGTGACTTCCAAGAAGGAGTTCTGAGTGGTAGATTTAAGAAGGAGAAAAGATGTTTTTACGGGTTGCAAGCTTATAAGAGGTATTAAAAATGGCTCTTAAAGACTCAACAGTTACTCATGGCTCTTATTAGTTCTGTTTCGTATTGTTATACCCCTATATTTGAGGCTAGATGGATAACAGCTAATTAGAGAGTGTAGAGATGAATATTGAAAGTGGCAGGTTAAGACGAACAGTTTTACAAGTTAATGTAGATCTAGAGCTGACTTTTGACTTCTGATGGTATGTAGACAGGCTGTAGATGACGTATATTGACAGAGGAAGATTGTGGTGAAAACATAATGTTATAGGAAGAGAATGGGGAGCTTTTAAAACTAGAATTAAGTACTCAGGATTGCGATAAGACCTAGAGTCGCAAATAGAGCTACTTGATACCGTCAAAAGACACTTATTATACCCCTTATGATACACTTGTATGATAGGGTGTGTCGTAAGAGTACCCTTAGTAAGCAATAGAACAGACAAACGAATAACAGAGACTTTATCATATGAGTTAAATGGGTCTATTCATCCAAAATTTCAACTCTTGGTCTCAATTAAAGATGTCTTACAGGAGTTAGCTAGCACTATCGAAAGTGGTAAAAATGGAAAGTCAGAATAAAGCTATTAGCAGAAGAAAAACACGTTGGTGAGAGTAATGATAAGAAAACAGAAGCTTTGAAATACCTATTTATCAACTTCCTATGATTATTAGGATGCCTTCTTTTTAAATTTTGAATGTCATACTCATAGAGCGATGTACTAAGTCAAACTAAACCAAAATAGAACCGTTTCTTCTTGTTAACAGCCAATAAACGAGTCACCGACCCATGTAATACCACCCATTGATCTACATTACATTTTTTTCGTATCACCTACCTTGATTCTACTCCTTGAAGCTCTCAGGTTGCTCTATGTCAGTCTTATCTACTGGTACTGCACGACAACTATTCTTAGTACAAACAACCCATTAAACTCCAGCTACCGGTACCAGGTAGCCCCCCACTAGCACCTATAGCTCCAACCCTGTCTTCCTCGGTCGATCATAAGTGATAATTATCAATCTAGCGCTAGCGTGAACTTGTGAGCTAATGCTATAGCTATAGGGCTTATCCTATGTTGTATGAATGAGAGGAACATTGAGCAGCTGTAAATCACAAAGAAAAACATTAGTATGATTGAAGTGTTTCATAAAAATATTCCTTACAATAGTCACCTCTATACTTCTATGTCCTATCTCATGTTCCATAGAGTGATCCAGCAGAAGATACATTATCATACTTGTAGAGACTTCTGAAGAGTAACATAAATTAGATGACGGCAATCATAGGTAGGTGTATGATTTAATTGGAGGGAGTTGATCTATGTCACTTGGTTCATTTCGATCACTGGCACCCTGTGTATTCCATCAGTTGTATTCGGCTACACTCATCATGTCACCTATGAAGTGAGATATTACCGCCTCTATCAAACTGAGCAAAAACTGAATTCCATCATATCAGCGTTGAAACTGTTAAGACTCATATTCCACCTTACTGTCTCATCAAGATTACAGCAACCATAGCTAACCAAGAGTTCAGACTCGAAATGAGATATTTTTGACCTAAAAGTACAGTACCGGTACCGGTACTCGTGACCAAAGTTCTGTAGGGTATCAGTAAAGCATATGTCGAGTCTTTGAAGCTTCACGTGACTCTGTTGACTGGTACATAGTTCATAACCAGCATTTCTCTGAGCTTGACTACCTGTCGCTTCACTGGTAGTATTGAGTGTCCAAATGACGATAAAACGAGCCCAAAAAGACTATATACTGCCATTGTCAACTTCAGTTCTCATCCAGAAGATGTTTGATCATTTATACCAGATGGTAGATACCAGATGGGAGGTAGTCTTAGCTAGATCCATCTCATGGTATATCATCAATATGTTCCGTGCAAATAAAAGTGAAATATCGCATACTTGTACTATAGCCCAATACAGTGTGTAGATCTTCTTCATTTCTTTCATTTGGACCATATTCATTAGGTATACAACTTCTCTGTAGACAGAACTACAGTAGGAGAGATACAGTACCGGTAGTAAGCATCTCAAAACGTTTTAAATAATCTGAAGTAGATGACTAATTACGGTGTCTATAAGTAGGTTTTACAGAATATCTTTCTTTTCCGTAAGTACTGTAACTAGATAGAGGCAAGATACAGGTGGTACTGTAGAAGTAACGTATAGTACCGGTACACACTGTAGGAGTACGATAAAGTGAGTGATAAAACTGAAATGTTGTGACATCAAAAGCTCAAGATACTTAGCTCTTCTAATGAGTGATATTGATGACTACTTATGGATGTTTCCTGTTTCGATTACTACTCTATTTCTCTTCTGTCAGCGTCAATGTAACTCGAGTAACTTTGCAAGAACTACCGTAACAGTAAAATGAAGTAAAAGACTCGAAATCCATTTTCAGGCTTATTATTGATACCTCCGATTATCACTGGTACCTCCCATAGTCGGCGTTAACTAGTCTTATACTTGTCTGTAATGTTGAAAGATCAGATATTCTACAGACAAGTTTTTGAGAGTAAAAAGTGTGTCTAAAAAGCAGATTTGTAATTCTTGAGAGCTAGTGAATTGGAATACATCTTTTGTTTCCGTTTTGAGGCACTCCTTTTCGAGGTATTGGACTTCAGTCAGGGTTAGCTCTCATTTCAACACTTATAGAAGACAAAGTCGAGGTATATTTGATGGAAAATGAAAAATGAAAGTTGATATAGGATCCTGGAGAGACGGTAGATACGACTGTAGTGTTTCCTTTCTTTTTTGTGTACTTTTAGGCTCAATATGAACCTTTAATGCTACAGCCTGTATACCAGTAGTCGTATGTACTGTAGTAGGGGATCAAAAGTACTTGTACAATCGCAGGTCTTCATCACTGTACAAACACTCCGGGACCAAGATAGATTCAGCTACCGTAATAGATATTCATGTCTTCAATAAGCAGGCAGTAGATAATGTCGTATAAGTTGTAACTACTGTTGAAAGTGTCTTAATAAAGAGGTATTATACCTTTCCATTTGCAAGAATACCTTCACTCAAAAGTCATATCAGTCTCTGACACTTTGTACAACTTTTAATCATGTTCAATGCCTTCTTGAAAGACTATGTTGCATTGAGTAGAGTACTGGATGTACAGACAAGAGTACTGGATGTACAGACAAGAGTACTGGATGTACAGACAAGAGTACTGGATGTACAGACAAGAGTACTGGATGTACAGACAAGAGTACTGGATGTACAGACAAGAGTACTGGATGTACAGACAAGAGTACTGGATGTACAGACAAGAGTACTGGATGTACAGACAAGAGTACTGGATGTACAGACAAGAGTACTGGATGTACAGACAAGAGTACTGGATGTACAGACAAGAGTACTGGATGTACAGACAAGAGTACTGGATGTACAGACAAGAGTACTGGATGTACAGATCCTCGCTACGCTCAGATCTGTGTTCTCTGTGTTCTATGTAATAATGCATTATAAATAGTGTCTAGTCTAAGTGTCTAATCTACCCTACTTCCCCGCCAAATGCTTTGCAACATTGGCTACTGGAGGAATGGCCGTTAGAACCACTAGAGTGATTCCAAACAGCACAAAAGATAGAGATGCAATGGCTCCGGTCCGTCGGTCGGTGGCCAGAAGCGTTGTGGCAGCTACAGCCGACGAATTGGTGCCATAAGTGATTCCAATCACCATGAAATTGTCCATGGGAACTCTGTACACTTTTTCGAGCAAAAAGTCGCCGATAAGAACCCCCACAATTCCAGAAAGAACGCCAGTAACGGCTGTAACCTGAATGTTACCGCCTAGCCCTTCAGTTACGGGTGTAGCGAGAGCTAGAGTGGCCGAACGAGCGGCAAAACCCAGCGATTGTTCCGAAGTAAGCCATAGTCTGTAACAAATGGCCGGGTAACAGAAGAAATGAATGGCTCCCGAACCAATAGGAACAATGAGCATGATCCAATGTTCAATCAGCTCGGCTCTGTATTCATATAGAGGTACCAACATGGCAATAATACCTGCATCCATGAATGAAGAGTAGACATCTCCAGCACCCGGTAGACGATGATACATGCCGTTTGAGTTGACTTCATTCCAGTGTCTGTAATTGTTGACCAAATAGAGGTAATTCCTGCCCGTTTTGAAGTGTCTGAGGTCGTTCATAAAGTCCCTGGGTTTATGATTGTTTCCAATAAGAGCCGTGATAAGAATGAGCAACATACAGACAGCTGCGGTGACAATAACGGGAGAAAAGTACCGTTTCAGTTTCGGAGGCAGTTTGTTGGATTGTCGAAACACAAACGCAACCATGGCAGTGTGCATGATCATGGCATATCCTCTGGAATAGTAGACAATAAGCCCACACCAAAACAGAGTAAAGTAGAAGATGTCGTCAAAGTTGTTGTACACAAAGTTGGAGCTTTTCTGGTACGTGGTGAGAGGAGTCTCAGAGTTCATTTCCTCCTCTTTTTCCACTTTATCTGCTTCTGTAGGGTTCATGATAATGTTGTCGACCATGTGTTCTCCTCCATGCTCTGTATCTGACGACGTAGCAGTCTCCGTTTCTCCACTGGGTTCCTCCACGTGATCAAACGCGTCTTCGGCCTGTTTTTCTTCATCGTTGATCCTCTGTTTGTGGAACAAGAGCTTGACAAACCAGTCGACGGCCAAAGCCATATAAGCACATAGACCGAGATAAAAGGCCAGACCAATGATGAAAATCAGCCCCATGGACCACGCCTGACCCACAGTCACGTGTTCAGACAATGGCAGAGTGATAAAGGCTCCCGTGAAACATACAGCCAGCCATTTGAGCAGAAACTTGCCCGGAATGTTGAAGTAATGCATGATAGTATCTGAGACTTTGGAGCCAAAGATTCGTTCCGTGATCATGATACCTGTAAAGAGGACAGCCAGGACCATGACTGAGGCTGGAAATTCCACGGGTTTCAGTTGAAATAGCAGGTTAGTAGCGTACGAGACGGATAACATGGCTATAGTGCCCAAAGGAATGATGCAGTAGTTTAACCACAGGTGTTTTGACCTGGAGATGCGGTAGAGGCCGTTAAAGAAGCCCAGGAGAGCGTCGGGGGTGTTTAGAAGGGTTTTTTGGGGGCTAGGAAAGTGAATCATGATGCAATATGGTGAGGGAGGGCGATGCGATGAAAGAAGGTCAATGAGGAAAACGATAAAAGTCCGAAATCGACGTAAAAGAAAAATCGAAGCTGTAGAATGGATCTCTGGAGCTGGAAGACAAACCCAGACTCGGCCACAGCTATATACTCGAGCTAGCAGAACGGATAAACTAGCGATGAGGTCGATGCGTGCGCCGCAGGGTCATGGAGTGAGGGGTAGTTTGCAAAAAACGGGCTTTTTCGGTAGGTCGTAAGGCGTAGATTTGACGTTGACGGGGTTGGGCTGTTTGTTCCCCTTTAGTCCAGATGTTGTTTTTTTTTCCTTCGTTTTTTTTTTCGTCTTCTTCTTCGTCTTCTTCCCTTCTCTGTCAGATCACGGTTCTGTCATATAGCACTTTTTGCATGCTATTAACCTTGTTTTGGCGTGCAACCTTGTCTGGCGTGTTCCTTGTGCCCCCACGCGCAGATAAGCGAAAACCGCAGTGGACTAGTCCGACACGCCCCCACGCTGCACTTTGGACAAGCCGCACTGAGAAAGAACCTGAGAAACATGTCAAGGACCAGATATAGACCCCCACGGTGGTAAAACGGGAAAAGTACGGATATTACGAGCCGTGGTAACCACAGAAACGGTGCCACAAATGCACCACGCATTGCTCTCAATGCATCTGCAATTAGTCATGGACTATATCGGAGGATGACGGAGGAGGGCGGAGGAGGACGGACATTAGACGGAGTACCGAGGTAGAGATGAAGAAAAGGTAGGTCACGTGAAAAGGGAAAATGGAGAAAACGAAGAAAAAACCAAGTTTACGAAAACGAAACATGTCAAAACTGTGTCTGTCATGGTTCTACGTTCTTTTCTGCTTCTTTTCTGCTTCTTCAGTTCCCTTCGATCGCATATTTCTCTCTTCTCTCACGGCTTAAGGTGCTTTAGGCAGTTCTAGGAAATGGGTTGGGTGAAGGTTGAGGTGAGTTATTTAAAGAGAATGAAGGTGGACAAAAGTGGTATCGAAAAGAGTAGAAAACGGGATATTTTTTATTTTAACGTGCCACAAACATATACACATCATTATTATTCGTTTTACTCACTTCCAGCTGCCTAAATAGTGCTGTTATATCGTCTTCTTGTGGTTATCATGCTTAGCTCTGAGTAAGATCCACTCTCACTGAGTCTACCCTAACCGTCCCAACATGGTCTTAGAGTGGAGACCAAGCGACTGAGTGAAAACAGTGAAAGCAGCAAAGGGGAAAAAAAAAAATTTTTGAGAAATTTTTGAAAATACGAACAAAAACCATAGAAATTATGTACCATACGAATTCTACAAATCAGTTCTTTTGTTCTTTTGCTCTTCTGTTCTCTTGTTCTTCTGTTCATTGTCTCTTTGTACTCTATACATACCGGAGGTATCCCTTTCCCCTCATGTTTCACTCCTGCGTCAGAGGCGTAGACGAGATGGACAGAAAGCGAGAGAGATAATGTAGGTGTGGTGAATTACATGGTCACAGTGAGTTCAGACTGTACATACTGGTATGGTATCTCGGTGACCCCCACGAACGTAACCTAAAGAAAAGATTATCTTAGAGAGTGTTTATGGACTGGAGAGGTGATAAAAGAAAAGTGGAAAAATACTGTTATTTTTTTGATTTTCGTGTTCACGTGATCTTTCTCGTCACTTTGGTATACTGAATTGGTATATTGCTGTTCTTACCGAATCCATAGTGCTGAATCCATAGTGCTGTGATAAGACGTCCACCTACGACATCACAGTAAGACATGGTGTGGCTTAGAAACCGAGACACCGAATTGAGACAGTGGCTTGATGAACATGAGACTTTCAAGGCGTTTGAACTGTACTCAGAAAACGTGTCTTACGGTGAAAACGTGTTTTCGTACTGTTGAACGTCTTATAGTTGCTCTTTCAGGTAATGACAGGCTCAATACGAACACATTGAGCTCGCCTGTAACTCTGCCCAAAAGAAATTCCGGTGAACGATAAACTGCTGCTGAATGCACAGAGTGACAACCGCAGAAGCAGCCTTCAAGTATGCGCAGTATGGGTAATGCCTCATTGGGCAGTGACAGTGACACATGTAGATTGAATGGCTAAGAATAGACCAGAGAAAGGACCAAAGGGGACTTTTACAAGGAGCACGTGCTACATTGGCAACTTCATTTTGGCAACTTCAGCTTATCTAGAAGGGGTGATGTTACCCTGAAATAGCTCTTCACTCTGTTCACTCTATTGACTCAACCTATAGTGGATCCAACCGATACATACTTGCTCAAAGTCCTTTTGCATCTCTTTAAAGATCCGGGGATAAACGGTAGGTGCCTGAGAGACTATGTTTTCAATGCTACCCCAGTCATATAGCAGTGGCATAGTTCTATTGGTATAGAGTAAAGGTTGGTATATTCATCCCTTGTGGGGAAGTTCTGCCTCTAAGATGCTCATTATTCCGAGTAATTGTACGGTAAATACTCAGCGAATCAGCCAACAGCATGTATAGTTATCTTCCGTACCAATTAGTCAACCATATGACTGTCTCGTCGTCTGAACATGACTCAGTGCCTACTACCACCTACCTATCTCAGCTCTCTGCGAATCAATATAGACACTGCCACATTCGTTGATACTTCAATATTCGTATTGTAATCCGCTTTTGATTTCCCATATTGGTAACTCCAGACGATACTCCATGAAGGAGACCCATCTACAAGTAATTACTGTATAACATTATAGATGTGACGTCACTCATACCCAATAAAGAACTATACAGCCATGAAAAGTTCTTGGCGGCTCTGACAGCCATGAAGAGTTCTTGGCAGCTCTTATACATACCTTTTCTACTCTCTGACATTGTATTCCTATCTCTTCTCATTCCCCATTAGGTCCAATACATTCATACTGTCTCACCATCTCATCTCTTGGCAGGCACATTTCTTCCCCTCTTTGACCTGGACCTTTGTCCTACAGTAACTTTTTATTCATGGCCGTTTCTTTTTCCTAATTCCTTACATCCCATATTGACCTGGATGCAGTAGTTATAACACTGAGTTACTCACCAGTACCTTTACGATACTACTATCTTAGGTCTGCCGGGTAGAACGTGTTTTGGTACAAGTACAGTACTACTACATATGCATTTTACTCTTTCGTTATTGTTTTTATTCTTTCTCCTATCATACTTCCCACAACTACCGGTACCTCTTACAAGTACAATTCTCGTATGTAACACGAGTTGAGGGACGAAATTCAGGGTCTGGCATGAAAAGTGCCGGATTCATATATCAACAACTGCTCAGTGCTTTTACATGGGAGATGAGACATGATTCATCTCAATACTGGCTTTACTACTTCGGAATCCACTTCTGTTGCAACAATATAGATTGAGGACAAGAATCGTTGACAAGCATAGCTACAGTAGATGTATCGATGAATTAAAACAAAAACTGTTCAATGAATTAAAACAAAAACAAGCCATGTAAAGTAACACAATTGATTTCTGGTGCTATTTATGGTCTTTAGTAGACTACAGATGACCTCTCTGGGCTCCTACTGTAGTTGTACTAATGCTTCTGTTATGTGAGCTTCGCCATTTCAAAGGAACAACGCAAAAAGCTGAAAAAAGATGTTACAACAGTCTCAAGACTTTAATAGTGGCCAATAGCTTGTCATTGACCACCTCTTGTTGTTGCTGAAGTTGTATCTCTACTGCTATATCTCTCTGTTCAGTCAGCATCGAGACTCCATTCTGACGTTACTACAAGTCGACTAAATGCAATATAAAGCTGAAATGGTGTAGGGAAAGAGTCTAGAACATCTGGTTCAGAGAGCCACGTTGGGAAAGACAACTTTTGGTTGCCCTCAATACGTTTTTTGGTCATATAACTAGTGTTCTGAAAGCATCCATAGAGGGCAAGTCATGGGTTGGGAAAACTTGAGAAAATGAACGAAAAATGCTGAAAAGACATACAAAGAGTTGCAATTCACATCTGTAGAGGCTACTAACAGGTAATTGGCAACTCCTCTAATTCCCATAGTGTGATATTCAGTACTTTACTCCCTTCTTGTAAGTATCATATATGAGTGCCTGAAGTCAAGATTGGTATAACTTGATAAATAGATGAACAAAAGTTGAAAAGACATACAAAGAGTGACTAGTGATGATTTTGAGAGCTGATATCAGGTAATTATGAACTTCTCTAGTTCCCATTGTGATAATATTCAGTAGTTTTGTCTCTTGCTGTAAGCATCATGATGAGAGCCAGACGTCATAGTTGATAACTCCATAAAATGATGAGCAAAAGTTGATACAAGAAGAAACGACAAGTCCTCAATCTACATTCACTCCAACAGTAGATGGATTCGTACTTTTTATAGTTCCTAATATGTTATACTCTTGTATATGTCCTGTTCTATACCCATGACAAAAGCTGGTCGCGGGCAGATGTCGAATAGTGGGCGATAAAAAGCTGAACTGAAGTATAAGAAGAGACTTCTTGACGGCTTTCATTATTTGTGAGCATCTTGGTTATCTTCTTCCTCTTCATTTCTACTTTCATTGGTTACTAATCGGCTTATCCCCACACCCGACTTTTTGACAATAAATGATGTGTACTGAATGGGGTAAATGTGACGTTGAAATGAAGAAGATACCTATTCAGGTAGTCTGGTACTCACTTCTGACTAGTAATAGCGCATTGGGCACTTTTTCTTACCTGATTTCAACTTATATTCCTCAATATATCACTCTGTTGGTGTCATGACATAACCCATGGTTTCAATAACTTGATGAAAAAAGTTGATTAACACTAATATAACACTACATAAATTTTCTTTCCAGCTACCAGTAGATGTTTTGGAACTCTTTGCTGTCACTGAGATAGAAAAGCTGCCATTTTGCCCTACTCTATAACTATCGACGTTTGACTTGAATACTCAGACGTAGAATAAGTTCATAAACAGACGAATAAAAGTTGATATGAGGTGGGCTAAAGAGCTCTGTTGTTTAATAGGCTATTATTGATGGTTTTTGTCACTTTCGACTGCAGTCACACGTCTATCTACTACATTTACTTCTCTTATGTCAGCATCAGAGGAGAGACGAAAACCGTGGACCGTAAAACTCGATATATTGTGAAAGAAAACCTGAAATGGAGAAAAAAAGAAAGCATCCGAGGTTCTTGATGGCAGCTGAATTGTGATTACCACCTCTTCTGTCCAATTACAGATTATCTCCGAGTTCTAAGAGCGTCTTAGAGAGAGAAGCCTCCAGTATAGAAAGAAGCGGCTAGATACTAACATCAGCAATACCTTGAGATAACTAATAGCACATTAAAAGCACAACTAATGACGTGAGCTTCTCATTTTACTTCAGTAGTGCTTTTCATGTTGAGCTGGACGAGATATTCAGCCCTAAGCTCTAGTATGTACACTGAGAGATAAGGACACTATAGACAGGAAGTCTTGTAGAAACACAGTGTAAAAGTGCATCAAAAATATCTAAAAGAGATTTATTCTTATTAGGAACATCATCAACTGTCATGGCCCTTCTATACCACTGATTCCTGCTTTCAGTTCTCAATGGATCGACATATAACCCCATGATCCCCACAGCAATGAGATGAATGTAGCTACAATATATCTAAACGTCTAGACTACAGCAAGAGGCGGTCAGCTATACATCCATATCCAGGTCAGTGTCTCTGATTTCCTTTACTTCCTCATTAGCACTTCTGTTCGTTAGTTCAATATATAATTCCTACACCTGCTTATTCATATAGTGCCCTCTTTCTTCTTTCTCTCTCGTCTATTCCTTCTCTAACTACATCTCCTACATCCTACAATATCCCTCCTACTTGTGTGTACTCTTTTTACTATTTGTCCTACTTCTTCGACATTTCCACTCATTCTCCTTATCTACCCTTTTTTTTTCTTTCTTTTCTTATACATTGGATCGATTATAACTTCACTACCGGTACCGCTATGTAAGAGTAACCTTTCTTCGTCTCTACTCTTCCTCCTTCCTTCCTAGTATTTCATTCCAGTCCTCATTGATCCCCCTTTTCTTTCTCATACTTGGCACTTCTCCCACTTTCCCATCTTCTTCTCTTCTCTCTTGCTCTACTGTAGTATCCCTACTACCCACCAGTACTTCTCCTATGATACTTGTCTATCATCTTCCTACCCTCCCTTCCATCTCTCTCCTGCTGCTACTACATCTACCTCCACTTCTTTCTTCTTCTTCACCCCTACTCTGTTATTCATATACATCATCTTCAAGTATATCTCCTATACAGTCACACCTAATGAGAAGATGTACCTCATCCTAGAATCCGTATGTACCTCTAGAAGCTCAAATATCAATGTCAGAACATGAAGAAGGGTGTCATACTACTCAGAAAGTGTCATTGACTCTATCAATACTTCTAAGCTCCCATACTGTCTATCATAATCCTCTACTATATACACTACTACATCCCTCCTCTCACCTACAGTACCCCAAGTATGTGCTTGTCTCACCAGAACTTAGAGTACCCCAAGTATGTGCTTGTCTCACCAGAACTTGACAATATTTATCAAAAACACCGAAGAACTGCATCAACTGACTTCTATCAGTGCATCTTCACCTCTACTCTCTCTCTCCTCCTCTCCAAAAGTACACTCACTATGTACATACACAAGAATAAATACACTACGTCTGTAGCGGAGCATTGAGCTCTGGAGCCTCCTTCTTTTCCTCTGACACCACGTCCTCCTCCTTCCCCCCCTCCCTCTCCTCAGCAGGCCTCTTTGTAGGAATCTTCAAGTCTCCAAACTGATCAGACAGTCTGTCCACTGCAGTATCGAATTCTCCTCTCTTGGCCTTCTCCTGGGCCTCCATGAGCGCCAATTCATCGTCAATCTCTTCCTCAGGAACATTATCCTGCTCCAGAGCGTCCTGGATCTCCTGGGACAACATTTTCTGCTCGTCAAACTCGTCCATGACCTTGTTGACCCGTTCAGCTCCTCCAATCTCCTTGTTAATGCGTTTAATGAGCTCAGAAGACGACTCTAGCTGTCCAATCACCTGCTGAGACGTTACAGCAGAGTCAATAGACAGCATAACTTCTTCCAACTTGACCAACGAAGCAGAAGCGTTTTCAAGCGACTTTTCGTTCAGTTTTCGCATTTTCAAGTAAGAAAGAGCCGTTTTTTTGTTCTTACTAGCAAGATACCGTTTTGCTTCGTTCGTACATTCGTCAATTCGGCCCTCAATAGTCGAAATCTTTGTTTGAATGTCGTTCATGGTTTGTTTCAAGGTGGCAATGGATCTATCCTGCTCTGAAACAGGGTCTTTGGCGTCTCCAAACTTGATAACTGTGGTCTCAAAATGCACAGGACAGTTTGCCACATCGACCAAATCAGTTCCTGGAGAAATGGAGCATTTATCTGTTCGATAAAGTCGAGATAAAATGCATTTGGCGTCCACCACATCATAACTTTTCTGGCTCTTTTGAAGCACCTGTAAAAACTCGGAAAAGGTGAAAATGCTGCCCACATAGCCCTTGTAGTCCACGGCCGTCTCTGCCGCTTCTTGGACCAGGTCAGACACCACAAATGTCCGTTCTTTGAGTGTTCCAGGGCCGTTGGCAGCATTTTCAAGCGGGTTTTTGACCATTCCAGACGCTCTAACTAAAGAGGCCACTCCCCACGACATCATGGATGCAATTCCACTCGGTCTAGTGCCACAAATGTCCATATAAAATCTCCCCAAGTATGTGTTGAGATCTGTAATTGCTTCCTGTTCTTGCAACTGATCAAGCACGATATCCAGACCTTGGGGTTTGCCATGAGGTGCCAAAATGAGATCATTGAGCAGTTTGGGCCCTGTAGTAAAAGTCACGTGGTGATTTGAGCGGCAAAAATCGAGAATCACCGACTTCCAAGCGGTGATATTGGCCTCGTATCCGTCGATATTTGTCGTCTTGAGCCGTCGAAAGTCGCCATACAGCGATTTGCGGCGGTTTTCCGAAAAAAACGGCGAATTCAACACACTTTTGAGCATTAGGGGTAGATGAGCATGAGTATCTGTTGATGATGGCTACATATTATGCAGACAAGTTGGGTAGAAAGATGCAAACTTTATCGGAGGTAAGTAAAGTGCTGAGTAAATGGTAAGTATAAGGAGGAGGTATAGTTGGAAATAAGGGGGGTAGCAAGCCTCAAAGGGGGAGTAAAAAGTGTTGAAATGATTAGTAAGCGTTGGTGGTGCTTTTTGGAGATTTATTGATATTATAAAGTGACTATAATACCCCTAAATCTCGTGGTTCTAATGTCTATAATCTCTACATATCTAACTATAGAGTCAAGTATCGAGCCAAGTATCTCCCAAGTGGAGGAGAGGACTTTACTTGTAAGGAAGAAGTAGCAGCCTCAAAAGACCCTTAAAAGGGCAAAAAAGGGCAAACAAAGAGGCTGAAAGTGGAAAATTGCACTCTATGGCGTTTTATGAGCATTTCAGCTTTATTAAATACTCAATTAAGGCCATGGATGGTCTTTGTAAGCCCCCCATAAGCCTCAATATGTTCCACTAAAGAGCTGAGTATAATCCAAGTGGAACGGGGAGATATATAGGATAACAACACCGCAGTAAGCCTCAATTCTCGTATATTGTAGTAAGTAATGCCATAAAAACGTTTCCAAGACTCAAGGAACTTCTTGGAATCTCTCTAGGTGCTTCAATGGGCTGCTTTCGACGTCAATTGTTGTCTATGGGTCCACCACACCGTCCCTCAACAAAGTCCCAAGTACTTCCCAAGTAAAGTCGTCTTTCATACTCACCCCAAGGACAGCCTCAAGGAATATGTTAGGAGCTCAATTGAGGCTCAAAAGGCGTCTAAAGCTCTCTAATCTAACACACAATGTCACTTTATCAACCTCATTATCTTTGTATGACCTCACACAGACTTCAATGGCTGTCTATCACCATCTCCATCTAACCGAGTAGACCAACACATTATACTCACCATAACAGCACTACTAGAAGCCTCAATAGACCTATAAAAAGCCCTTCAAAGTCACCCAAAGCTCTCATTATCTCTCGAGCTCTTGAACCCGCGATTACCTTCTAATGCCATAAGATGAAGGGGAAGGAGGAGAAGGCTAAGACTTCAGAAAAGAAGGACAAGAGTGATACTAAGAAGAAGGAGAAGGATACCAAGGACTCTAAAAGAACAAGAAGACTACAGACAAAGACGCTAAGAAGACCCCGTCAAAGTCTGACACCAAGAGCTCGTCCAAGCCTGCTGCCAAGGTCATACCTAGGAAAAGAATGCCTAGATCAGTCAGTAGTGGTGCCAAGAAGACTTCAAAGGTGACCGAAAGCTCCGTTGATCCATGGATGGACTTCAGAAGTGACGATGAGTCGTTTGTCGCGGTTGAACCAGTGCCTCTACTGAGACAGAGGGCGTCAGGGTATGGGTTTTTTAGTCAGGATATGGATTACTGGGTGTACAGAAAACAAACGCAACAGCAACCACAGCAAAATAGCACATAACATAGCACAAGTAAATAGTGAGTACTGTACATATCCCGGTACTGTACGGTACCAGTAGCATAACGGACTATAAGAAAGAGAACTATGGAGAATGAGCAGTTAGAAGAACAAGAATCATGAAAGAGGACTGTGATGAACAAAACTACAAGTACCGATACTGTACTTGTATGACGAACTAAAACCACTTGTATAATGAATGAGAAGTACAAGGACAAGAACTATAATGAACTACAGAACTGTACTTGTAAGAAGAACTACTTATATAAAGAGCTACCGTACCGTAAACCTGGATGCATTTGTATGGTGAACAATAACTACCAAGAGCAAAAACTAAGAATATGAACTTCACAAGTACTTACTCTATAGCTCTGTATGATCTCTGGGTGCTTTGGGGGTCGATAATGGACTTGTAGAGATTCTGAGTACACAGTCCGAATCAGTGAAACGAGAGGAACATCATGGTGCTTTCCTAATACGTTTTAGAGCGGAATTGACCTAGTTAGTGCTATATGGACAACATTTTCCGTGTCACTATCATCCTCCTTTCTGTACCCATTGCCTTCGCACTACAAGTATCACAACCATAGTATCTGATGATGAACCACAACTTCCAGGTCGAGTTCACTGTCTTGTGGCTCTACTTTCTCAATTGGCTGAAGCAAGTCCGTTTGAACTTTTGTTAAAGCTCTGATTAGCTCCATTCTGTCTGACAAGCTCCAAGAGCAGCTCAGTGTAAGGATAAGTTGCAACTAAGAAGTATCTTATCAGCTCTAGAGTCTTATAGAGCTCTCCAGATGTCTTGACAGGTCTCCAGACGTCTCCAAATGTCTACACCTACCAGTTTAGGTGTCTCTCTACACTCTACCTCTACTCCAAACAGCTCAATTGAGGTCTAGAGTGGTCTACAGAGATCTCTCGGACTCTACAAAGCCCCCCCGACCCCATTTCGCCTCACTACACCTCTACACCCCCTCCACATCCTATCATTCTCTACACTACACCTCATCTCACTGTAACAAGTACATTTGCCACCTCTTATCTGTTCATTTCCTATACTAAGACTGAGCCTTGATGCCGTTCATCATTTCCTCTAAGACTGAGCCTTGATGCCGTTCATCATTTCCTCCTTGGTGATGAGATGTCCAATGGACTCGACGTGGTCCAACAGAGTGCCAATGTTGGCGGACCACGTGTTGAGAATATCGTTGGTATCCTGGGGCTTTGCAAAGGTGACGACCCGTTCGGGCCGGTTGATTCGCGCGTAGATGGTTCCCTGGGTGACGAGCGACGAAATGAACTCCTCCGTCTCCTTTTCGGTCAGATCCAGCAGCTGGGTCAGCCGAGCGGTTCGGATTCGAGTGTAGTACTTTGACACGACCCGAATGTTGTGTTCAATGACCCGTTTTCGCAGATCGTCCCACCGTCGGTCTCCGTCCTTTTCCTTGGGCGAAAACACGTCGCTTTGCCGCAGTTCCTTGCCGTACACCTCTTCGACCTTGGGCCATCGCATGAGTTCATTGGCAATGAAGTTTTTGACCAGCTCGCCTTGAAGTGGCAGGGTTTGCAGTCTATGGTCGAGGTTGATTTTGTGCAGCAGATCGGACTCGAGATTGTCAAAGGGAGCAAGAACCAGATAGTAGACAATATGAGTCAGAACAGGCTTCCACTGAGCAGGGTCAGCAACAACACTGGGAGTATCGTAGACGTGCAGATAATGCTGGGCCACGTCCAGGTACTTGTGATCATGAAGAGAGATTTTGATCATGTAATCGTAGTACACCAGCTTCAGGTCATGGACGGCCGGGTTCTCAAAGTATCGGACCAGAATCTTTCGAGACAAAATCAACGCCTGGGTGAAATCGCCCTTGAGAATACAAAGCTCCACCTGCTTGAGAATAAACTCCGTCTTTTCTCGTTGGTCCATGGACCCATAAGTCTCCACCTGTAGCTCACACAAGATATCACAAGCAGTGGCAATATCGCCCTCCTGCTCCCGAATCTTGGCCAAAGTAAGAGTGACACGTGCCCGTTCGACCTCGACAAAAATCTTACCTTCGGTCACGGTTCGAATGTTTTCAATCGTGGCGATTTTGGTCGATTCAGAAGGAGCCTTATCAAGAAGGTCAATCACACTCTGAATCATGTACCCAATGGCTGTTTTGAGCTGGCCATGTTTCTTAGAAAGCAGCTGCACCTGCTCATTGAGCAACGCCCAGTCTTTGTCAGCATCCTTGGTCGTCTCTACAATCTCCTTGAGCACTCGTTTGGAAGAGGCCAGGTCAGAAGCCTGTCGGGTCTGTTTTTCGAGAACCAGCAGTTTTTCCAAAGCAGCAGCAATGTTGGATTTGGCGAGGGTTCTGATTTCAGGCAGCTGAGCGTCCAGCTCCTCCGTGAAATCTTTTTCCGCTTTGATCAGAGATTCGTCGGTCGACATTGTGTGTGTGGGGTGGTGGATGTGTGGTGATGGTTACCATCTTGATGTGGGTGGCAATAGAGTTGCTTAGTAAGCAAAACAGGGTGGTGATAGAAGAGGTAGATTTGAGGCAAAAAAAGGTAAAAAGTGGCAAAAAAATGGGACCAACAGGTGGCAGTTGTAGCTGTATCCATTGAAATAGATAGATTGGTCGTTTTTTTTCGTTCTCCTCTTCAGTCTTTTTGCTGACTAAGCAAAACTGGAATATTGAGGTCTAAAGAAGTGGATAAGAAAAAGGAGGTGGCGAAATGAGTGCAATACGGTGTGTGTGCTTTCGTCCACGATGAGTGTGTTGTTTGGGCGGGTTGTTTTTTGTTTTTTTTTGTTTTTTTTTTGTTTTTTTTTCTTTTTTTTTGCCTTCCCTTTCCCATCTCCTCTGCTTACTAAGCATTCTCCACTGTCACCACCCTGGTCCTGTAACATTCACAAACAAACCGATATATAAGGACGGGCCTCCCCCCTTTTCTCTTCTCTTCTTACAAGTCACTTTAGTCCTGTATCTGACTGGTCAAATCTGTCTTTGGCTCTGTAGCGGGTTGGGCTTTGGCTCTGTAATTAGGGTGCATGATAGTCAAACCCTGATCTATCTTTATCACCAATTTCTGACTCCAACTTCACACAATGTCATGGATCTCTGACAAGCTGATTGAGATCACTGGGGCGTCGGATGAGATGCTGGTGGACTTTTGCATGGCCCAAGCCAAGGAGGCGGCTTCAGTCAAAGATCTTCTCACTCAGATGACGGATATCGGGCTAGAAGGAGCTGGTGTCAAGACCTTTGCTCAGGAGTTATGGACCAGGTATAGTCACAAAAAGAGTGTTACTACTGCTGTCAAGAGGGCTACTCCTTCAGCAGTCAAGTATGATCTTATGCTTGACCCAGAAGAGCCTCAGGTCAAGGGTAAGGTGGTTAGGGGTAGGAGAGGTGGAGATGGAGACAAGAGTGTCAAGAGGAGGAGATGTGGGAGTGGCAGTGAGGAGGATGATTACACAGACACCAATAATGGTTCTAGGGAGGACAAACGCGATTTCGAAGAAAAAACCCCTCCCAAGGCATATACGGTCGATGACATTCACTCTGACATCAACTCTGACGCACCCTCCGGATACGACAGTGAAAAGGACGCCAAAGAACGAGATGAGTTTGCAAAACGGTTAGCTGAGAGAGATAGGGGGAAGGGGGGGAGGAAGTCACGTGACGGGAGAGACAACAGAGATGGATCACGTGGTTCCAAGTCACGTGACTCAAGGGACAAGTCTGAATCCCGTGCTTCCATGGCCGATGACGTTCTCCAACACCGAGCCGAACTAGATGCTATGCGTGAACTTGCTCGAAAAGAGTACCTTTCCAAACGAGAACAACAGCAGTTGTATCTGTTGGAACGAGAAGTGGAGGATTTCGAGGAGGATGTGCGTCGATATGGGTGGAATAACTTGACCAAAGAAGAGCAGAGAGAAATTGAATATAAACGTCAGGTTTTGAAGATTGCTCAAGAGAGAAAGCAGATTGATAGAGGCGTGCAAGGGTACAGTATTCCTGACGCTTTTATTACTGAGGGAAAGAGAGATGACAAGAACCGAAATGAGCTCTCTAAAAGGTACGAAAAGAAACCTGAAAGAGAAGTTGAAGATGGAGAGCTTTGGGAGGAGAGAAAAAGGGCAGAGGCGGGTGTCAGAGACGGAAAACCGAGTTCTTCTTCGTCAGATTATGAGTTTGTATTTGACCCTAAACAAGCTATCAAGTTTACTACTGATACTGATGAGGATCAAGGCAAGTCGAAAAGTGAAGCTGAAAAGAATATGCTACGTCAGATTGAAGAGGCCAAAAAACACGCCAAATCTATCGACGACGTGCGCAAATCGTTACCGGTGTACAAGTACAGAGACGAGATTCTTTCTGCTATCAAGGACCATCAAGTGCTGGTTATTGTGGGAGAAACAGGTTCAGGAAAAACCACCCAACTTCCCCAGTACCTCCATGAAGCAGGGTACACTTCAAGAGGAATGGTTGGATGTACTCAGCCAAGAAGAGTGGCTGCTATGGCTGTAGCTACTCGAGTAGCTGAAGAAGTGGGATGTCGGATCGGTCAACAGGTTGGATACAATATCCGTTTTGAAGATAAAACGTCGGAAAAGACGGTCATCAAGTATATGACGGATGGTATGCTTCTGAGAGAGTTTTTGACCGACCCAGAACTGTCTGGATACTCTGCTTTGATGATTGATGAAGCCCATGAACGGACTTTACATACCGATGTTGTTTTGGGCCTGTTGAAGGACATTGCACGGGCTAGACCCGAGCTCAAACTCATCATTTCGTCTGCTACAATGAACGCCAAAAAGTTTTCGGCTTATTTCAACGATTGTCCGATTTTCCAGGTTCCAGGAAGACGTTTTCCGGTCGCTGTTCATCATACTGAAAAGCCCGAAGCCAACTATTTGCATGCTGCCATTACTACCGTTATGCAGATTCATGCTACTCAAGGAAAAGGCGATATTCTTGTGTTTTTAACCGGTCAAGATGAAATTGAAAATATGGCGGAAAACTTGCAAGAAACTATCCGCAAATTGGGCTCCAAATGTCCACCGATGATTGTTTGTCCGATTTACGCAAATTTACCGGCAGAATTGCAAGCACGAATTTTTGATCCTACTCCTGAGGGGTCCAGAAAGGTGGTACTAGCGACCAATATCGCCGAAACGTCCATTACCATCGACGGAATCGTGTACGTGATTGATCCTGGGTTTGTGAAAGAAAATGTCTTCAATCCAAAAACAGGAATGGAGTCTTTGGTGGTCACTCCTTGTTCTCAGGCTTCTTCAGAACAAAGAAGAGGACGAGCAGGACGAGTGGGGCCAGGAATGTGTTTCAGACTGTACACTAAACGCGCTTTTGAAACCGAACTGCCTCCAAACACCACTCCGGAGATTCTACGATCAAATCTCTGTGGAGTAGTACTCATGTTGATGTCTTTAGGAATCGTCAATATCCTCTCTTTTGAATTCATGGACCCTCCTCCCAAAGATACTTTGATCAAAGCTCTGGAATTGTTGTATGCTCTAGGAGCTATCAATGATAAAGGTCAACCTACGAAAATCGGACGTCAAATGGCCGAATTCCCCACGGATCCAATGCTAGCACGTGCTATTCTTGCGTCTGAAAAGTACAAGTGCACTTCTGAAGTGTTATCCATTGTTTCTATGCTTGGAGAAGCCGCTTCTTTGTTTTTCCGACCCAAAGAAAAGAAAATGGCCGCAGATCGAGCCAGAGAAATGTTCACAAAGCCCGGAGGAGATCATTTGACGCTTTTGGAAGTGTTTAGACAATGGTCTTTGGCAGATTACTCTCAACAATGGGCCAAAGACAACTTTATGCAGTACAAGTCGTTGACCAGGGCACGTGATGTGCGAGATCAGTTGTACAATTTATGTGATCGTGTTGAAATTGATCCTGACGTGTCTGCTGCGGAATTGGAAGATCCTCAAACCGCCATTCAAAAGGCTCTAACTGCAGGTTTTTTCCCCAATGCAGCTCGTCTAAACAGAGGAGGAGATTCGTACAAGACTGTGAAATCGAATCAGACGGTTTATATTCATCCCTCGAGTGTTTTGCATCTTCAACGGCCCAAATGGCTGCTTTACCATGAACTGGTGCTTACTTCAAAAGAGTATATGAGAAACTGTATGCCTCTTGAGCCTCAGTGGCTGACAGAAGTCGCTCCTCACTTTTATAAACAGGCGGATATTGAAAGGATGATGAAACCAAAGGTGGAGGAGAGGCTTATTGAATAAACAAGCGACGAAGAACGTACGATATGACAAAAAGCTGATTAGGAGGGTGAGTGACATTCTTGGGAAGGAGGACAGAAGAGGTCATGAGAGAGGAGGAGGAGGTTAGGGTAAGGAGGGATGGTTGTGGAGGACGAGAAGAAATGGGATATGAGGAAGGGAAGGTTTTGGAGGAAGGGAGCTACGACAGCTTCTATGGAGTCACTCAACAGCACAGGATTATTGCTTCAGTATCAAAAGCCCTTACTGTCAAGCTATTCAGTACCGGTACTGTTTAAAGGCACTACTGAGGGTCTACGGACAGAGTCATTGTTAAAGGTACACTTGGGTGTCTCTCTAGATGAAGATGGTTGATTGAGTGGATGAAGATAGTTGCTTGAGTCACTGTCTAAAGCATTGTTTAGATCTGGATATTGCTTGGGTAACAGTCTTTGACTCAGTGCTGTCCTGTCTAGGTGCTGTGGTTTATTAGGGCATACTTGAGTAACTGTCTAGGTATGGACACTTGCTTGAGAGATAGCTGGTTGGGTGCTTGAGAGACTGTTGAGACTCATGGGATTCTTGATGCCTATCCAGAGCCTTTATTCTGAGAGTCTTCATATGGAGAGTGCTCATTACTGTGCTTTCATATGGGGTTTTCATTGCAATGTGTCATTGAAGTGACGTCATCATAGGTGCCATCTATCTCAGAGCTCTATTGATTGGTCCTTCTACAGGCTACTTCATACTTGTAGGACTCTTCTCTCTGCAAAGGTGAACCACAGATACCCTCCTCGGGCTTGTCTATAGGTACCCTCCTAAGGCTTGTAGGGCCCGTCTATAGGTGCTAGAGTTCGTCTTTAGGCGCCCTAGAACTGTTCCTCTCTTTAGCCCCCTCCCTTGCCCATCCGCCTCAATTCATATAGTCTGGTAATGTATTTTTAGCATCTCTGTATAATGACGAATGTCTGCTTTGTATGTATTCTGACGACTGCCTGATCGGTACTACGACGAAAGTACATGAGTATAAAGGCATTTATTGGAGGTATTAGTCGCCGCAGAGCGTCGGAAACTACTACAAGGGTGCCGGGTGCCCTACATGGTGCCTGTAGTAGAGTAGCCATGGAGACAGTACCGGTACTGTAATACGACATACCACACCAGTACCAATACAAGAAGACATCTACAAGTACAAGAACAATGATTATAACATTCTAAAGAACCACTGTAATAGCTATTATTATGGCTGCTCCACTTTTATTAACCCCCACATCTCCACATCTCCACGCTCTCCACGCACTCCTGACCGCGTCCACTACACGACTAAGGCACCACGGCCCAGATCAAAGAGCGTTTGCGGCGTGGGGGAAAAGGAAGGAAGGAAGGGAAGGTGTGCGGCGGGTGCGGCGGTGAAACAAAGCAAGAAGTGGTTGAATTGAGAATGTGTGGAGTGTGTAGTGGTTGTGAGTGGTCATAGTGGTACAGGTATTACTCTACAGTATAAGATATACTATGGAGACAGCTTGTAAGTAGAGGACGTAACAGTACAAGTAGAAGTACATAAACAATATGAACCAAATCAGAAAGCTGATTTTAATTCTCTTGATCTACGTGGTAGTTCCCATCCCTCAATTAATAGTTTCACATGTGCATCTTGCAGAGTGCTGCCTTGGTTAGCAAGGAAGTGGTAGATGAACGGGGAACTGAACGAAGAACAATTGGACTTCGATAAAACGGCAAACAACAAAAAAAAAAAAAGCCAGTATTGTCAATTGCCTCTTCTCTATCACGTGCCACTAATCACGTGACTTATTTTTGACTTGTTTTCATCAAAAACCCACGTTTCTCAGTCACTGGTCTTCCGCCCACTTTGTGCGGCGATCAAGGCGTCAACATGAGACTGCGGCGGAAAGGCTATGGTAGAGTTACATTGGGGAGTGTGGGTTAGGGTAAGAGATGTGGCTAGAACGTGGGTTAGGGGACGCGATTGAGACTGGGACTGTGGCTAGTGAGACATATTACTAATGTGGCAGTCTTGGTACCGGTACCTGGTCCTTGTACAGATCGTAGCTTTCAGGACCTTGTAAAGTAACTATACGATATTACACTATACCGTATTATACTATACTGTATTATAGTCTCTGTAGATGTCTACTATATGACAGGGTAGAACCTCATAGTGGTACTGTGGTGGTATTGTGGCAAATATTAATGGTTTTGTGTGAGTAGTTTTTGTGTCTGTATTTTTGTCTGTGTCTGGTTGTGTCTGAGTCTGTGTTTGTGTCCGTACTTTCGCTCATAAATGCTCACTTCTCTCAATCTGCTCATCTGCTACCTGCTACTTGCTCACTTTCCGACAGACCAGTCAAGTGCTCGTTATTGGGTTGCCAAGTGGGTGTATAATAGCTCGTGTGTAAAGAAAAGAGTGGATCACTTTTTTGGCGTAAATTGATGTATTTTCCGCGTAAAAAGTCAATTGAAGCTTACTAATCGGTTTATCTCATTGCTACCTCCCTTCCAACACCAGTAACAGCCATTTTCCCCCCACCATCGCCACTTTACCCCACAATGTCCATTACTATTACCCTCATCTCATTGGACTCTCTGAACTTGTATCCCTCCCTTAGTCCTTAACAGACTCAAAGTTCGACACTTTGTAACATACAGAAGACATACAAAAGACTTAAAGGTTGCCACTGTGATGTAGAGGTCATCACCACAAATCCATCATTTGAGCTATAATATGTTACATTATCTATATCAATCTATTCCCCTCGGTCCGCTGATCAAAACGCACTTTTCAGATTTAAAATCGGAGCAATATCCATGGTTCCATCTGTCATCAAACACCCTCCCTTCACCCCCCTCCACCAGTCTAAACTAAAACGGCTCTTTTCGGAACGTGCACCCCTGGCAGCCGTGAGAAATACGAGTTCCGGTCATTGTCGTGCCCTGAATTAGTCATAGACGTTACACAACCAGAAACAAAAAGACCGACACATGACTCGACACAAACACATGACCTCACCAGCCACATTTCATTTTTTCTTTAGATGTTACATTTCTAACATCCACCCTCTCTCCTCTCACTAGCCACAATGCCACCGCTCAGATGCACGTTTTTTCTTCTTTACGTCACCTGCGCTGTGGCGCCACACGCGTAATACGTTCCTTGTGTCCGTAGACCCGTTTGAGCGCTTTCCAAACGCAGAAACCGCATTTTCCACGTTTTTCAACCGAGGTCAGATGTCAAAAAATAGACGTGAAAAATACGTCTAAAAATGTAAAGATAAAATTTAGCCGCATGGAGGCAAGGGAATGGAGACGATAATGAAGGCGAAAATAAGGCGAAAATAAGGCGAAAATAATGGCAAAAAATATCAAAATATGAAATACGTGTGAAACACTGTCAGTATAGTCACGTGACCCACATAATCAAATCTTTCACGTTTTGTTGGTTTTCTCCATTTTCCCTCTTTGGTACCCACTCCCATGAGCAAATTCCGGAAGCTCGGAACAACTGTGCATAACCAGTGGCTAGTGTGGCGAGTGCGGACCGTTTCTATGCAGGCAAACTGGTTTATGCCGCAAAGACGATAGAGTTGGGGCTGACGCCACAATGCCGCAGTGTCGCAAAGGGAGGGGGGGAGAAGGCGTCTAAGATGGTGAATATAGGAGGTATGACAAAAAGAAGTACATATTCGTAATCTCCACGTTTTAGGCTCTCTTTTGACACCCCACAAGGGGCGATTACTCAATTTTCCTTTTTTCTTCGTTTTGTCCACCAAACAAAAAAGTCGGTTTAGTCACATTTTTTAAGTTACAGACAACGGGCCAAATTTAATATTTGCCTGCACCTGTACTGCAAGCAAAGCATAGACTAGGAGGCGTACCGGTAGTGGATATAGAGAAATGCAAAAGACAGAAAAAAAGATATATAAGGGGGTGAGATCCGGTCAAATTACATCTTCAGTACACAGATACAACAACAACAACAACAACAACAACAACCCCTCACCATGATAACTACTCCTCTACTTCGAACTTGTCGGGTTTTGACCAAGGCTTCGGTGCCCATGGCTCGACCCCAGCTCCACCGGTTCATGGCCACCGCCACGTCCAAGGAAGACTACGTCAAGGCTCCCGGCGACACAAAGACGCTGGCCAACACCAAGAAGCAGGACTCGTCGATTTACGGCGCCGATGACGCCCAAACTTACGAAACCACGCCCATGTGGGTCCATCCCATCTATACCAAGGAACAGATGGAGAATCTGGTGGTTCGGCATCGTGAGGCCAAGACTTTTTCTGATAAATGTGCTCTGGGCGCGATTCGAACCATGCGATGGTGTTTTGATCTTGCCACCGGTTATAAACACCCTAAACCTGGCCAGGAGAACCTGAAACGGTTTGAAATGACTCCGGACAAGTGGTACCAGCGGTTCCTGTTTCTGGAGTCCATTGCCGGCGTGCCAGGAATGGTAGGAGGCATGTGTCGACATTTGCAGTCGTTGCGAGCTCTGAAACGGGACCGAGCGTGGATCGAAACGCTTCTGGAAGAGGCCTACAATGAACGAATGCACCTGCTGACGTTCCTCAAGATGCACAAACCCGGATATTTCATGAAATCCATGATTCTGCTGGGCCAGGGCGTCTTCTTCAATCTCTTCTTTATGGCTTACCTAATGTCTCCTCGAATTTGTCACCGATTTGTTGGATACCTGGAAGAAGAGGCCGTCATTACTTATACTCGATGTATCACCGATATCGACGCCGGCCGACTGCCCGAATGGGAAGGTCATAAGGTGAAGATCCCCGAGATTGCCATTGATTACTGGCAC
Organism: Yarrowia porcina; assembly: GCA_900519025.1. Taxonomy (NCBI): domain Eukaryota; kingdom Fungi; phylum Ascomycota; class Dipodascomycetes; order Dipodascales; genus Yarrowia; species Yarrowia porcina. The sequence continues at coordinate 1,052,814 of ULGT01000009.1, read as the reverse complement.
ATGGGCCCTAACCCTACCATGCGAGACCTGATTGAGTACATTCGAGCCGACGAAGCCAAGCATTGTGAAGTCAACCATACTCTGGGCAACCTGGACCAGGACCACGATCGAAACCCCTTTGCTCTCAAGATTGATAACGGCCATCCCCAGCCCTCCAAGGACTTGAGTACCTACAAGGGTCAGGGCTGGACTCGAGATGAGATTGCCAACTAGGAGAGAAAAAGTTGGGTATTTATATTGTAAATAATGCATAATGAACACTGATGAGCGTACAAGTACAAGTATTACATTTTGATGAAGAGAACAAGTGATGTACACGAGTTAACAGCAAGCGGGTTACTACTAACGCGGTACATCCCAGAACAGTTGAGACCACAAATACCAGAGATACGAGAAGTACCCACGACAATCGTCCAAGTCTCCTTTTTGCGATATCTCCAATATCCAGTGTGTGGTTGTGAGGAGTGAGTAAGGTGGTCTTAAGGTAGAGTGAAGGCCTTAGGAGACTTGGGTGAAGAGACAGAGTCATCAAGCAATAGAAATGACCAGTCAAAGTGGGTCGACTGAATGCTTCAATGCCTCAGATGCATCACTTCCTACTCTTGGAGTCATAGACTTGGTTAAGATCATAGAGTAGAGTGTGTAGACAGTGAACATATGGCATGAGAAAAAAATGTCAAAAATGCAACCAGTCTTGTCATGACACTCAGATTCACTGTCTGTACTACTCCACTCGTTCTCTGTCACTTTGACCATCGACTCCCCTCAGAGTAGTTCTCTCAGAAGAGTCTTGAAACTCATAGGACACCCTTAGTTACTTTTCGTCTTGGAAAACACTTCTCAAAAAAGACACACTTCATTTTGATGAAGAGAACAAGTGGTGTATATGACTAACTGAAAGAGTCAGCATTACGTTTCATAGTGCTTTGATGGACTGTACTTGTAGTTATACCACTCGTTGGCTAAGTGCTATTTAATATGATTAACTGAGAGAACAGAGTGGGTGTAGGCAACCTGATGCTTCATACTCCAAGTTCAATATATTTGTACCCTGAAAAGACTGCTCTGATATGTGACTAAGGAAAATAAAACTGGTAGGTAATTTTCTTGCAGGGACCACCATATGACGATTCATGTGGGTGTGTAGGTAGTGGCAGATGTCTGAGGTAAGGATAAGAAGTATCTTGATGTCTGCTGGCCTGGATCTCCTGGAATAAGTAACCTGCACTTCCGAAAAAGACTCTTAACCTGTCACGATCCCCATGTCACCTTATATTTGCGTTTGTGTAGTGACACAAACCAAAACTTGGATTGTGTCGTAAACCTCCCCTGCCTCGCTTGACACCATTAACACTCCCCCTCCACTCCGGCCGTGTTGGAGACAGAACATGATTGCGTCCGCCGCTTTGGAAGTGGAGGGGTTGTGTGAGTGGTGTGGGGAAGAAGGGGGAAGAAGGAAGTACCTAAAAGCAGGTCAAAGATACAAGTAATGGCATCCGTATTGGTATACCTTATATTAGAAAAGGGAAGCTGATGAGACAGTTGGAGACAAAGATAATATTGGTAATAGTACATCTGGTCGACAAGTGTCCAACCGTCCTGGGTGTGGTGTCTAAGTTGTTACATTGACTAAATATCAATCAATATACTTCATTGTTTCCAACAATAAGTGATACTGTATTGAATGAATGAGATATAAGACTAGTTGAGAGAGCCAGTGTTGTTATTGGTACTGATGTGGGACTTCAGAATGCTTTTAATGTATTGAATGGATGAGTAAGACTACTGGTAGGAGTACCGGCACTGTAAAAGTGGAAGAAGATGAAGTAGAGAAGATGAAGAAAAAGAAAATGAAGAAAAAGAAGATGAAGCGGGGTTTTGTAATACCTTTTGCTGAATTTTAGTACTGTAGCCAGTATGAATATAGGTAGATATGTAGGACTTGAAAGTGCTTATATTGTTAGTATGGCGGGTTTGTAGAATGAATAAGAAGAGGTAGAATCAGTACAAGTACCGGTACATATAGAAGAGGAAGAGGAATAAAAGATGGTACAAGTGAATGAAAGTAATTGAGTGAAAGTATTGGAGTCGGTACCCTTGTAGGACTCGAAAGTGCTTACTTGTATAGGTACGATGGGTGTATTTGATGAATGAGAGAGAGGAGGTGTACAAGTAGTAGGAGAAGAAGAAGAAGAAGAAGATCAATTGGGTAGTGAAGTTGATATATACACATATAGAGCCTCAATTGGGCTTGTAATAGTGTTTTCAAAACAGTTAGTGACAGTTGTAATGCTCGAGGATGGGATACAGGTACAAACAGTATCTGTATCTAAAAGTTGTTTATCAGAGAGATTAGATAGTATGAGTGTCAAAGAAGAGCAATAGAGATATTTAATAAGGGTGATACTTGAATTTTACGTATCATGTCATGCTTCTACTCTACAATGATTTCCAATACTTGTATCTGGGGACCTAGGTACAAGTCTCCAGTGGGAACAGTAGCGAACATACGTGGAAGTAGTTGAAGGTGAAGAGGAGTATTTAAAGTCGTCCAGGGTAGTCAATTACTTGATAATGGAAAAACTATCACATCGTAAGTGCTTTGGAAGTACAGTACCTGTACAAGTATTAGAGCAGGTGTTGTACTTGTAGTGTTGGAGTGATTGAAAGCTGCAGAAAGAAGACATCAAGGACGATACGTCATGACAGATGAAAGTCATGTAGTTGACTGTGACAGTAAGAGCTACTGGTTGCTATAGCAGCTGCTCTTCACTTGTAGTGGGACTGTTGGTACAGGTGTGTGGGTATCCTTAGATAGTCTGGTGTACTTTCACAGTTAGCTGAAGAGTATTCTATGAGATTCAGTTGAAGTCAGAATATGTTTAAAAGATGCTACCGCTAGTAAAATCACTTGTATCTGATCAATTGCCATTATTCAAGTACTTTCTGTCATATTACTAGAGACTATAGATACAAGTAGAAAGACTCCTGTAGAGTGCCCTCGTGATATGACAAGAGTAGACACTCCAAGACCCACATATAGCTCACATTTGAGACTATTACCAATCGGAACCACGTGATTTCTACCTTACCTAAAATTCAGTACCGGTAGTCCTCTAAAGATCGTACTATAGTCTAGACAATGGTTAGGGGGTCTAATGTACCAGTAGTGAGACTCAAAAAAGGGAATTAGAGAGAGTAAAACGAAGTAAAAGGGTCAATATTGATTACTAATGACTTTTACAACTTCTTGAGAGTCATCAAACGTCCATTCTAGGTCCATCATATCCTCTCAAAGTCTTAATACATGTTCTAGTATAGGCTAATAAGAAGTGCTCTTTTTGGTTCCTTAGTAAAACCCCACTAGCACTGCTTTGGAATCCATCCACGACTATCCAACCGTCACTCTGGTTCCAACTGTTTTATTCTTTCGACTTGTTTTTTATTCCTCCGCCTCACCTGCCTTGCATGACGCACTCTGAAACATGACCGACGCGAGATCTGGATAAGCGGATGCAGGTGGACCAGGGGAGACGAAAACGACGAAAAGGGCGATAATGACGAAAAGGGCGAAAACGATAATAAACACGGTAAAGACGATAATGACGGTATCCACGGTAACACAAGACCGTATAGCAGCGTTGAAAGTCTTTGGTTTTGTTTTATTTCACTTAATTTCACTTTCTCTTTTCATCTTCTCCTCCGCCTGGTGTCTAACTCTCTCTTCCCCGCCCTGAGTTAATCAGAGGGCGGAAGGAAGGCTGAAAGTGTGATGGAATTGTTCAGTTACGTGAGAAGAGGTGATGTTCGAATTTTGGAACGATTTGGATGGATATTCGTCGAGTTACAGGGGCTCAAAGATATGATGGATTGCTCGTTAAGTGGAAAACTAAGGGGAGGGTACAGGTTAGAGAAACGGGCAAAAAAAAAAAAAAAAATCCAAATCCAAACCAGATCAAGACTGAAACTCACTTCTTCCTCTTTCCACGGCCAAACTCAACTTGGTCCGAAAAAGAAAAAAAAAGTGTCTTGGTTTGCTTGATTATTCTTCATTTGCTGCACTGTGGCTGATGCATGTCTTAGAAAAGGAGGACAATGTGGCGGTGCATTAGTAAGCCGATTAGGGTAGGTGGCGGGAAAAGGAAAAGTGCAAAAGTGATAGAAACTTGAGTAGAAGAGAACAACGCTTTTTTATTGGTTATTGGTTGGTTTTTCGTAGTTTTATGGAGACTGTTATACTCCTTGTTATACTTAGGAATACTCACATTATTAACTTCCACTTAGCTTTCTCATTGACATTGCTCCCAACACATGTTATTCTTCTCAAGACAAAGTTCTTCAGTTGGGACTAAAGAGTAATAGTCAAGTATAGAGAGGGAGATAAGAGGGTCCGATGAACTTGCTCAAAACACGACTAAATCGGTTCAAAATAAATTGCAGTCGTGTCACGTGACCAATATAAGTATATCTACCACTTCAAAAACTAAAATCGCCCTATTTTTAAGAATGTTGTCAAATGTCGTCACCCCGGCTCGAACTGCTCGAACTTCGCTTTCCTCCTGCACGTCAAACCTCCACGCGCCATCACCACTTTCTCACCACTTTCTCACCACTTTGCACCCACCATGGCCTCATCTTCCGATGTTCGAGACGTGCTGGATCTGCCCGAGGTGGATCCCAACGATAAGCTGACTCAGCAGCCCAAACGGCAAAAGATTGTGGCTCCTCTTGGCGGCAAAAGAATGGATGGAATGCAACGAGAGTTGTTTGCACTCATGGGCGAAAACACTCCTTCTGTGTCTGTGTCCAAAGACGCTCATACTTCTTTGTTCAAAGATAAGCCTCAGTGGCAAGCTAAACTGACTCCTTGGGTATGGACTCCCTTTCAAAATCAGGCTAGAGAGGATGGACTGATTTTGAGTCATTGGGTCCGTGGAGGAGAACTGACTCAAGGTGATCAGTACCCCTTTGCAGCTCTAAATACTCAGATTTCGTTCCCCGAAATTTCCGCGGAAGATTATGAGACTCTCAAGTTGGATGTTCCAGGATGGACTCTGGACGAAACAAAGTACCTGATGGACTTGTGTTCTGAATGGGATCTTCGATGGCCTGTTATTCACGATAGATGGGAGTGGCAGGAGGGGGGAGAAGCTGACGACGTTGAGATGAAAGAGAGTGATCAAAAAACCGACCAAAACTCCAAGGTCAAAGAAGAAGATGTGGAAATGAGTGATGTCAAGGACGAAAAAGAAAAATCGGAAAAATCGGAGAAAAAAGAATCTGCGGCTCCTGACGGCTCACGGACCATTGAAGATCTCAAAGAACGATTCTACAATGTCGTTTCGGCCATGTCCAAACACCCAGACAAGTACTCTGCTGAAGGATACAATATGACCCAGGTCAAGTTTCCTAGAGATATGGAAATCAAGCGAAAACAGTACCTGGAACGTCTACTTGCTAGGTCGCCTGCTGAAATCGCCGAAGAAGAAGCTCTGATTCTGAAATCAAGAAAACTCGAACTCAGTGCTGCAAAGATGCTTCAAGAACGACAGGAACTGCTCAAACTGCTCGATGCTCCCCAACCAACGTCTTCAGTGGCCCAGTTCCAGACTTCCCAGGGCCTAGCTCACCTCACATCCACCCTCAACGATAAATCAAAGAAGGGTGGGAAACCTACAAAGGAAGGAAGTGTGGGTCCCCAGATTCCAGACCGAGGAGGATCGGTGGAAAAGACTACAAAGAAGGAAGACACAAAGGAGGCCAAGAAGGCTGCCAAGGAAGACAAAAAGGCTGCCACCACCATCGCAGCAGCCATCTCAAAGAAACTCACCACAAAGGAAGAAGCTGCTTATGGAATCTCATACCATGATAAACTCACTCCTGGCGTTTATCTCCGGTCTTCAAAGGTGACCACTTTCAAGCCTACAATCCAAACAAAGATTGTAGCCGCTCTACAAGACATTGGAATCCCTCCTAAACCAGTCATGCCTACTGCAAAGGTATGTGCCAAGTTTGAGAGTATCCAACATAGTATGAGTGTGCTGTTGGAGACCAAGAGAGCGGCGGATAAACTGGAGACGGAAATTAGATTGTTGAGAGGTCAGAGGGGATAGTCACGTGTTTGAGGAGATTATTGGTTACGTGACTGTTACGAGATGAGCTGTTCATGGAGAGGAGACGAGGCTAAGACTGCTGGGTAAAAATGGAGGTGAGCTTGAGTCCTGTGACTAGAGTCATGAAGTCACGTGATTATTAGACTGTTTGATCACGTGATTAGGGTGATAAGCTGTTCATGGAGGACACTCGTCATGAAGGACTGGTCATGGAAGACTTGGTAATGTGAATAGAGCACGTTGAGAATGTGTTTGGTCACGTGACTGGTTTTCTGATGTCACGTGATCAAAACGAGACAAGCTGTTCATGGAGGAGGAGGAGAATGGGCTTGACCATGGAGGAGAAAAGGGCTACGTCTCGTGGTTGCTGAATGGGTGAGAAGGTCACGTGATTTGTTATCTATCGTCACGTGATTTAGATACGCTTACGGTCAAAACACGTGGCTGGATTATGTCTCGTGAGTGGAGAGTGGTGATGAGGATGCCTTGAGAAGGAGAGGTTATGACTGAGGTGGAGCTGATTACGGAAGAGGTGTCACGAGATTCAGGAGACGCTTGTTGTGTCACGTGACTATTGGAGGATACTACTTGTGGTCACGTGACCTCATGTCAGGGCTTGGGTTGAGTGTTGGTGTGGCACTGGTGGAGTGAGGAAGGAGGTGTGAGGTAAGGAGCTGGTGCTGGGTCAGGTGGCTGATGTGACTGGGTCAATTGAGTCACGTGATATGTTCCAGTTGGTCACGTGACTTGTTTCGTCAGTCGTGCTCCTGGTCACGTGCTTGGTCACGCCCTGTTCCTGGCGGGTGTCTCACGGACCACGCGACCGCCAAGCTTTGCGAGGGTTTTGGACGGTTGCTGTTGACCTGGGTGTGTGTCACGTGCCATGGCTGCTCCCGCCTCTCGTCCTTCTTCCACCTCCTTCTGTTTCAACTGGGCCAGCAGATAGCAATCCATTAGCAAACTCTATGAGCTTAAAAGATTAACCTCGACGTTTGGTCTTGTTGACGAATGGGCTGCTCAGTCGCCCCACGGGGTAGGAAAGGAGGGAGGAAGACGTCTGGTTGTGGGCTCAGACAGGAGGTTGTATTATAGGCAATTGATGTTGCTAGGTTAGGAGGGAGGCAGGGGTAGAGGAAGAGTAGGTAGTGGGACTGTAGCATTGTAGCATTGTATCGTCGTAGGCATTGTATCGTCGTAGGCATTGTATATGTACCTGGTATCATTGCTGGTGCATTGAGGATGTTGGGTGGCCAATCAATTACGCAACCGCAGGCTCTATTGTCTGAGGAACGGGGCTCAGCACTGTTCTTGTAGATTGTGTGGCGTAGAGGGTAGCTGAGAGAAGGAGTAGGAATTGAGCCATGAGAGTTGTACCGATCGATTCAGCGTGACTCAATTAGTCGATTAAGACTTGTTTCAAGAGTTTTGGACATCAATTGCGGTTTTTGCGGTGACGGTTGTTTCTCTTCCCATATACCCACACCACACATCCACTCATGCATACAATGAATCTAATCCGGATTGCTGGTAGTTGCTATATTGAGGCATGGGTGTGAAACCCCTCAAAGTATATATAGCCTCGTGCTCCCCAATTTCTACCCTCCATCTACATCTAACCCCCCTCAATCACATCCACAATGTCTCTCCACTACTTCCCCCCCATCAAGCCCTCCGCTCTGGCCGTCGGAACCATCTTCTCCCACTTTTCTTCTCTCATCGGATTTGCCCCCGTCATTGGAGACACCATCAAGCGAGCCAAGGCCGCAGACACCCCCGAGGAGTTTGCTCGACAGAAGGAGAACAACGGCGTTCTGGCTCTCTACGGCTCTTCTCTGCTGGGCTCCGGTCTGCAGTCTTACGCTGTTTCTGCTCTCATTGTTCTCACTGGAACCACCACTACCAAGGGTGCCGCTTACCTTGGAGCTCTCATTTTCGCCGTCAACTCCATCCCCACTCTGGTGACTGGCATTTTCCAGGAAAACCGACCCGTTGAGTACCTGGTTGGCAAGACCGTGTCTGCTCTTCTCGAGACTGTCGGTCTGACCCTGACCCTTAACTGGTGGGGAACCCGAAACGAGACTCTGTCTCTTGCCAAGTAAATAATAAGTACGAGTGCGTAGCACGAGTGCTTGTACATCGGCTGAATACTACAAGAAGGAGTGTGTAGCACGACTTCTTGTACACCGTCTGTAGAAATACTACTATTTTATATTTTTGAGCAAGAAGGAGTGCGAAGCACGAGTTCTTGAAGACCGAACAAGTATGAGCGCGTAGCAAGTATGAATGCGTATGTAGCACAAGTTCCTTTACACCATGCCGTAGATCCTGTATGTTCTACCGTCCTTCTCCCGGTTCGTAGCGTCCCGTATTGGTGTTCTTCTCCTGCCCTCCTCCTTCATTGCTGTCCTAAGCTCAAGCTCTGCATATGACGCCATTGATAGTGCATGACAAGTGACAACTGAAAGTGTGGAGCCGAAAAGGAGTTGAGGGTATTGGGACACGTGAGAGGGGTATGGTCACGTGACCGGGAACAGGCGGTGAGTGGTTGGTTATCAGTCAATTGACGATTTTGGTTTGGTCTGGGTTGCATTTGTTGTGTTTCGTTTCGTTTGTTGTCTGATTCTGCCGAATTGTCTGGTTTATTGTGCCATAATTGCTAATTTAAAACGCAACCTGGCAAAATTGCACTCCTCAAAACTCATCAAATTGGTAAAATAACAGCATATTCGGAATCTCCTCAGTCAGGAGAGTCGAATTGTGTCATTCATATTGCTGTAGCACCCTCATGAGGAGTTTCATTCGGGGTCAGCTGATTCTCATTTCTTCTCCAGACTGTCTCAGTTGACCCCACAGAGGGACCGCTGAGAAGTGCCAGGTGATTTGACCTTTGATAGCCGAGATGAGACATGAGAAGTGGGCGGTTAAAAGTGCTCAACTGAGGTGGACTGATGATGACTAAGTGAGAGGGTGGGTATGTCGTCCTCAGAGTGAGAGTGTGCTTCTAGGAAAAGGGTACGATGGAAGGGATGTTATGACGTCACGGGACATGATAGTGAAGTTGAAATGAGTATGTAGGGAGAAGAATTGATCAGATTCGGAGGTAACAACATAGGCGCAACATGATATATACCCTCATTCAAGCCTCCAGAAGAAAGAATAACCACCTAGTAAGCACGACCCATCCTCCAACACCCTCAAAACCGCTTTTTCCCGTTTTCCACCTTTTCCTCGTGATACCCCTTCATTTACCTGCAAGGAAAAGCCGCAACAGCTAGATCAATGCTGCTAGCTACTTGTACCAGTAGCCAATACCAATGCCATATCGCTTCCCAACTGCATAGAACGTCTCATCTCAACCACATCCACCACCGTCACACCACCACCGTCACACCACCTCTGTCACACATCGAGGCTGTATCTGCAACCTCTCACTTCCACATGATACTGTGAGTTGGGGACCGTACGGAGCCCGCGGCATGGTATCTGTTTCCGTTGTGTGTGATTGGGGGATGACTGGGGGTGTTAGTGTAAGGGTGTCAGTCTGGTTTTTGAGGAGGCATCCAGTTTCAGTATGGGTATCACTTTCAGCGAGTATCAGCTGTGTTGTAAGAGTTGTGTAGGAGGAAGAGTGTAGGAGGAAGAGTTGAGACCCTTAATCTATATATTCTAAATGCACAAACACAAACACATTACACTATAGACTATACATGTTCCCTTGATTGACTCTTTAACTTGCATTTAGAGCACAGTAGAGAACGTGTTAGGAATGTACCGGTATGGTCAAACGAGAGCCAAAGACATGACTCATTCTTGTGAATAGTGACGTAAAAGTTACCAGAAAAGACGTCAATTGAGTCAGTAGACTGAGATCAACTTGTCTAAGGTCTTGAAGCCATGAGATGGAGGTATTATGATGGCTCTAAGAGGTCTTCTCACAATCGTACTGTTAAGAGAAAAGACTATAGACATGATGATGTGAAAATTGTCATGGTATCCGATAGGTGAATCATCATTATTCCGATATGACGTTACTTCAATGATAGCTGTTTGACCAAAACACCACAATATCGTTGCATACTATAATGCCTCCATCACATTTCTTTCACTTGTATGGTACAAGTATCAGCCTTAGGAGCTATCTCATGCTCTATCCTCCCCCATTGTAGATACGTGATTGCCAATGGCCATACACTACACCCCTCGTTTAACTGTCACATTGACTATATACATATGCTCTTTCCTCCCTTCTCAGCCTCCTTTCCTTCATCTAAACACCCTCTCAAATAATCCCCTTCCCCGGTAATAAACCACAGCGGCCACTCCGACCAGTCCCGCGATTGACGTCCAATTGACAATATTGCCAATGATTCTATCTTGTCGAGCACTTCGGATCAGAGCCTCAGAGTAGGGAATATCTGCTCGGAAAGAAACCATGGAGTAAAGAGGCACCCAAACGGACGAAAAAACACGTCCTAGAACCCCATCCACCTTCTTTCTGATCAAATAAGGCAGACTAACGACCGAATGGCTCATTTCCACGTAGTTTCGCATTGCCAGATCCACAATTGCAACCAGATCTTTATGACGACGCTCAGTATACGTGTCAAAGGCCTCTTCCACGTTCCATTCCTTCTCGTCCAGAATCTCCATCAACACCCTGATGTCTTCAAAACCAGCATTCATTCCTTGTCCGTAAAACGGAACCATACAATGAGCAGCGTCTCCGACAAGAAGACACTCTCCTTTATGGTTGTAAGGAGAGCATTTCAAAGAGACCAATGGAGATCTAGGGTTGTTTTCATACGACTCAAGAATTTGAGACTCGCCCATAAGAGTGTACGCGTCTGGAAACTGGTCTTTGAAGAAAGACAGAAACGTCTCCTTGCTTTCACACACCTCTTCCATCATCTTTGGAGGAGCAAACAAAGTAGATGTAAACGATCCATCTCCATTGGCCAGGGCAATCAACATGTATTTATGTCTAGGCCAGATATGAAGATGGTTCTTTGAGATTGAAAACGGATCTTCAACACCTTCCAATTTGGGAATCTTGAGTTCCAAATAAACACAGTCAATATACTGCTGAGCGTAGTTCATACGTACGTATCTCTGCAGTCGATCTCTGGTCTTACTGAAGGCTCCATCTGCTCCAATAATGTAATCACTGGCTACTACTCTTTCTTCTCCTTCTTTGGTTTCAAAAGTAGCGGTAGGACGTTGGTATTTCTTGTCCTTTCGACTGAGCGAAATGTTGGTCAGTTTGTGTTCGGGAAAGAAAGTGATGAGCTCATTGTCTTCAATCACATCCAACATTGTTCTATTCAACTGAGCCCGATCAATCGAGTTGATACACTCGTTCCAAAGTCCGTAATTCTGGGCCGTCTGGACTCCCTGAAGATCGTGAATCATTCGGCCATACATGGGAATGATATCGGCCAAGACTCTATCTGCCATCTTTGTGTCCACCGACCGCAAAGCCTCAATTCCTCGAGCAGAAACAGCCAGGTTGATGGACCGCAATGAGGCGTTTTTGAGCTCGGCCTCAGACCGCAAATCCGGTCGAGCATCGTATAGAGCAACCTTGTGGCCTCGGTCTGCAAACGCCAGAGCCGCCAGACAGCCCACCAGCCCTGCTCCTACCACTGTCACTTCGTGCATCTTGTCCAGTTCTTCCTTAGTCGAAATCAGATGGTCGGGAAGTGAGCTAACTTAATGCGGCTGTGGGAGGAGATGGGACAAGAGGGATAGACTTGGGACAAGAGGGATATATATAGACAGAAAAAGTGTTTGTGTCATGACATGAGCAGTGTGACATGAGCAAGTTGATTACACAGGCAAAATTTATTCTCGTTCACTTTCATAAGCACAATGAAGATCCTATGATGTCTTCCCCTTTACTTGGGATTAGTTGAACATAGAGGCTTGGAAAAGTCCGCTGGGGGTACATTTCGGGGGTTCCAAAAGTGATAGAAAAATGAAAGTAGTACCATTATGTAGCCCTGAGTAAGGAGATTCAGAATATTTACTCACCTCGTTTAGTTGTCATACATCATTGTCTAGTTTGAGACGGTTAAAGTCCTAACATCATCCCCACTCTACTTGGCTTTACTTCACCCTACATTCGTCCCAACATTCCCAAGTGGCACGATTTTAGCGATAATTAATACGGGCATTTTTTGGAAAATAAAAATATTCGAGAAAAATAACAACAAAACAACAGCCCCCAATTAACACATTAAAACCACAGAAAACAACCCAAACTCTTCAAAAAAACACCTCACCTGATCACTTCTCGACCTATAATTGCCACTATCACCTTACCCTCGGCCCCACATTCCCAATTGGTCACTTGGACCTTCCTAAACCGTTTTCTTATCTATTTTCTTTTTATTTTATTTTATTTTATTTCCCCAATTCATGACGCCATCCACCCCACATCAACTAACCCAATTTTAGTTACTTGACATATGACTTAGTCTATACTTACTGTCAGAACATGAACCATTTGAAACGCTCAATTCCACTCCAAAAGACTTCAAACTTCTTTTAATCGATTCGGGGAGTCTTATTTTCCAATATATCAACTTCTCGACGTTTTTACTTACTCCCCCCACCCCAACCACTCCGGCACAATGTCCCAACACGTGCATCAATCTGCATAATGAAAAGTGTGTCTTCTTTCGGAGATTCTTAATTGTCGTTGATCTCTTAACCACCCAAAAATGTCCCTCCAAACCCTCCAGACCGAGCTCAAGGCCAAATTGCGCCAGTACCAGGACTTCCCCTCCAAGGGCATTGTCTTTGAAGACATTCTGCCCATTTTCCAGGACCCCAAGTCCTTCCAGCAGCTCATTGATGCCTTCAAGCTGCACATCAAGGACACTTTTGGCGACAAGAAAATCGACGTTATTGTCGGTCTTGACGCTCGAGGCTTTCTCTTTGGACCTACCCTTGCCCTGGCTATCGGAGCTGCCTTTGTGCCCGTCAGAAAGCAGGGAAAACTGCCTGGAAAGACCGTCCACGCCGAGTTCCAGAAGGAGTACGGAAAAGACGTGTTTGAGATCCAGGAGGACTCCATCAAGCCCGGCCAGACGGTCATTGTCGTCGACGACATTATCGCCACCGGAGGATCTGCTGCTTGTGCAGGAGACCTGGTTACCAAGCTCAAGGGCGAGGTGCTGGAGTTCATCTTCATTCTGGAGCTGCTCTTCCTCAAGGGCCGAGATAAGCTGTGTGCTCCCGCCTACACTCTTCTGAGCGGTCAGGAGTAGATGACTAAGCGTCAATCGACAGATGTGTCCTTTCAACATGGCCACACACTATTTATTTGCATGGCTCAACTGCGTGTAAGCATAGAAGGAATATACACACATATGTTAGAGAAGAGTACCGGTAAAAATACGTAGAAGAAGAGTAAAGAGGTGTATTAGGGCAATTGAGGGATAGGGTATCGTTTTGAACGTGTTTTTGAATCTCTAGACGGCTCATATCTATCTCCGAGTATATGTCTTATCAGTGAGTTAGGAGTGGGAACGTAACACAGTTCATAAGCCATATTTTCTCATAAAACATGTCACAATCATTCCAATTGATGCTGTTTCAGTTTCAACATGTTTTTTGGTCGTTTTTCTGTCTTATTTTACGCCTTTCATATTGTCCTATCTTTCATAGTCAAGACACCCCCTATACCTTCCCTATACAGGTCTCAGAAGAATCATCCAAAAACGGCAATATCGACATATCTGGGGTTTAAAACATATGGTTCTACTCCCCTCACTCTCCTCTTTCAAACCATCCACTTCTCATCTTTATATCACTTCTAAATTCTCCAATATCTCACTCTATCTTTTCTCTCCTATCCTAAGTAATGTCCCAACTACTTCCCAAGTATAACGTGGCTTGTTCAACAAAATGGAAAAGTGACAAACCGCAAAAAACCCGACTAATATCACTATAGATACACTCTCAACCCCTATTTCACCTCTCTACCACCTCTCTTAACACTTCTTCAACACCTCTCCCTCTACAACCCTGTTTAACTCTCGATGCAGCTGGTGATGGCGTAGTCTCTTATTGTTCTTTGCTGAGCTAATAGCTGGAGCCAAAAGACGGAATTTGAGGGGTTCATTTTTTTTCGCCGAATTTTCAAAAATACACCGAAATTCTCCCCTCATCTTCTGCATCCAAACAAGCCCATATAAGCCCGTATTCCATTTTTTTCATTCGGATCCATGGAGTTGACTGCACTTACGAGACCAAGATGATGGTTCAAGAGCTGGTAACTTTTTTTTTAAGGTTGGGATGCAACTCTATTAGCCTCTGCAGATGGCCATAATATGCACTCTTTCACACCCACTCCATGGTGTTCTTAATCTCCTACCCAACCTTTTGCTGCTAGACAACACTCGGAATAGCAACCGCTCACAACACACGACATGAGCAGCGACACTACGCCCCAGGTGGCCACGCCCCGCGACGAGACGGACGAGGAGCGAATGGAGCGGTACTTTACGCTTCCAGACGCGAAGAAACATAAAGACGTGAGTGATGGTGACATGGGCAATGTCGTGAGAGAGGGGGAGAATGGAGGTCATGTGGTTGCGGCTTTATGGCTGATTGGTGTATGGCGTTGTGACGTGGCAGAGGAGTTCGCCCTGTCTGTGCTATCTCCATCCTGATCTGATCTCGTGTTTAGTACCTGGTTGTGTTGAGTAAGATATAGAGTCAAGGTGCTGGACACAAATAGACTAAATGGAGTTGCACAGATGGACAGTGGGTCAACGGACGTGCCCAGAGTGACAGACAAACTGTTATACGACCCACCACACTTCTGCCATATTCCCACCCTACTGATCTGCTGAAGAATGACACTCTCTAATGGCTTTAGAGTGGTTCCCATTACACCTTCTTTGTCGTGGGAAGATTATGTTCTACTTAGCTATTGCTGCTTCTGATTGACATAGAAGGTCTTCATTTTCCTGATATACCTCTCGATGGTCCATGCGAACCTACGGTCCGCGTCTTGTTCTATAGTCCGCTACTAACACAGAACACAAACTCCATCAAACGACTCAAATACCTCCTGTCCCTCACAGACCTCTTCCGCCACTTTATCAACAAGCGAATGGAGGGCGACCCCAAGTTCAGAAAACTCGTCAACGAACTGGACAAGGCTTCCAAGGCCCAAAAACGAGGCAAAGGACGTGGTGGACGAGGACGCAGAAAGACAGAAAAGGAGGAAGACGAAGAGCTGCTCAACGATAACACTCAGATGGCGACAGTGTACACGGAAAGTCCGCCGTTCATCAACGGTACTCTGCGAGAGTACCAGGTCCAGGGTCTCAACTGGCTCATTTCGCTGCATGAAAACTCCATTTCCGGTATTCTGGCCGACGAAATGGGTCTTGGAAAGACCTTGCAGACAATCTCCTTCCTAGGATACTTACGGTACAAGTGCGGTATCAACGGTCCGCATATTGTCATTGTTCCCAAGAGTACACTTGACAACTGGCGTCGAGAGTTTGAGAAATGGACTCCCGAGGTTAAGACTGTCGTTCTGCGTGGAGATAAGACGGAACGAGCAGAAATCATTGCCAACCAGGTTCTGACGGCGGACTTTGACGTTGTGATTTCGTCGTTTGAAATTGTCATTCGAGAGAAATCGGCGCTCAAAAAGGTGGCATGGGAGTACATCATCGTGGACGAGGCACACCGAATCAAAAACGAAGACTCGATGTTGTCGCAGATTATCCGTCTTTTCCACTCCACTAACCGGCTCTTGATTACTGGTACACCTCTCCAAAACAACCTGCACGAGCTGTGGGCACTGCTCAACTTTTTGTTGCCGGATATCTTTTCCGAGGCCGAAACGTTTGACCAATGGTTTGAGGAAAAGGAGGCTGAAGGAGAAGAAGGAGAGAACGACGAGGATAGTGTCGTCAAGCAGTTGCATAAGGTCCTGCGGCCATTCCTGCTGCGGCGAGTCAAGAACGATGTTGAAAAGTCACTACTTCCCAAAAAGGAGCTCAACCTGTACATTGGTATGTCCGACATGCAGGTGCAGTGGTACCAGAAGCTGCTGGAGAAAGATATCGACGCTGTGAACGGCCAGTTAGGTAAACGGGAGGGCAAGACGCGGCTGCTCAACATTGTCATGCAGCTGCGAAAGTGTTGTAACCACCCTTACCTGTTTGAGGGAGCTGAGCCAGGTCCTCCATTCACCACTGACGAGCATCTGGTTTTCAACTGTGGTAAGATGGTCATGCTGGACAAGCTGCTGAAACGGCTCAAGGGTCAGGGATCTCGTGTGCTCATTTTCTCGCAAATGAGTCGAATGCTTGATATTCTCGAGGACTACTGTTCGTTCAGAGAGTACGAGTACAGCCGTATTGATGGTAGCACCGCTCATGAGGACCGAATCGCAGCCATTGACGAGTACAATGCCGAGGGCTCGGACAAGTTTGTCTTCCTGCTGACAACCCGAGCTGGAGGTCTGGGTATCAACTTGACGTCGGCAGATATCGTCATTCTGTACGATTCGGACTGGAACCCCCAGGCTGATCTGCAGGCCATGGACCGAGCGCACCGAATCGGCCAGACCAAGCAGGTCTACGTGTTCCGGTTCGTTACTGAGAACGCTGTGGAGGAAAAGGTGCTGGAGCGGGCTGCCCAGAAGCTGCGGCTCGATCAGCTGGTCATTCAGCAGGGTCGAACGCAGCAAAAGTCGGCTGCCAACAACAGCGAGTCCAAGGGTGATCTGCTGTCCATGATTCGTCACGGTACCGAGGACATTTTCAAGTCATCCAAGGGAACGCTGAAGACGGAGGACGACATTGAGGCGATTTTGTTGCATGGAGAGAAACGAACCAAGCAGCTCAACGACAAGTTTGCCGAGCTGGGTATCGACGATCTGCAAAAGTTTTCCACCGACTCAGCCATGGTGTGGAATGGAGAAGACTTCCAGCACCGAGTAGGAGCGAACGGCATTGGTGCTCCCGACCCTAACGGCAAGGGCTGGATCAATCCTCCCAAGCGAGAGCGACGAGAACAGCATTACGGGGTCAACTCGTACTACAAGGACATATTCCTGCTCCAGCAGCAGCAACCGCGTACAATGCGCCCACCCAAGCAGGTTCCTCTTGCCGAGCATCAGTTCTTCCCTCCGGGTCTGAAGGCTCTACAGGACCAGGAGCTTGCATTCTACAGAAAGCAGATCAACTACAAGGTTCCGTATGCGGATATTGATGTTGACGCTTTAGAAGAGGGAGAGACCAAGGAAGGTAAGCGTGCTGCTCTCAACAAGGAGATTGCAGACGCCGAGCCTCTGACCGAGGAGCAGGAGGCGCTCAAGCGGGATTATGAGAGTGAAGGATTTACCAACTGGACCAAGCGAGATATGAACAACCTGGTTCACCTCATTGGTCGACATGGTCGAGATAACATGGAAGCTGTTGCTCGAGCTTTCCGAGGCAAGGGCGAAGAGGAGGTGCTGCGTTACGCAAAGGTGTTCATGGAGCGGCATACCGAGGTGGAGGGATACGAAAAGTACATTGCTGTGATTGAGCAGGGAGAGGAGAAGCTCAAGCGGCAGAGGCAGCAGCAGGAGCTCATCAAGACCAAGCTCAAGGACTGCAAGGTGCCGATGAACGAGCTGCCGATCGTGTACCCCGCCAACAACTCCAAGCGAGTTTACTCGGAGGAAGAGGACCGGTTCATTCTGATGATGGTCAACAAGTACGGTTTGGAGCATCCCAAGCTGTTTGAAAAAATCCGCAAGGAGATTAAAAAGTCGCCGCATTTCCGGTTCGACTGGTTCTTCCTGTCGCGTTCGACTTCGGAACTCTCTCGACGGTGCACCACGCTCATGCTTACATTGTCTCGGGAAGTGGAGGGTCCTCGAACGATAAAGAGAAAGAGTATGGGTAAGGGCAAGCTTGACGATGATAAGCGACGCCGGGAGAGCGGGACCATGACTCCTGATACCGAGGAGAGAGGTACCCCAATGTCTGTGGATTAGAGAAAGTAGAACATGCCACTGTCTCTGGTAAAGGGGCTTTTATAAATTATACATTATTATAGACGGTAAGACAAAGGTGTAGTAAGCAGGGAGAACTATGAAAGTACGAAAGTGTGAGTAGGAAAGCAGAGAGGATGTTGCCCTTGAGCGAATGAAAGAAGGGTGGTTTTACGGTATCCAAGTGAAGCTTCATCAACACTGAAGCAGAAGGGGATGGTTGAGGCTGTAGAGCGGAGTAATGTTGGTAAAAAAGAGTATCATTCGACAACCTGCAACGAGCTCATTCTAATGGTATGCTTTATACACCTGTAGGATTCCTTGTTGGGGAGTTATACTACAGGTGGCACTCTTGATGGAGACAACTGTTTAGAAGAAACACTGGAAGGAAGAGTAAGAGATGTTCTAAGGGTCTGAAGAGCACTATAAACAGCATAGACAGCTCTGTTACAAGAAGTAATACAAAAAACATGAGAACGAAACAAGAATGACCTGATTTACGAGCATGAAATGCCCTTTCCATCCATCTTCCACCCCGCTAATAGCCTCCTTTCAGCTACTATACCCACAGCCTCCACATGCTATTCTTAGTCATAGTTGTACACTTCAAAAGATCACTGAAGGTCAGCTTCCAAAGGAGATATGGGGACATGAAATCAGTCCAGCAGTAGTCCTTGGGCGACTTCCTAAGAGTATCTCATAATAAAAAGTTGCTGTCTACCAGATTTCGAATTACGCCGGATTCAAAATCTTCAGCACTCTCATCGTCATAGACAAATCTCTCATCTTTGTTCTGGATACAGCCTCCACCACCAGTATACAACCATACACCCTTCCAATCGCATCTTCTCTTTCGTTCTTTGGGCGCTCATTATTGATTCCGTTTCTCAGATCCTCGTCATTGAATCTGTTCTCAGATCCTATACTCATACACTGACCTTCAATGTTCGTGGCAAGACCATCTGAACGATTGAAATGACATATATTTACTTGATGTACGATAGTGACGTTTCTGGCTCCGTCTCTTAGGTAAGTAATCACTGTGCTATTATACACTTGTCCTTGTTCACTCGTATCTTCGATCATCTCATTGCTCCGGTCCTCAATCCTACACTCACTTCATTAAGCTGATATGAAATCGCATCTTGATACTCATATCTCTACTTATCGTTCCTGATTCCTCTCTCAAGTTACACTACCGTACCGGTACAGTAGTTTGTACACCCGAATTTAGCATCCAATCTCAAGACTTTCCGAATTTCGATTCTAATTCTGTTATGTAGAGCAATACTCGTGCTACACTCGTACTATCACATCTTCAATGCTCATTTCTTCTACTCATCTGATTCTGTTCACTTCTTCCATACCTTCACTCATACACTCATCTTCGGAGCTATTAGCACAGTAATGGTTTCTGATTCTGATTCTGCTCTCTTAAATCATTCCCTACAATCATACACTCGCAACTTCAATGTTCGTTTCTTCTATTCGTCGTTCTGATCTGTTCTCATATCCTTCACTCTACACTTGCATCTTTAATGATCATCTCATTGGTCTCTAATCCTCGAATGATATCTGATTCTATTCACTCACATATCCACACTCGCATCTTCTTTGCTTGTCTCTACTCCTCGTTCTGATTCTGTTGACTTCAATCATACCTTACTGGTACGCTCATACACTCGCAACTTCGTTGCTCGTCTGTCCGCTCATATCTACACTCTACGCTCGCATCTTCGATGCTCGTCTACTCTGATTGCTTCGCTTCGCTCGCAACCGTCGTTCCGTTAAATACGCTTACGCTTTTATATTTTTACATACACCTTTAGCCATGATAGCCCAAAGGCATAAATACTGCCAGCAAGATCCATACAAGTTGTACAAACCCGCTTACAGTCGTCGACCTCGTCGACCACCCTTTCGTCGGGTAGAGTCGGAGGGAACGGGGGTGACATCCTCGATTCGGCCAATTCGCATACCGGCTCGGGCAAGAGCTCGGACGGCAGACTGGCAGCCGGGGCCGGGGGTCTTGGTGGAAGTTCCTCCGGTGGCTCGGATTCGAATGTGCAGAGCGTTGATTCCAACCTCCTTGGCCTTCTCGACGGCGTCCTGGGCAGCCAGCATGGCGGCGTAAGGAGTGTTCTCGTCTCGGTCAGCCTTGACCTTCATACCGCCGGTGACTCGAGAAATGGTCTCTCGGCCGGTCAGATCGGTGATGTGGACGAAGGTATCGTTGAAGGATGCAAAGATTCGGGCAACGCCGAAAACGAGCTCTCCCTCTCGAGCCTGGGGGCCGAGGGTAACGTTGTCTGAGTTAGAAAAATACTTGGCGAGTTCCGAAGGAACGAGCACGAGCGAACGAGCGTACGAGCAAGGGTAGGGGTAGGCAGAGACTTCAGAGACATCAAACGGAAGAATATCGACGAAATCGACACAAAAGATACAATCGCATGACACTAGTGTGTCTCACGGTGTCTCTGTGTGCCTCATCCATCTTCTTGTTGTCTTCTCGTCCTCATCTTGATCTTCAAGTTATCGTCAGTTCTGCCTGCCTCTCCCTGCTCCCTCTCCTCAAAGCCACCGACGAAGGTAGCTAATCTATCTCCGTCAGGCGGTCCTTGCGGATTAGCTGTTGCAGCTCCTAGCAATCAAATTATCACATCTCCTGCATACCTGACTTGGGGGCCATCTTGATTATCGGTTGTTGGTTGAGAGAAGAAGCTCAACTCTTTTTTCGGCACCTGTATGAGTCGCAGTTGGGAGAGTGTGCAAAAGAGCAGTCACATCATGTGACGTGCGGATTGGGACACCACGTGAGAACTTAAACGAGAAACTGAAAATGGGGAAATAACAGAAAATTAAATAGCAAAACAAATTGATGATTGGGGGTGAGCTGAAGTGCTCGTTGGTAGCAAATACCAAGTTCTGTTGCTATCAGTTTGTTATTAATTTTCAGGTGTTTTTAATTGAATTGTTGCTATTTATTCCCCATAAATTAGCGTTAAATCATTTTAAATCATTAAGGTTACATGGAGTGAGCACATGATCCCATCTAACCCCAAGTATAAACAAACGAGTAAACACACCTCTAACATCAACATCACAGCTCAACTGATACCACACGAGATACCAGCTAAGATACCCATAAACGGCTTTACCCACAGCTCATAACCTGATACAACGATCACGTGATATTAAAACGATACCCACAAAGCGATACCCAGCTACTGTACACTGTCATCAGTTTCAACTAAGACTCTTGTGATACTGCCTAACAAGTACAATCTAAGTGATACCAGTTCAGAAACGTCACTAGAGATTTACTTGACAGATTTTACATCAGCACAGCTATCCATCATCTTCAGGTACTTCTAAGCTTCGTACACTCAGCTCAAGACCCTATCAACCATCTTATCAGTACTGTTCTGATACAGCGTGATACCAAGTGATACCAAGTCATATCCTGTGACATCAAGACCTTGATCGATCTCAACTTTGAGCCTCAGTTATCTTGGCTCATATATCTTCAACTTCTAGGGCTGTTCTTCTAAACTTCTTGAGGGATACACTGACATACCTATCAAGCAGTGTGTTACCAAGTGATACCAAGTCATATCGACAACTAAAGTGCTCAAGAGCTTCATTCAGCTAGATACTCTTGATACCCTCACAGCTACGGTACTTTGACTTCACTTTGATACCATATATTAGCTCTCTATTCTGAGATACTCCTACTACACTTACTAAACCTGATACACCTTCAGGAACATCTTGGGATACCACAGGTACACTTTTACGTACGGTACGGTACTCCACTGCTGATACCTTCTCTGTGTTAGCACCCGATTCCGTCTACTACTCTCAATCAGCTCTTCTCAGCTCTCCCCAAGATGTACTCTATCGTCACCAAACGAGCCAAGGGTCTTCAGTCATCAATGGTCAAGGTGACTTATAGTTATGATCACGTGACCCGGCACCAAACTGTGGTTGAGCGACGGTGGATTTTGCCTGATTCGCCTCATCGGCCTGCCTTTGTAGGTTCTCAGGAGGATTATACCCCATTTGGAGGATCAGGAGATACCATGAAGAGAAAGCAGGTGTTGGGGGGAAGTCTGAGAGTGATTTTTGAGGAGGAAGGAGAAGGAGTGGAGCAGGTGGTGTAAGAGAAGGAGTTTAACAGAGTCATAGAGTAATATATAGTAATAGAGGAAGTGGAGATGAGTGCGTATCAACTACAAGTATAGACATGGTTAGATAGGTACTATGATATAGCAATAAGTTATACGTGCCGTTTTAAATGGACGTGGGGATCATTCTCTCACCGTGTATCATCTTTACATGGTTAGATAGGTACTATGATATAGCAATAAGTTATACGTGCCGTTTTAAATGGACGTGGGGATCATTCTCTCACCGTGTATCATCTTTACATGGTTAGATAGGTACTATGATATAGCAATAAGTTATACGTGCCGTTTTAAATGGACGTGGGGATCATTCTCTCACCGTGTATCATCTTTACATGGTTAGATAGGTACTATGATATAGCAATAAGTTATACGTGCCGTTTTAAATGGACGTGGGGATCATTCTCTCACCGTGTATCATCTTTACATGGTTAGATAGGTACTATGATATAGCAATAAGTTATACGTGCCGTTTTAAATGGACGTGGGGATCATTCTCTCACCGTGTATCATCTTTACATGGTTAGATAGGTACTATGATATAGCAATAAGTTATACGTGCCGTTTTAAATGGACGTGGGGATCATTCTCTCACCGTGTATCATCTTTGAAAGATGCTACTGTACTGTAGCTTGTATATCCGTTTCAACCCTTGCCCATCTCTCTTGCATGCGGCTTAGAAATACGACTAAGACTCGGGAGATGTCTTCAGAAAGAAGAATGAGAAGATGTGACATACGGTAAGGGACATCTAATAGAATTGATAACGAAAAAAAGACGAATGATAGCCAGTCATCTATAGGGCTGTAGCCACATCTCTTTATGGCTGTGAGTCTATCAGAGGGAGACCAGTGTTGGGCACTGTGGAGATGATCATATGCTATGCATCAATCACTTCTCTTCAAGTTATTTGACTGTTGATGAAGAAAATTTTGCAAAGTGATAAGATGGAGTGACTATTAAGTGTCTGTATTAATGGTCTGTAAACTTTTTGGGCTATTGTTACCGTCACTGCTTTATACATTGAGGTCACCCAGGACTACATACTGTAGCGTTCTTCCAAGCATATGGTCTGCTGAGAAGTGTGCGGCTGAGGTGAGAGAGGTTTGACAGTGACTTGAAGAGAGGTCTGGTAGCTACAAAGATATATAGGTTAGGGTAGAGAGAGCAATAAAGTCATTACACGATATTGTCAGTTGCAGTTGTTGTATGGCAACATTGGCAATATCCATCGGTCTTGTGTTCTGAAGTGTAACACTCTGATAGCATACCTTAGAACACGTCTGAACGTGTCATTCTTTTCACAAGTGAAGAAGTAGAGGAGTTGGAAGTTGTAATTCTGATCTTACCGACTCAACTCAAGCTGATTTTTCTTTGAAAGGGTCAAATATTTGTGTGGATGTATGGCTCCTCTTTACACTTGAGAGATGTCTATCCTTCCTTAGTTAACCCTCAGAACCACCTCATAGACCCCTCGTTTCTGTCGTTTTTTCCGAGATATTCGAGAAATTCGTTCAAAAGGCCGTTCACGTGACGAAACCTCTCTTTTCAGGGACATATATATTACTCTAACAGGTCAGTCTTGAGTCGTCTGACATCAGTCCCTTTAGTTGACTTTATAGGGAGACACTTCAGAACACTATCTCAACAAGTCTTAGAGAAGTTATCGAGTCTAGATATCCAATAGTCAGGTGTTATCGAAGTAACCCAGTCATGTGGTGCGATGCTGAACGATACCCCTACTTTTATTACCACTATTTCTGACACATACAGACGTCTTCAGAGTTCTAACATGAGCCATCTTGAGTCCACATAGAGTGACTGAACATAGCTTTCAGAGTGACCCAAGCCGTTTTCAAGTTTTCTTCGTTGAAGCCATTCATCTCGTAATTGAATTTCTTCTCACGGTCACTCATGTCTCCATAGTTCCATCATAAGCCGCATCTCAAGTCTTCAATGACACTCTTCAGTCGACCTTCAAAGGAATATCAGTATACAATAGCACATTGCAGTCTTTACTAAGAGTGACCCAAGCGATGTAATATTTCACAAGCCCGCCATTTGTTCATAGCTGTTAACCTGGTAGGTATCGTACAATATCGTCCAGTACCGGTATCGTCCAGTTCATATGTCATTCCGGCTTCACAAGTTCTGACATGAGCCGCACCTAGTGAGACTTTATAGAGACTCATCTAGCCCCAAAGTGGTGTCAAAGTCGTGTTGGAGTCTTCCTAGTCGTTGATAAATCGTTCTTTCAGCCGTTCTTACTACACCTACAACTATTGCTTCTTATGTACACTCATCTACAACCAACACATTGCTGGTCCTCTCTCTTGAGAACGCGCAGTGTATGTTGGACTTTAATCAAAACCATTGCATTTTTATTTTTTTCCGTAAACCAAACAAAAACATGTCCAGTTTAGTAGAAGAAGCCGAGAATCTTGCCGGCAACGTGTCGTCGTCGGGCCTCCTCGTGGTCCATAATACCGGCAGAGGTGGTCAGGATGATGTAACCAAACTGTCGAGAGGGCAGGAGGTTCTGGATCCACTTCTCAACGTCGTCAATCTTGACGTTGAATCGGGGAGAAATGACACCACACTTGTTGAGTCGGCCGTTGAGCTGGACAACAATCTTGCCGGATCGGTGGTCGTCAACGTACTCAAACTCGCCAATGTAGCCGTGCTGCTGCATCACGGTGAGGAACTTGATGATGACCTTGGACGAGGGTCGGATGAGGACCTGTCGCTTGCCGGCCTTCTCGGCGTTGGTGATGGACTGGAGAGCGTCAGCGAGAACAGAGGTTCGGGTCATTTTTGTGAGTGTGGAGTGAGTATTCCTGGCTGGCGATAATTTGTCTTGGGAGGTGGGACTTTTAGGGTTTGGGGTGTTTGCGAGCGTGCGTGGGTCGGAAATTTCACAGTCACATCATGTGACCCCACTTAGGGTTAGACGCGCACTCGAGCTCCCAACCGCCATGCAAAAAATACTCCATTCAACCTTGGTTTTTTACAAGACCGACAACGACACAACAATGCCTGTGAGTACTAGAAGGACACAGAGATAGCGAGCGACGGTGTGACGGTGGTATTTGAGGGCGGTTTGCGGTGGTATTTGGGGTATTTGGGGTTTCGATCTGGTCTTGATTTGGGTGGCTTGGTCTTGGATTTGGTGGCTGGTCTTGGTACTTGTTTGTTCTCTTGTTTGAACCAACTTGACTTCTTCACCATTCCATCGTATTCCAGCCATGACCAACTACTCTCAACAGGGCTACTCGACGTACAACCAGAGCCAGGGCTACCAGAACCACTCTCAGCAGGGTTATAATCAGGGTCATGGTGGTGGAGGTGGGCAGTACCAGGGTTATCAGTATCAGGGAAACCAGGGGCAGTACCAGAACCAGGGTAACTATGGTGGCAACTATGGTAACCAGGGTCAGTACCAGAACCAGGGTAACTACGGTAACCAGAACCAAGGCTACCCTAACCAGCAGTACCAACAGCCTCCCCAAAACCACTACCAACAACCTCCTCCTCAGAACCACCCTCAGAACCACCAAAACCACCAGAACTCCTCCTCTTCCAAGTTGAAGGCTTCGGGTGGCAAATTTGCGAAACGGATGTGGAACCAGACCAAAAACCGGCTCACACGTGACATTGCTCGCAAGGTGGCAAACTCGATTATGCGGTAAACTTGTCAGACAGCACTAACTCCAGAGTCTCAAGACCTTCAAGACCAAGTCCAAGCTGGCCAAGGCCTCCCGACAGAACCGACCCCTGCCCCAGTGGGTCCGATTCAAGACCAACAACACCGTTCGATACAACGCCAAGCGACGACACTGGCGACGAACCAAGCTTGGTATCTAAGCAGCAGGATGTATGCTAGATCCGGGAAACTAAAAAATATCAATATATGGCTTTTGCACGTTTAACGAGTGGCGTAGCTAGTTGCGCAGCAACTAGTGCAGCCGCGAGCAGAGTAGAGGGCGAACTGCGCAGCAGTGAGCAACGTAGATACTTGGTGAGCTGTGGAAGGAGTGCGCAGCACGAGTGAAACAGCGAGCATTACTAAAAATCTTGGCGAGCTGTGAAACAGTGAGCAGTAGTACGGAGAGAATGTTGGGTGAACCTATGTACATGTAGAACAATAGCATGCACACTGATAATATATATCGGTATTCTTCCTACTTGTACTTCACAGCTCATACGATACATACCAGTATGACGTCCGTAGTAGTGAGGCGTAATTAGAGCTAGTGAATGTGGAGCTATGTTCAGCACGAGTGAAACAAGTGTATTCTTGGCGAGCTGTAATTGAAGTAATGGGCAATAGTAGAGTGCACCGGCAGTTTATATATATGATGGAAGGTATGACTGAGAGGAGATATGTTGAACTCGTATAAACCAAGAGCATGGCTGTGAGCATCTCCTTACTGTGTGAAGGCATACTTACAACTGTGAACAGATCAAAGTGGGCTGTGGAGCTGGGAGGTGGAATCATACAAGTAGATCTCGAACAGCAAGTGTAGACGTGAGACATGTGATCATGTGAGTGGAGACCTATAAACAGGAGTATTAGTGAAACTGTGACATGTCTGCTATCTTACCTGTACATACCGGTACCTGATGAGTATCTATCTTACCGGTAATATTTTGATTGATGTATAGTTGAGTAAAACTGAGTGTAAAAGGTGAAGCTCTATACTTGTAGTGAGGCTGTGAAGATAGATATAAACCATGGAATGAACTGAAGTCAACATGTATCGTACTTGGAGTCCTACAAAGGTGCAGTCAACGAGCTCAAGATTGATCATTTAGTCATTGCAACAGTCGCTGTGGAGCTGTGGGCATGGTAAGGGATTAGATATAGTGGAGTCAATGGAATAGGAGCAGCGCATGATACTGAGCAACAACTGAAGATAATGCTGCATTGTGCTCCGTTCTTTTCTCTGGTTCTGTAGAGGAGATCGGTGCCTCAAGAGTAACACAGCCCAACCTGTCACCTGCGCAAGTGTGCTCAAATATGGAAAGTAAGATGAGTCTGTATCCAAAGGAGGATTGAACAGTGAAATTTTGCTCTCTATGACGGTAGGGAAGTGCTCATGGTACTTTTCGGTACGCTATGGCCGACCTTTAGAGATCCATTTATTACCGTATTCAGGTAACGTCCTCTTGTTCTTTAAGAAGCCGACAAAAGTGGATGGGAACTTCGAATATGAGTTTCTATATGATTTAAGAAGACACAATTTAACTCCATGGAGTTGTACCTAAAGTCCTACCTTCTGAGGAAGATATCCTCTCCTCCCTTAGTTGCATGCAAAGATACCCTTACTCCCTTAGTTCAATGCAAGAGGGCACCTAGAATGACCCATCCATTACTTGTGTTGCTCAACTAGTAGCGAAATTACATATAACGACTCTTTTCTGTCACCCAGCTCATCACCTGGACTCTTTTGAACAAATCTTTTGGCTCTTGTACACGTCCAGAAGCATATCACACTGGCACACACCAGTATACTGTACGGTACTCTTGAAGTGCATATCTACTCCCCCTCGAGGAAGATGTCGCGAAAATAAGGGCACTTTTTTTGCGAATTTGCTCTTCCAAGTTTGCTGAGTAGGACTATATTTACAGCACTCTGTTGTGGTTAAAAAGTACTGGTACTGATACCTGGTAGTCCCATTCTGGGTGATGCTAACTTCTCTACTTGTACCTTGACAATTGATCCCATCCTTCAATAGACAAGACGGAAACACAACTTAGCCGACTTGTCAAAACGACATCTTTTTTAAAAAAAAAAAATTCATTTCTTAAATTCAGTCTATTTATCCTCTGTACTTGTACGACATCTTTGGGATCTCTTTTAGTCACTTGAAATCTTCATTAAGAGGTTTCATTCATACCACTTAGTTCAGACCTCTTCATTGTTCCACGTTGTCACTCCATGACATCAATACAGATATGAGTAGGCATCCTGGAGCTCATTCAACGTAATCAACCATATAAAAATCACTAAGCTGATTTGAAAATGTGACTACCAGTACTTGTAGTCAGAGTTAATCTCCCTCTCCGTTTTACTCTTGGTGTCTTCGCCATCTGTATTCCTCCCTATGCTGTGAACATTTAAATAGAGGGGCGTAGTGCACGTGCCGTAAATTCCATAGAGTGGAAGTAACAAGATGAAACAAAAAATGAGAGAAAGTCGATTACAAGTGGATAGCTATCGCTGTACAGCTGACCACTTATTGCTGTTACTAGCACCAACTATCACGGTATGCTTTCCTTCATGTCAGTATCTTGTATTGGAAAGAATCAGGGTAGGGAGAACTGGAACACGTGAATATTAAAAGCAGATAATATGTAGGGGAAACATTCTCAGATGTTTACCTAGTTGTTGTCCCTATCACTCCTCCACCCCACTCTCCTCCCATCGGATATATCGGAGTTAAGCAGAGAACTGAATGACACCTTTGTACACCCCAAAAGTTGTTAATTTTTTTTTTTAAAAAAAAAAAAAACAGAAACGAAATAATTGTCTCTTGATCACCCCAAAACCATCACCACGTCTCCATTTCTTCACCTTCCTGTCATACATACATAAGACCCATCTCAACCGCTTTAGCTCCATCATGCACCCCCATACACGCGCTTCAACTCTCCACATGACGACCATGCCATCTGAAGAATCTCAGGCGTTTTATATTGCAGTTTACGAGCTGTGTCAGACGATTCCTGAAGGTAGGGTAACCACGTATGGTCATATTGCTCTACTGGCAGGAGCTCCGGCGAATTCAAGACAGGTAGGAACGGCTCTCAAGTCTCTTTCCAGCAGTTCTGATCATGAATTCAATACAAGGAATGTCCCTTGGTGGAGGGTGATTTCAGCCCAGGGAAAGGTATCTTTGAGAGGGAAAGAAGAGATGCGACTTCAGCAGGAAAAGTTGGAAAGTGAGGGGGTTCACGTGACTCAGAATGGACTGGACAAGTATAATGTGAGGTTGAGCGAGTATGGGTGGTTTGAAGAGGAGGAGTGAGCGCCAGACGAGGAGTGAGCGCCAGGTACGTAGTACCGCGCGAGCGACGAGTGAATCACGTGATCAAACGACAATCACGTGACTGCACTATTACCACGTGATCAAACAATTATCGGTGGTCAAACAACATATTGGTACCGGTTTTGACATTCTCACTCCTCTTCAAATGAGATCCATTTCAGTACATTGAGAGGTGAAAATGACGTTTATTGGTGTTGATGGACGTGTCAAACTGACTCTTGGGGTTTCTTATGGCTGCATTTATCATGGTGACACTTCTTCTGTTGCTCTATCGGCATTATTACGTCTTCTATGGTCTTGACTAGACGGACCTGAAAGAAGTTAAGAAGAGCAATATTGACTTATGAGGAGTTAATGGTGCGTTGTGTTGGTGTCACGTCCTCGATCATGCGAAAAAATGATTCAGTTGTCTCTTCTACTGTTTCTCTTACTGTTGAGAGGTGGATTATAAAGGGTAGTGCTCTAGTCGTACTACAGATATGAACGCCATTTCAGGTCTAACTGCACAATTTGAGTCTGAAACCTCGATATCTGCCGTCCACATCCCTTATACTGTGGTAAGAGTACAGCTGATCGTTTTACTACTTCTTTTTGGACAGTCTGGAGACTTGTTCTGCCTACGGTATGATACTACCAGGTACCAGTATCTCATGTTGAACAACTGGTTTGATAACTGATCTAAGGAGTGGCATTCTGATGATGTGGATAATGCAGTATCTGAGGATCGTCAACTTGTATTTAGTAAATGGACTTTCTGCTCCGATATACAGTCCTAAAACGAACCGTCAAGTGGATACCTGTATCTCTTAAGGTCGACTTGAATGTGAGTAAGTACGAGTACCTACAATACTGCCCCATAAAGTATAATAGCTACTGCGAGTAAGACCTCTTTTGGATCTATTCTAACACTTCTAACTCCTCTTATATATCTTCTTCCTCTTGTTCATCATCTTCTCTCTCTCACATTACCTTCTTCCTTAGCTTCTACTGAACGATATACGAAGATATATACAATGTACACAAAGTTCATCTCTGTAGTAGTAATGGCTCAATTCAAGAGCTACTTCTGTTTCACTCCTTACTTCTATTGCTCTATTCTCCCCTGCTGACTAATCTCAACTTAATCTCCACCATGCATGAGCCAAGGGCAATCATCTTGCCACCCTCAACCACCTGAATAACCGACTATGGCGCCCCGAAATCTGCACGAGTTTCTTGTTGGCAAGTTGCTCGAGTCCAAGCATTTCCACAAGTTTGTCAGATCGATACATGCCCGGATAAATGGTCATAAACCGACAGATTACGGAGATCAGAGTGAGTATAGCATGAGCAGAGTGCGAGCGAAGCGAGTGCTCTGAGAACGTATGAGCGAAGCGAATGCGTTCTGATGACTAAGTCGCTCTATCATAGCTGAAAATCGGAACTTTTGGAGTTCTGAAGGTGAAGGTCTGAAGACTGAAAGAAGCCTTGAGAGATATGAAGTTAGGTCTGAAGAGTGAGAAGTGAGAGCTGAGGGGCTAAGAAGAGCTGAGTGCCTAAAAGAGTTGGCTTTGAACTCCTTGTTGAACTGCTACAGTTTGGCTCATGTCACTGCTATATTGAGGTATAGTTAGTGCTTCAAGTTGAGGTAAGATACCCTTAAAATACCTTAGCTGGAGAGGACCTTGGGGGAACACCTTAAAGATGCTATGACTGAATAGAGCATTCAAAGAGAGACTCTTGAATGACCTATATTGATATGATATCTGTACGAGAGATTTCTGCCTCTGAAATGATAGACCTTTGTGGCTCAATGTGCCTGATCTAGATCATTGGAAGGTCCTACAGTGATACAATGCTAAGGTCATTCGACATGAATGCTGTTAAGGCTTATATGGTTAGATCTACCATCAGTTACAACCTAAGAAGGGGTTCTTGAGCTCACGAGTTCATCTTACTATGAGACCGGATATAAGTACGAGTACCTATCAGGATGTTCGTCTTGAGGTCACAGAAAGTCCTCTATCTGGTACTATGACCCTCCTCTTCACTCCCATGGCATCCCAGGACTCTTCAAACCACCTCTATCACTCCAATTTCTCTTTCATGACTTCTCACTTTAAGCACTATCAAACCTTCTACAAGCAGCTCTTTATTTCCTCTCAACATGTCTGTTTCCCACCTCTTTGTCACTAACACAGTCTCCCACGACCCCCTTCTGCGCGAGGGCGAAAAGCCGTTTGAAAAGCTGACACACAAGAAGAGCTTCCTGTCCATCTTTCTGGAGGAGCTCCGGAACGAGGCCAAGTTTGGCAAGAAGAAGTAGCCTGTATATAGTATTAACATGAGATTATGAGTGAGCGTGTGGCGAGTATGTCCTCGTAAATCACATCTTCCAAGGTGGTGAACTTCACATCTTCCAAGGTAGTGAACTTCACATCTTGTAAGGTAGTGAACTTCACATCTTGTAAGGTAGTGAACTTCACATCTTGTAAGGTAGTGAACTTCACATCTTCTGAGGTAGTGAACTTCACATCTTCTGAGGTAGTGAACTTCACATCTTCTGAGGTAGTGAACTTCACATCTTCTGAGGTAGTGAACTTCACATCTTCTGAGGTAGTGAACTTCACATCTTCTGAGGTAGTGAACTTCACATCTTCTGAGGTAGTGAACTTCACATCTTCTGAGGTAGTGAACTTCACATCTTCTGAGGTAGTGAACTTCACATCTTCTGAGGTAGTGAACTTCACATCTTCTGAGGTAGTGAACTTCACATCTTCTGAGGTAGTGAACTTCACATCTTCTGAGGTAGTGAACTTCACATCTTCTGAGGTAGTGAACTTCACATCTTCTGAGGTAGTGAACTTCACATCTTCTGAGGTAGTGAACTTCACATCTTCTGAGGTAGTGAACTTCACATCTTCTGAGGTAGTGAACTTCACATCTTCTGAGGTAGTGAACTTCACATCTTCTGAGGTAGTGAACTTCACATCTTCTGAGGTAGTGAACTTCACATCTTCTGAGGTAGACTCGCTACGCTCATCTACTATCTTTCATTAGGTATCTATTAACTATATAAGCTCTTTTCAATTTTTGTCCTGTCCTATTTCCTCCCCTCTCGTATGCAATTCTCTCTAGTACAGTTCGTTGACAATGCTAGACCGTCCCAGGGTGCTTCTTCGCATTCCGGTAGTGGCCAGCGACTCTCGGGTGGGTTTTCGGAACGACTTTTTCGACACCATGTTGACATCGTCTTCAGTAGCAACGATAACGTTCTTATCGGTTCCAAATCTGAAATCTCCAGCAGTAACCTGGTCAGAGTACCGTTTAATAAGGTAAGGGTTAGCGTCTCCTCGTAGCAGCTTCTTGAGCGACCACGTGACCACGTAGGGGCCTGAAGAAGTCACAACAGTCTGTTCTCGAGAGTTGGGGCCCTGGTTGAAATGGGCCTTGGTGAAATCCAGACCGGATCCAGTCTCGGCAAGCATAAAGGCGACATGCTCAGGCGAGATTTGCAGTCGCTTGGGACGAGGCTTGGCGTCCTTGGCAAAAGAACGCTTGAAGCCAGTCTCTCCCTCGTACTTGCCATCCTTGATTGTGGCGTCAATCAGAAGGATATAAGTCTTGCAAGTAGCCAGAATCCACCGTCCATCGGCAGACACGTCAATACCAAGAATAGGGTCTCCCAGAGCAGGAAGAGCAGTCTTGGCATTGATTCCGAGCCGGTCAAACAGCCGGATTTCTCCCTTTTGAGAAGCCACAGCAATATGTCCTCCTTCAGTGGAAGTAAGAGCAGAAAACTGGTTGTTGGTGGCGTACTTTTTGTGCTCACTGTCCACCAGTTTGGATCCACTGAGTCGAGGATCGATTCGGAACAGACCCGAGTTGGCCATTCCAAGGAAGGTCTGTTCTCCAGTCATCTGAGCAAACTTGGCGGAAGGAGCAAAGCTGACCACACTGTTCTTTGTGTCGTCACTGACCTTCCATTCGTCCACCACCTTTCCGTACTCCAGATCCATCTTGTACAGATTGTTTCCGTCCGCCTTGTCCTGCAGAACAATGTGTTTGTCCTGGTAATGCAGCATCATCTTATCAGGGTTGAAAGATGTCTTGTCGGGCTTGGCAATGTTTTCAATGGTGGTAGCAAACTCGAGCTCGTTATCAGCCGTGTTTTTGAACACTCCAATTCGGTTGCCTCGAACAACATAAGATCGATCATTGGAAGTACCGACAGCCAGCAGCTTGTTCTTGTCGAGATCGTTGTTTTTGCCAAAGACCTCGTCATTGTCGTACTCTTCGTCATCGGAAAAGTCCTGAGCAGGACCCTGAGGAGCATCTACAAACTCGTCTTCTTCGTACTCCTCTTCTTCGGGCAAGTCTTCTAGACCAGTAGTTCCCTCATCGTCGATATCCATGGCTCCAAAGGCTTCGGAAAGATAGTCCTTTTCGGTATCTGGAGCAGAAGTGTACTTTTGACGGTGCAGTCGCTGCCAGAGAGCCTGCATGAACACCTGCTGGAAGACCTCGAGCTCTTCAAACGAGGAGAACTTGAGCAGCCATGAGAATCCGGCTCCGTTGGGTGCAAAGTAGTTGAAAATGAACGACAGATGCTCGTAGTTGAAGCACGGGTTCATTTCAGAAGTAATGGGCATTCCCAGAACAGACCGAGCGCCGTTCTTGACAGTGAGCCAGTACTCCCACTGTTTGGCCACCTCTTCAATCTTGACGGTGGTATTGGCGGCCTGCAACACAAACGCGCCGGTGGCAGCATCAAAGAGATGCAATTCCGCCTGGTTTTCGCCCAGAGGAGCGTCAAACTGAGGCATCTCCTGGACAGCAGGAGCCGAAGCAGGAGCAGCCACTGCCGCAGCCACATTTTCGGGGGCTGCAGAGGGGACACTAACTGGGGTCTTGGAGGGAGGAGCGGTAGATGAAGCACCAGCAGACGTGTTAGCCTCCTCCAAGTCCTCAGCCACCCTTTCGTCCACCTCCTCAAACTCTGAGGCAACAGTTTGAGGTACAGAAGACGCATGGGACACATGGGACACATTTCCAACGTCCTCCTCAACCTCTTCAACTGGAGGAGCAAAGTCAAACTCGTTGAGATCGTCTTCACTCACTCCTTTAGCACTGGCAGTATACTTTCTTTCGTACATGCACTCTTGAGCCACCTTGGAAAACTTGTCATAGACTTCAGGTTTGATTCCCGTGTCACAAATGAACTCGAACCGGTCTCCAGGATCGCCATTGAGATCGTTCCAGGTCACAACCACATGTCCATCCTGCATAAAGTAGCTGATACGAAGCGCCTCATCAATCAAATAACACCATTCTTCGTCATCCAATTGATCTTCTTCTTCGGTACCTTCAAAGGCCTCCTCTCCTTCCTCATAGACACGTTGGACAATGAGCTGGCTCTGGAATTCCACCTCTGTCTTTCGAATGATAGCAGCCGCCTCCTTGTAGATACACTCAGAGACGCCCTTTACGGAGTGCGGCGAGCGTTTGAGGAACAGCTGACCCGACGGAATCACGGCCAGCTCCTGTTTCGACCCGGAGCCCAGAATGTTGCGCAGAAAATTCATGTCGAGAGAGATGAGTGGCGTAGTCAAAGTGGTGAGAGAAACAGATAACCTTTTTTGTTTGGGGGGGCGTTGCTGGGGTGATGGCAAAAAAAGGTTATTTTCGGTCACGGGTTGATAGCGATAGGGAAGTGAACTTTAGGGAGGAGGAAGGGTGTGAGGGCAATGAAGAGTGAGAACGGGTGTAATATTGAATAAATGTTGTTTGGTATGGTGCGTTGCTGTGGTTACCGCATCCCTGGGGTTACCACGGTTTGAATTGTACAGTGTAATATGTATACATACAATCAATGGGCGTACTTCTTCTACAGGACATCTTACAGGCTGAGGATACATGATGAATGTGGAGACGTGAGACATGTTAAAAGGGGAAATGAAAGAAGAATAAAAGATGGGAAAATGATGGCGTGAAAGGCTGTAAGATGAGGTGAGGGGGGGGGTTAGGTATATGCGGACCTGGTAGTTTGGAGGGGTTAGAAGGGTTAATGGAAGGTGGAGTGTATACTGTTAGTTGTATCGTAGGTGGGCTGTATGGTGTATGGTGTATGGTGTTGGGTGTATGGTGTATAGCTGCTATAGAAGAACATACCATAGATAGATATTGTTGGTAAGAACTTTTGAAAGATGAAAGGAGGAGTATGGTCAATGGTGCAATATGAATATGGGTGTGGGTATTTCAACTGTATCAACTTGTCGGTCTGTTCAATAATCAATGGAAACGTGAAAGTCTTACAACAGGAATATTTCTAAAATATATTATAAGACAGCATAAAGCGTTAAGGGTGAAGTGTGACCAGACAGGATATACAGACCGAGGTGTGTTACAGCTGGAAATAAATATTTGGTGGAAAGAGTGTCAATGGTTACACCCTCGGTACATTTCTGAAATACTACAACTTCATTTTTCTGTATGGTGTTATCTACAGTATGAGACTTCTCCATAGTGGAGGTATGGTTCTTACGGTATAGAAGGATGACGTCAATCCCACCTGACTTCTGAGATGTCATGAAGGTCTTTTCAAACCATTGTGAACTTATATATAGTGGCTACTATGCCATACTAGCTGCTCATAACCAGTTCTGGTACTGGTATATTTGCTTACTATACAGGTCTAGTTGGACCTCTTGGTGGTAGTCTCTCCCAACTAAAACCCAAGTATACTCGTCTATCTCAATCCCAGCTTGTCCCAACAGAACACCATTATCTCAAGACTTTGTATGACAACATGAGATATAAATGCAATAATCATAGAGATGTGGGCTCTCTGAGCCTTCTAGTCTCTTTCATATCTCTATAAGACCTCAGGAACACCGAAATAAGAGCACTCATCAAGACTCCTCTTTTATGTTAATCTCAAGTATAAGCTACCAGTGTATTGCAGCGATAGCCACCCAATACACATTTGGACTATATTGAATCACTCCGTTGTAATAAATCAGCAGAGAATAAAGACTAGGAAGCAGAGTCCTGTTATCCATCAATTGACCCAAAATCCAGCGGTCCCTTCTACAGAATATTTCGAGATGAACCGGATTTAATTTCTACGTTGGTGTAAGTCATGGTTGCGGTTACAGCATAAGAATGATGATATCAAGGAAACTTGTATGATCCATGATTTTCTACGCTCCCCACACTTCTCACATTAATTCATTCAATAAATAGGTGATACGTCAATTGTAATCACGTGCACTGACTTATCCTCTCATTGGATACAGCACTTGAAGGACGCGTCCAGTCGTCGGACAGTTTCGTTGGGGTTCTTCTTGCTCATTGTAGTGGTAGTGGTGGTGGTGGTGGTGGTATATGGTGGTAATGTGATGAAGTTTTACGAGGGCCCCTGGTCATATTTATATTGCCAGGTTATGAGCCCCAAAGGTGTTGATACTCGTCTCATGATCTAATGGGGCTGTTTCAACTTCAGGGTGCATCTCCATTGACCTGTCCATATTGGGCAGAATTAGTAAGACAAGGTAGGGGTTTTGTGGTACCATTTTGATCGTCTCACTTTTCTGAATATAATGGTACTTCTCAGAGCCCCCTCTGTCATACAAATATATCGATATAATGACATTCTCTCGTCTCCCTCCCCCCCTACTTACACCCAGTTGGGACATTACTTAGGACTCCACTTGACAAGAAGGGTGTCTCTATTTCCTTCAAAAGTATCCAAAAAAGCCCAAAAACTTGCCATATTCATCTTCTTCCAGTAATAACTCACACCATCACTTTTAAACGCCTCTTTTCGTATCTACAGAGCTCTACTAAGGGATATGAAGCTCTCAATGATCTATTTTAGAAGGTGGACCCAAGTGTGGAGAATACGGTATCACCTGATCCAATTCAATATCAGTTGTTTCAGAAAACGCGTCCAAATTACTTTTTCCATTTCCCTTCATTGTCTATCTGGTACTTGTAGTCCATAGAAAGATAAGCCTCAAGACTAACATACTATCGTCGAGGATAACAAGGTGTATCATGAGAAGATAGTGATACCAGATAGACACAAGTAATGTCTCAAAGGGAGTAAAAAGACATTGAAACGAACCAATAGACCCACTGTCACGTGATCACATATTCATACCAAATGAAATACGAACATGTCAACTCACGGTAGGTACTCTCTCACCCTACGCGTCTACCATACCCTAGACTGTCTTCTTAGAGTCCCCACATTTCTCACATTTCTCACATTTCTCCAGATTCATACAAGTCACGTGTTAGACGTTATATGACTACCTCCACGTGTCACCGTTATTCGTCTCCCCCTCCCCGCACGTCTCCTATCAGCTTATCAGATTGACACTCCAGTTATCAGCCATCTGTTATCAGCGTTTGGACTGCAGGAGATTGACGTAGGGTGACTTTGGAGTTACCTTGGAGTGTTACCCTGGAGTGGCGGGGAAAGGGGGCAGGAATAGGAGTCAACAAAAGAGGGTATTCAGGGCGTGTAAGCGTTGTGAGTGACATTATGAGCCATATTCCAATGGTCACGTGACATATGGTGTTTTCATTTCGTCTTCTATACCCCCCCCAATTTCCTCCCACATCATCTCCCTTGCTTCCATGCAGTGAACCTTGTCAAAAGAAGTTGTCCAAAGTTAATCGGTTGAGAAGGGGGTTTGGCCGGTTAAAAGGTGGCGTTTGGGATGGATATATCCAGGAGAAATCACGTGACCATACTGGAACAGCCTCTTTTCTGTCTGCGTTCGCTATTTCGCCCAATAAAATGTCGCTTGCTCTACCCTTACCCTATTCATACTCCTCGGCAATCTACACTCTAACCTCCTTGACTCTTTGAGCCGGGCCGGTTGGCCGTAACTTAGGAGAGACAAGATTGTCTTGCCAGAGATTAAAAGTGAGACGAGTTAGAGGGTGATATAGTGATTAAATGTGACTAAATTTGTGTCAGAAATGGTGTAGGAACGGCGTAGAAAACCGTCAAATTTGTCAAAAAACGGCTAATGAGCGCGTCAAATCGTTTATACGCGCTTAATCCCTCTTTTGAAGTCACTTCTCGTCTCTTTTCTCTAACGGACCCGCTCACCCGTAATGCATATTTCACGCTGGTTTTTTCCTCTTTTTTTCACGGTGCATGGGGAGATGAGAACAGCACCACTACAATACCACAAGTGCGACTCTGTGGACCAATCAGAAAAGAGTATTCTAGCCTACTTGACTCGGTCTAGCCCCAGATCAATTTTGGGCTAAAAAACACGCTATCTCCTACTTGATAAGCGGGGTCTATGGAGTGCTCTACGCTGTGGTCTTATCTCTACAACTGCGTTTATTAGGCATTGAATTTCCAAAGTCACACGAGACTCTTTGTTCCGGCGTCTGTTAGGTGCGGCGATGAAAAAAAGAGAAAAAAAGAGAAAAAAAGTAGGCGAAAAGAACAAAACCAATATGTAGTTTTTCGCAGGGTAAACGCTATCAACAATCTTTCAACGGTCGGCCCCTTCTTCTCTCTCTCTCTTTCAGATAAGAGAGCATACAAAATGAGTGGTGGATCCGAGCTCGAGCTGTCCGACGAAAAGGTGTCTAACGAAAAGGTGTCTAACGAAAAGGTGTCTGACGAAAAGGTGCCTGACGAAAAGAAGACAACCAAGAAGCACTTCTTGAACCTGGACTCCCCTAGAATGACTCGATACAACTCTCGGCTCCAACGGTTCCTCAAATGGATCGAGGTGCCCACCAAGGAAGGAGAGGTGAACACTTTTCTCAACAACGAGGATCTCAAACCGGTCGAAGAAGCACGCCAAACTTGGGGATGGAAGAATTTCGTGTCCTTTTGGATCGCAGATTCGTTCAATATCAACACGTGGGAAATCGCAGCTACAGGTATCCAGCTGGGTCTCACTTGGTGGCAGGTCTGGCTGTGTGTGTGGATTGGGTACTTTTTCTGTGGAGTTTTTGTGGTTCTTTCCGGCCGAATCGGAGCCATTTATCACGTGTCGTTCCCGGTCGCTGGAAGATCGACTTTTGGAATCTTTGGATCCATCTGGCCCGTTATTAACCGAGTAGTAATGGCCTGTGTATGGTACGGAGTCCAGGGATGGCTAGGAGGACAGTGTATCCAGGTGTGTCTTTTGGCAATCTGGCCCAGTGCGGCACACATGAAGAACGGGATCCCTGGAAGTGGAACCACCACCTTTGAATTCCTCTCTTACTTTCTCTTTTGGCTCTTTTCTCTGCCCTTCATCTACATCAGACCTCATAACCTGAGACATCTTTTTATGGTGAAAGCCGCCATTGTACCTGTTGCAGGTATTTCTTTTCTGGTCTGGACATGTGTAAAGGCCCACGGAATCGGTCCCATCATGAGCCAACCGGCTACCATCAAGGGTTCAGTGATGGGCTGGGCCTTCATGACTGCCATTATGAACTCCTTGTCCAACTTTGCCACCATTATCGTGAATGCTCCGGATTTCACTCGATTCGCCAAAGAACCCAACGCCATTGTTCTTTCTCAACTCATTGCGGTTCCTACAGCCTTTTCTCTGACGTCTTTCATCGGAATCATTGTCTCTTCTTCAGCCACAGTGTTGTACGATGAAAACATCTGGAACCCCCTAGATGTGCTCCACAAGTTCCTGGAGGGTAACAAGTCCGGAAGCAGAGCCGGAGTCTTCTTTCTGGGCTTTGCTTTTGCCGTGGCTCAACTGGGAACCAACATTGCCGCCAACTCTCTGTCTGCAGGAACAGATATGACTGCCCTGTTGCCCAAGTACATCAACATCAGACGAGGAGGGTTCATCTGTGCAGGAATCGCTCTCTGTATTTGTCCTTGGCACCTGCTTTCTTCTTCTTCCAACTTTACCACTTATTTGTCTGCTTATGCTACTTTCCTTTCAGCCATTGCCGGCTGTTCTTTCTCAGACTACTACCTGGTCCGAAAAGGATACATTTACGTGGGAGATCTGTACAACGCCTCCAAGGGTTCCACATACATGTTCCGATACGGAGTCAACTGGAGAGCTTTTGCGGCCTACTTTTGCGGTATTGCCATCAATGTGGTTGGCTTTGCAGACGCAGTTTCAGACGGAGGAGTTAACGAAACGGCACGAAAAATGTACCAGCTCAACTTCTTTTTGGGATTCATTGTTTCGGCTCTGGCATACTACGGATTCAACTGGATTTCGCCGGTTGTAGGCACCAGAGAAACTTGGAGTGAAGATCCTAATGCTTCAGCAATGTACGATGAGATTACTACAGATGAGTTGTCTCAAGATTCACAGTCGCAGACGGATGAACCGTGGGATCGGAAGGAGCCGGTGAAGGTGAGTGCGGTTTTCTCGTAGCGCAAGCGTAGCTTGTGCTGAGAAAATCGCACGAACCGCATCAGTCTATGGACAGGTCTTAGACATCTAACAGTCCGAATTGAGGCTCTGGACGGGTTCTGACAGGTTCTGGACAGGTTCCTGGACCTTCTACGATGGCTGATAGATGTCTTGACTGTCTTAGACCTGTTCAAGACAGCTCTTAGTCTTCTACGACATCTACCGGTTGTATCACCCCTTCTGCTCCGTCAGAACCATTACTAAGACTCAGTATTCCTGAGCACACCCTCTTTAGCATAGCATCAATATTCTGCATTTCATAGTCCTGTATTCGAGGGCCGTTTCTATATATTTATATCATTATTTATTTGTCTGTCAAGTGAGCATCCGTGCGTTCAGTTTGTTTTTGTAGAGAAGGAGAATTGGGTGATTATTTGGGGTTTAGAGAAGACGAGAAGAGTGATTGAGTGACGCTGATCAAGAATATCGACTTGGATTTCCGATCTGATCAATATTGGCGATTCTACAGTGGGATTCGTGGATCCCCATGTATCAGCAGTTGTTGGGTCTGGAATGACGAATATCCAATAGAAATGACTGAGAAGTTGAGAGAGTGTGGAAGTATTGACGCTTATCAATTTGGTCAGCTTCAATATCTCATATGACAAATATTGGTGATTCAAAACTGGTCCTCGTGGAGCCACATGTATGTACTACTCCCATGAAAGTATACTCGACTTTAGTGAGGTTGTAAGGGGTCTATGATCTCTGTAATATGACGAATTTAGCAGGTAGATGGTTGAAAAGAGGTCAAACGACCCAGATCACATCGATGATCATGATAATCAAGTTGCATTTCTAACATAACCGATAACGATGACTTTGGACTGACCTCTTTAGGGCGTTCTACATGAAGTACTTCATTCACTATGATACCCTTGATAATATGACGAGTTGAGTAGATAAATGGCTCAAAAGTTGTATCTTGAATAATACAGAGCTGCTGATTCTAGACGTCTACTTGAATTTCCTCTATGTGTTATATTGCAGGCTATACAGTGACTTCATCACGCATACCTACTTGATACTATAGATGTACCGGTATTTATAAGTGGTAAAGAAGAGAAAATACAGCTAAATGATTAGTCAAAAATCATCCTGTTCAAAACAGCTCTCTAAAAAACCGGACTTTGTTACTCAACGACTCTTATTGACCGAGTTATGGCTGGTATTGAGTGGCGTATAACACTCCTTGAGACCAAACAGAGAATATCCGTGTATTTAGATACAAGTGAAGAGTTATAGATGGATTCGGCAACTTTCCTTAAGAGGCTATTTCACTATTGGTCTCTCCAACATCATTATTGACGTTGTAATACTGTAGTTGGTTAAAGTAGTTCCCTTAGTATTGAGAGAGGTATAGATGTCCATCCAGAACGTCCAATTCTCGATGAAAGTAGCTGAAAAGTTGACCAACCACCAATAAAGTCTTGTTGATCACAAAAATCAACTTTTTCTCTCTCCAACACCTACATTTCACATTCTAGGAGTACCTTTCCCCATCACCCCCTCTCAACCACTCCCAACTAAGTATACTTACCTTTACTCCACTCTATAGTACACAACAACACCCTCATAACTCATTCAATATTCATCCAATCTCCATAAAAACAACACCATCTTTCTCCCCTCATCTCCCTCATTCCAACCGTACCTCTTTTACCACCACCAATGTACACCCCACTTTTTTGTTAAAGTTCACCATCACCATGCATCATCATCGACACCACCATCATCTCTTCCATCACCCACAATGCTCCACATCCTGCTGGTATTCCTCCAGCTAACGGCCATCTCTGCGGCCTACACTTTGCGGGGATCTTTGGCCAAGGATATTCTTCCCCTAACCCCCGAAGAGCTGGCCAACACGTATATTTCCGTGCAACCTCTCGACGAGGTGTCCAGCTCGCCTTACAAGACCTATCTTCGTAAAGATGGGCATTTTTCGCTGCAGGATTTGAGCGAGGGCTCTTACCAGCTCGAATTGCACTCTGTGAACCTGGCTTTGATGCCTCCAAAGAGTTATCGGATCGATATTGTGAATGCTACTGAGTTGGTTATCCATGAGGTGTTTGCTGGCCATTCAGTATCAGACCTCGGTCCTCGAGCTTCGTACCCTCTTGTGATTGGTCCTGTGGCTCGAAAAAAGCTGACCATGGAACGAGAACAGTTTTCGGCCTTCAATATGCTCAAATCTCCCATGATGCTCATGTCTCTAGGAGGTCTAGTCATGATTGTAGGAGTTCCCAAACTGGTCAAGCACCTGGACCCCGAAGCCGTGGCCGAGTTCCAGAAGATCCAGGCCGAAAAGAGCAAAAAGAAGGGATCGGCCCAGGGACGAGATATGCAGAAACAGATCAACAACTTTGATATGGCCGAGTTTCTCGCAGGAAAGACTACAAAGAAGCAGTAATTTATGAGGAAGAGCACCGCTAGGGGCTCTTATAGTCCACCAAGATGTGATACTCTGGAGTATATTGTAGTAGCGAATGATGTAGGAGTAGTAACTGAGGTTCACGACGATACCAAAACCAAAGAGAATAGCTCGAAGAAGAAGAGGAAGAAGAAGAGGCTGGAATAGCTATTAATTAACAATTACTAATCAAAGAAGAAGAGGTAGGTAGAAACAACAGTACATTGAGAAGTTCTACACTACTACAGGCAATGAGAATGATTCACAAGAAGAAAAAGTACCAGTTTGATACTGTAATGGGAGATCATCTCAGTGAGGTGATTCTTGTTGCTTAAGGAACAGATGTAAACGCAGTAATAAGAGGGTGAGGGCAGCCAAAACAAGTATGTCGCACAGTACTCACTTATACGAACGTATCTAGCCTATTCATCTACTTTTTTCAACTTTTATTTGTCATTGACATGACTTATCGCTGTGCCTGAGATGTGACTTCTTCCAAATACAAACGCAGAAGAGTCGTCAAAATGAATACTTGCAATGATAAGAAGTGATGAATTACATATTTATAGGTATCAAAAAACGCATGGGGGCTTTATCTTTACTTGTACCTCTTTTCAACATTATTTCCTCAAGTACTTGTAGTATAGCTGTGCTATACAATTGTTGTACTTCCTTTGGTAATCCCACTCTTACTGTTTGCAGACATCTACTTGTAGCATTACGAAATGTTCAACGTGTCTTACATCACTTAATTATAGCTTTCTCCTTTCAATTCATCTAGTTTTCTCACCTCAGGATATTTGTCTCTACCAGTGATGTTGTACTGTCGGAACACCGCTAAAGAAAGCATTAACGATTTCATCAATGATACCTAACAGCAAGTTACAGTACCGGTAGTCATCAGCACAATGACAGTAGTCACAAACTTCTGGATTCTTCTAGGTATAGTTTTTGGACTGAGATTATGTGTTTAGGCGTCAATATACTGACTATCATGATGACACCATAAAACTACAACTAAAAGAGACACAATTACACCAACTATACAATTGTGATCCCCCTGTTCACCCAAACATTTTAGTACCACTCTCATCAAAATCCATCTACTAGATCTTCTTCCACCGACTCCGCAGGATGATACGTCTCTCATAAGTCACTCACTCATTTAGCTGAGGTTCAATGATCCATGTTGTATTCTATAGTTGTATCGTATGTTCCTCTCAGAACAGAGATGATTTCAATACTCATCTATCAAGTACAGGTACTGTGTTTGTACGGAGGGTAGCAGTATACGTCATGCTTATCATTATCTTTCAAGCTTATCTCTCCACATCTCAGTACCAGCTACCTTACTGCGCTGTTGGCAAAG
Source organism: Yarrowia porcina (assembly GCA_900519025.1). Lineage (NCBI taxonomy): Eukaryota > Fungi > Ascomycota > Dipodascomycetes > Dipodascales > Yarrowia > Yarrowia porcina. The sequence goes on along the minus strand of ULGT01000009.1, from coordinate 1,008,267 downwards.
CTGTACCCTCTACCAAGCTCTGAACTATTGGAATATATTGAGACACTCCGTCGACAGAGAAAAAATGTATGGAATCAGAATCCGGCTATACATCAATTAGAAAAAAATACAGCGGTCTTCCCTACATATTATATCGAGATAAATCGGGTTCAGTTCCCACTTGGGGTAGTATACAGCGTGGCCATCCCGTTGGTACCATCTAGGAAAAGCGTGAGCTCGGCCAATAATGAAGCTAGAGGAATTCTGAGAGTTGTATCAGGATCAGCGTCAAAAACTGAGCGTTTACATTAGTTCAGATTTGTGATTGTGTGTGTATGGCGCGTTACAAATTGTTCATCTCGTAACTTTCACTTTAGTTAATGAAACATACATGTCAAATTATCTCGGCTAATAATGGAGATAATTGAATTCTGAAAAGTGGATTAAATTGGAAAAAGCTTGCTGAGTCTAATGGTATAGGTTTTATCCTTTTACCTCCTCTCTTTCCCCCGTTATCTCGGTGTCTTCACTTCCTGATAAACTGCCACAGTAGTACCTTCATGTCTCCTAACAAGTCTCTTCATCAATATGTTCCGACACTTGTACAGTCCTGCACGTCTCCAAAATAGAGTCATACCACTATTTTCCGCATTATGAAGAATTATATCAACTCTTTAAGCCTTTAGTCTGACTCTGTGTTTTTCAGATGGTTAATTGTCCACTGTAAGAGGTGAAGGGTCCAACTGGAATAATTTTGACCAAGAAGAGCTTTTCAAAGATAATAAGAGAGTACTCCATTTGCTTAGAGAAGCTCTAATTGAGTCAAATATCTACCAATCTCTTGTTCTCTCATTGCAAGTATCTATATAGAATGCTACTCTGCCTCTTAATATATCTCTTCATCTCTACTTATCACGATCAAGCGCGAGCGAGTGAGCAGTGGGAGAATGGCTAGTGAACGTAAGAATACTAGGGTGTATTTCAGGAGCCATATTGAGTGTAGAAACATAGAATGAGACGTTCAGTCACGTGACTGGTACTGGAAGCTGTATCAATGCTCCTGGTCCGTGTTTTCCGCCTTCTAATGAGGTGTTTCGTTTGTTTTTCATGGATTTCTCCCGTTTTAATTAATTTTCTCACTTTTATCAATTTAATGTTGGTTTAATTCGAAAGGCAATGGACATATCTCTTTTGAACCCCGTTGAACTTCACTAATACCGCTAGTGAACCAGTTAGTAATGATAAGCCCAACTTCTGCTCTTCCGCTACCGGTAGTACATAGCTGAATGCCAACCCATTTCAAAGGTCATCAGTTGACATTGTGTATCTGCATCTTATAAAACACGGCTAACCCTTATGTAGCTTCTAATCAGGTACAGTACCTACTGTAGAGTCTATGAAGTTGTGCAATAGCGGTAACCGCTCTAAGTCGTTCAATAAGTCACCTGTTATGCTCTTCATTAACACGCTTGTTCTCTTTTGCTATTTCCACATAATCTTACCTTTCTATCCACCTCTCCCCTGCTTTTCCAAGTCGTTATAGATGTCCTGGTCATTTCAAGTCTTATTGAACCTCTCCAATCTGATGATGCCCTGTAGGCTCACATGTCCTGTTCCTCCATTAGAAAGCCTTCTATACCCCTTCCTCACTATATAGCCTATTCATGTCTCCTAAGATGTATCTCAGTATCGCTACAGTACACACTATCAGAAGGCTGCTCGTCAATGTTCCTCCGATATATGTCTTTACGTATACCAGTTATCTTAGGTCTTCTTTGTATGTCTCCTTATTACATTACATCTCTCTATATCTCATACTTTTCATATAGAAAGGTCTCTTCATCTTCATGGTCCCGATTACCTCTCTTACTTCTGGCTGCCTCTTCATTAATATAATACATTACTTTCCCCTGACACTATCAAACAGATTATCAATGTTTGACTGCAGGTCATCTTTTCCTTTCTTCTTATCACCACCCTTTTTACCATCTCCACCGCTCATATCATACACAAAGTCCGTATCCATAAGCTCAGTGATGGCCTTCTTTTTCGTCGGCAAGACCCTATAAAGCGTCTTTTCTCCTGCATCCTCTTCCACTTCCTCATGACGTCGTTTTCTGAGATCCAACGGAGCTTCTTCTTCTCTATCTCTAGCTTGCTCAGTAGGACCCTTATACCTCTGTTGTTCCTCCTGATACCTCTCTTTTGCTTCAGCCACATCTCCATCGACGTAACCCTGACCCTCATCATCATCTTCTTCCTCGTCTTGTCCTTCTCCTTCCTCGTCTTCATCTTCTTCGTCGTCAGAAGACTCTTCATCTTCCACCTGTTGTCCCCATAACGACTTGTCCACTTGTGTACTTCTTTTGACAATCTGTTGGCCAAAAACGTCTCCGTAAAGAGGCTGATTGTTCTCATCCAATGGCGGCTTTCCATATCCTCCAGGATGGAATCCCCATTGAGCTGAAGAAGGAATAGGAGCGTTGACACCGGGAATTCGAAGATCTTTGTATGAAGGAGGAGGTCCAAAACGCTGCATTTGAAGTAACCAAGGAGGAGGGGCTCCAGGAGGGATATTAAGAGCTTCTCGAAGCTCCTTGGAAATCGTTCCAGGTCGATATTTGCTCAAATCAGGCTCAAACTCCTTACCTTCAAAGTACTGATCTCCATACTCGTAGAGTCTTGGTTTCGTTTGGAATTTGAAGAAGGCGTCATGCAACTTTTGATAATCGATATCCATCTTGCCCATTTTCGGTTGAACTCGTTCTCTAGCCCGTTGTTTCAGTGTACTTTCATCTTCGGCTCCAGTCTCTCTCATATCCATGATACCCGTATCTTTGATGAATTGAGGCAGTTCAAACGGCTGTTTGGCAAACCCTCGTTTCAAACTGAGATACTCTCGCTTCTGAGTCCAATGAGAAGGCACAGGAACGACGTTAGGAGCGGATTTTAAATGTACCAGAAGAAAGGGTTCCATAGCATCAGCATCATGCCAATCTACAAGATCAGGTTTCGACGTAGAAGCCTTGAGTTCGGCCAACGGAATCTTTTCCTTTTTCCTCGACTTGACAAGAGTCTGTTGCTGTTCTAAAAGGTACTCTTCATCCTCGTATTCGTCGTCATCCGAATACATCATATTGTCCGTTTCGGCCGCTGGTTTTTCGTCCGTTTCGGTCTGGACGTTTGCGGGGTCGAATTTCTCGAAAATGCGCGCAAATTCGGCGAATTTAGAGTCATTTTCGTCGATTTCAATGTCAAAAGAGGTGACACTGGATAGAGGTTTGGTAGGTGGAACCGTACTTTCTTTTGTCTGGGTTACCTCAGCAACGGGAGCCTCCTTAGCCGCCAGTTTAGCCGCCTTGGCTTTCTCTCGTCGCAGCTGGTTTTTGCTTTTCTTGGGAGGCATGCCAAAACGGGTTGTATTGTGGTGTAGAGAGATACCAGTATGTACGGTAGTTGGTGATGTAGAAATATTTGGACGTGCATATTCTGCAACTTTATCGGAGGTGGGGGGAATATGAGGAGAGTAGTATTGGGGGTTATAGAGGTAGTGGAGAGATGGGAGTTGAACGGGGAGGGTTAGGGAGTGTCACAGATTGATGTGTGTCATTTTTGAAGCTTTTCTACGGCTATTCGAGGCTATAGGATGACCCCATGTTGAAGACTAGATGTTCCTAGTTGGGAGTATACTTAGGGTTTACTTGAGATAACTGACAGTCTGATGATGTGATTTAATCAAGTGAAAAAAAAAAAAAAACTGCGAAAAAACTGGGAACAAAACAATTGAGAAGAGATAATATAAATACCGGTATGTGCGTTGCAATTTCAGGACATCTATTACTGATATTTGTTGCTCATAGTTGATGATAAAGATATCTGGTGTATAGTGTTATTTCTGTCGCTCCACCCATGCCCATAGAACAGAGGTATTGTAACAAAAGTACATTCTTCTGCACCCAAGAGTTGTCTGTCGTACAATACCAAGTCTGCTGAGCGTTCTAGGCCTTTGATCATACCTCAATTCAGCTTTTGTACTAGTCTCCACCACAGATGCTGATGAATGGAGATATACGGTAGAAAAAGATACCAGCAACAATGAGGAGTACAGATTCACACACTTATAGCTAGCTAAAAGCTCTGGGGCATTTTATATCACTTCATTTCATCTTTTCTTGATGTTGTACTGAGTTATGGAAGAGTCTACGATACCTCTGATATCTGGCTCATGAGTTCAAGGTCACATGATATTACTTGAGAAACTGCTCGTAAAAGCTATCATGTCATTTGAATGAGCACTTGTACTTTTGATCTTTACTATGGTTTGGTCTTCCCTCCTCATGTGTATCTTATGTTGTAGTATCTGACAGCTTCACTACAAGTACCATACTAGTATCAGGAAGATGCTAGGTGACAATCTGAGAGACACCATACTATAACGACACGACTCTGTTGCTCACTGTAATAGTCGTTTACATGGTACTACTTGCACTTGGTCAACATTAGGCATCTCTCTTCTGTAGAGCCGTCCTGATATATTTGATAAGAGAACATCCAGAGTCCAGTGCTACTGTGGCACAGAGTCTCTTTCTTTACTGAAGGACATGACAGAGACATATACATGGAGCGAATTCGGGAAAGATATATACGAAAATGATGCTTGCAATCAGGGGAGTACTAATATCTACTTTTGAGAACAGCTTTTCACTCAATATTTTGAGATACCACTTGTATAGCTGGAAGGGTGAAGAGATCAGATCTAGACGCATTGAGTAGAGATGAGACATAAATATCTGTACTATTGTAATCCCCTTAACGAGCTGATTACGAATATTCACTTTTCATTAATACTTCCCACTAAATATTTCGAGATAGAGTGAGTTCCGTTGTCTGTCATAATAGACAATCAAGAGGTGAAATATGTCCTTATCCAAAGTGATGGACCATCGTCATCAACAACAAGACTTCATTCTTACAACTTACCACCGAAAAAAGTGATCAATATACATTTTCGTCCTCAATCATTTGACCTTGGATGACAAGAACCCGTATGAAGACGAGATTCATGGAGCAGCATATGTGATTATAGTGGGCCTTGAATATGGACATGATGACAAGCGAATATGTTCGACTTTGCAGTAAATATTTCAAGAGAGAATATGAGAGTTGGTATGTACCCCGTGTCCGCAAAAAAATTCATGGTCTCTTAGTAAAGAGTGCTATATCTTAGGCCCGAGTGTACCAAAACTTTCCAGAAGAGAATGTAGGACAAGTTACAACTAAGAAATATCCTACAAGAACACGTCTAGAGACGTTTGTGGGGCTGTACCTCGATAATAGACCCTTCTAAAACTACAATTGAGTGCATACTTTAGAGATGACCATTGTCGTATTGAAGAGAATGGACACCTACCAGTATGATAAGGACATGAGGGAGCTCTCAGTTGTGTTACTGAGTGGAATGTATCTGCAGTAGTCACAAGTGCATCAGAGGACAAATCTGCCCACCTCTTCCGGAACGATACCCTATCTCTAGACAAACTAATTCCAGGGTGTTGACTCCGTTAAAAAGAAAAGATAACTCCTTCCAAGACTTGTGCCACCGTCCCCACATTCAGTTACGTTACCGTAGAGAATCCACATCCAAGGGCTGGAATTTCAACCAGCTTCCCTTTTGGAGAAGGCCCTTTGTCTGAAGACCAGGAAGACAAGACGATGTCATTAGACAAGATGTACTTCTCCATTCTCTAACTGGTTAAGGTGGAACATGAAGACGAAGTTTCAATACAAGATAAGAGGATCGACAGAGTATGATACAATTCAAGACATTGGGGGAAAGCAGCCATTATTAAGTACGAATATTGATGATTGCGATTTTCTTTTTTCATAGATACTTGCCAGTTGCTAATGTTATACTGACGATATATTAGTGTACCTGACAGTACTGTAGAGTCCAGGAGTCCTATGAGACAAATACATGTACATCTTTGGTAAAGAGGTACGAACCACTGTCAACTCCACCATACTTAAGTCGCACACCATTGGATCTGTCACTATAGCTCCTCTCATTCTTGTTCCATCCTTTTTCATTACATATCTTTTATCGTTCACCTCCTCCACCTGACGCCCGCTCAGTCCCTCACTGGAAAACCCACATTAATTATATAGTACAAATAGTTTGCGCGGACACCGGTGGATCCTCGTACGACAGTACATGAGCAGCCACTCGGGACACGCTTTCAAGTTATAAAATAAAAGGAGTAGCATACAGACTCGACCTCTCTCCATCCCTGATACAGGCAACACACTTTGAGCGTCTTGTCCGCCTACCAAACAGGGTCAGCGGGAGGAGGAGGAGGAGGAGGAAGCACGGAACCTCGTCGAGCATCGGGAGACAAGGACCGTCGTCGCTCAGGAACATCATCCCGGTCCTCTCGACGTCGGTCGCCGTCATCCCGGTCGTCCCGGCCACGTCGATCGTCTCGATCTCGATCTCCTCGAGACCCTCGTCGGTCTCGTCGGGGACCTCTGTCTCCACGGTCTCCGCCACGGTCGCCACGGTCGCCTCGGTCACCCCGGTCGCCCCGGTCACCCCGGTCACCACCACGGCCTCCGTCTCGGCCTCCACGACGGTCTCCTCCTCGTCGGTCGCCTCGGTCGCCGTTTCGAGAAGGCATGTATGTGTCTCGTCGTCGGTCTCGGCCGCCGTCTCGGTCCCGGCCTCCCCGGTCTCCACGGTCGCCTCGATCACCTCGTCGGTCGGGTCGTCGCTCTCGAGGTCGAGGGTTGGGCTGGGTTAGTATGAAGTAGGGTGGGCAGGAGCTAAACAGCTATATGTATAGCTATCTAACTGTCTAGCCATCAACCTAGATGGTGCTGATAGGGCCACCTAGCTGTAGAGCCATAGATGTAGCTTGAGAGCTGTCTAGGTAGAGATAGCCATTGTCTAGGTAACTATCTGACTGTACAGCCATAAGCTGGACATATCTAACAAGCTGCAGACCGATAGCTATCAGGCCATAGAAGTAGCTGTCTAGGAAGCTAAAGCTGTCTGACTGAAAAGCCATCTATCTGGCCATGGAGCTGTCAAGGTAGAAGCATAGCTGAATAGCAAGCTATCTACTGTCTTGACAGTAGTCCAGATACAGTCCAAATGGTCATCTGTCCAGCTGTAGAGCAACTATCAAGCTGGACCATCCAACTAGCTGTCTAGCCATTCTGACTCTGTAGCCATCAAGATCTAGGCACCGGTAGCTCTCCGTTAGTTTCCTGCATCCCTCTATACTCACATCAATCTTGAGGGTGACGATTTCACCCTTGAACTCGGTTCCATCGAGCTTGGACACGGCCTGCTCCATATGGTCGGCCGACCGGAACTCGACGGTGCCCTCACCTTCTCGGTCTCGGGACACGTTGGTGTAGGTCACGTCGACATCGGCGGTTCGGCCAAAGTCCTTGAGATCCTGCCAGGACACGCCGGGAGCCAGGCCAAAGATGTTGACCCGGTAAATCTCCTCCTTGCGGTCGCCGCCACGGTCGCTGTTGCGGTCGTTACGGTCCCGGTAGGTCCGGGGCTCCCGCACCTTGATGGGGTTGGCGTAGGTGCAGAAGAGAGGCTCGCCGTTGAGGGGCTGGCCGTCGACGTTGTCCTTGGCCCGGATGGCGTCGTCCAGACTGTCAAACTCGATGAAGCCGTAGTTTTTGATCAGCTTGACCTCCTTGATGGCGCCCTGGGCGCTGAACAGGTCTTCGATCTGCTCTTTGGTGGCTTGTGTTAGAGAAAGTGCGTCAGTTTGCAGGTGGCGGTTCACCATGGGCTTTACGACGAATGTCGGGCGCGGAGGCATGTATCGGGCGGGGGGGGTGAGGAGCGGCAGCGGCGCATGGACTGCGAAAAAGAAAAAAACCAGATAGAGGGGGGGAGTATAGGTAGAGCAAGTAGGGAAGAGGGGGGGGTAAGGAAGAGGGAGGGGAGAAAAGGAAGAGGGGAGGGAGAAAAAGGAATAGAAAGGAAAGGGAGAGGAAAGGAAGAAATGCAAGGGAATAATAGGAAGAAGGGAAAAAGGAAGGAGGAAAAAGGAAGGAGGAAAAAGGAAGGAGGAAAAAGGAAGGAGGAAAAGAAGTAATGAAAGGAAGAAAAGAAGTATGGGAAGTGAGTGGACTGTTACCTGGTTCTGGAGAACGAGATGAACAGGAGAACCCTGCTCCATGAAACGAGGTCATAGAAAGAACACTCGAAACGAGGCCATAGAAACAACACTCGAAAGTTGGCTTTGGAAGTCACCTCGACTCGACTCAATCGGAATATCAAATGATACTCAACGATTCAACGCTTCAACGATTCAACGCATCAACGCATCTAAGGCTCTGGAGCTGGAGAACGACGGACACTCGAAAAGATTCGGTGTATCAAAAGAATAGGTAAAACATCTGGAACGCCACTGATTAGGGCACTTGCTCAAAGAACATAAAGGTCTGGTTCTAAACAAAGAAAGAGGAGAAAAACAACATGAGTCGGGTCCAAACGATATGTAATCGGGTCCAAAACGATATGTAAATCGGTCCGAAACGGGTTCCGAAAAACATGTAAATCGGAGTCCAAAAACAACATGTAATCGGGTCCAAAAACAACATGAATCGGGTCCGAAAACATGTTCCAAAAAACGAGTTCAAAAAACATGTAAATCGGGGTCGTTAAATCGGGTCAAGAGAGCTTTCCCTCCTGCTCACGACCCGACTGTCGTTCATCCAACCTCTTTGCCGGATTTAGGTCTACGGCTCTTGCATCACAAGACATGACACGTCCAATGTCATGTCGCACTTCCGTCAACTCAAGTGCAACACCAACACATAGTGCAACACCAACACTTTTTGCGCACTCGTACACGCTCTGCACGCATCAATACATACTGTCAGGACCAATAGGTCGCAGAAAGAGCCGGGAGCTGGGCTCCACGGGGGCCGAAGAGTCGTTGTCCGTCATAAGAAGTCGTTTGGGGGGGAAAAAAGAGACTGGGTCGATTTGGGCTGGGGGAATCGAGCACAAGCGGTTTTTTCGGGCACACTGAATTTTTTGCGAGCACTTGGTTGGGTGGTGGACGACAGGTTGGAGGGTCGGGGCAAAAGCGCTACGAGACTGAGCCGAGAGTGTGGCGGTTAGGGTAGCTGCTCTGTTGGGAGACAGTTGGGAGGAGAGACTGGGGGAAGAGTGCAACGTGCAACGTTTCGGGAGGAAAAAGGCTGTCAAATACGCACTCAAGAAAAGGATAAAAGAGGCCAAAAAAGAGACGGAAAAAGGGTAAAAAGAGACTGAAAAGCTCTTGGGAAACTCAGTTTGACGCTCTGTAGCAATCGCAATCTTCTCCACTTAGCAATGTCCGATCGAAACCGCTAAAATGGTGTGGTTCCACTGGGATTAAATAAGCGAGGTGCATGATATAATCAGAATGTAACAAGGGCATGTGGAATTGTGGAGGTGTTGATTGGTGGATTAGGGGAACAAGGACAGGTACCCTTGTAGTGTCGATAGTCACGTGACCTTCTCATATCTGGTCATAACCTGTTTCCCAGTTTTTTCTCTCTATACTCCACCAACTCAACACCCTTAACTCTTGCCAAATATACATGGCACATGTATGGAAAGATGGCGGCGAGAAATTGAGTTTCGGAATTGGCGGAGAGGAGGTTGTTTGGAGAGGGGTACAAGTAAAAGCACTGTGATATTGGAGAAAATTTTTTGAATAAATAAAAAGACGCCAAACGAAATGGATTCGATCAAGTCACGTGATACGAGCACGATGCTACCGTTGTTTTATTTGTGAGTTATCTGGAACACCCTCAAATGTGCAGTATCACTGGTTCAAACAAAGAACATGAATAAACCCGAATTAACATGTGAGAAAAAATGACAGCAAAAAGTTGTAAAAATAGGAAACTAATTAAAAGGCAAGTAATCTAGATGATCAGATTGTCATCCTTTTGGTGACCAATTCTGTTAGTTTGTTATATAGTCATAACCTGTCAAACCTCCAGCATTGGGAAACGGTCTGGGAAACGGTCTGGCGATGGTCTCCAGTGTAGGAGTCCACAACCCTAACCCTGGATAACACACAGAAACGGTCTGGCGATGGTCTCCAGCCTAGGACTCCAAAACCCTAACCCTGGAAAAAGTGACTGAAACGGTCTGGCGACTGTCTCCAGAACCCCAACCCTAGGACACAAAACCTGGTTACCCATAAACTCACAATAGTCCATCAGTGCCTCTATCACTACCAGTTTCTCAAGTTTAGACTTTTATCTCCCACTAACTTCTTTCCACATACTCATATTCTGTTTTTCTTCTACTCATAACCTGTATACTTTTCCCCGACTTCTCAAACTTTCAGGCACTTTCTCCACTACACCATGATCGCTCGACTGGTTCGATTGAGACCGGCTCCTCTGGGCCCAAGCCCCTGGTCACGTGCCTTCCACGTGACCGCCACGCGTCTTCATGACCCCTACGGTCTTGATCCCGCCAAAAAGCCCCAAGGAGGCAAAAGACGAAAAGAAATGTCTGTGGACGAAATCCAGGCTGCCAAAAAAGCCCGAGAAGCTGCTCTTTTGAAAAACGTGCGTCCTAAAGCTGAGCAGGAGCGTCAGCAGCGTGAGGACGAGGCCGAGGAGAAAAACAAGCGTCTGAAAAAACTTGCGACTTTTTCCATTCTTTTTACGGCGGCCATTGCGTATACTTGGATGGTGGCTACCAAGTTGCCTGAGCTTCAGAAACGGGGCGAATTGAAGAAGGAAATGCACAATGGACGAACAGATTATGACCGAGTTGAAACCGTGGCGCCTCCCAGAGATACCACCGAGTGTTATGATGCTCTGGCCAAGGTGTATGATGATAAAATGAAGTGGGAAGAGCGATGGGGTTTGATCTTCAGATGGCGTCATAAAGTGGCCAAGGAGCTTGAAGGCGATGTTTTGGAAATGTCGTGTGGAACCGGCAGAAACATTGACTATATTGATCCTCGAAAGGTGAAATCCATCACTTTTGTCGACTCTTCTTTGCCCATGTTAGAAGTGGCTGAAGAAAAGTTCCGAAAGGCCTTTCCTCGGTTCAAAAAGGTCCAGTTTGTCCAGGGTAAGGCCGAGTCTTGTTATGAGCTGGCCAAGGACTCTGGAATGAAGTACGATGTTGTTTTCGAAACGTTTGGACTCTGTTCTCATGAAGATCCGGTTAAAGCTATCACTGAAATGAAACAGTTGCTTAAACCTGGCGGAAAAGTTGTGCTTTTGGAGCATGGCAAGTCGTCGTGGGAGTTTATTACCCGGTACCTGGACAAAAAGGCCGACGAACGAGCCAAAACCTGGGGATGTAGATGGAATCTCGATATTCCCCAGATTGTAAGAGACAGTGGAATGGCCGTGGTCAAGAACAAGACTGGAGGTTTTGGAACTAACCATCTTTATATTCTTGAGATTCCTGAGGTGGAGTCTGAGACTAAGCCGGAGACTGCTGTGACTAAGCCTGCTGAGACTGCTGAGGCAAAGTAAATGTATATATGTAAATAGTAACAAGTATCTGATAAGAGAGAGGGCAGAGAAGAGCTGTTGGATAACTGACAGTAGAGAATTAGCAGTATACTTGTATGGCTCATTGTACCAATGCTGGTAATACAGAATGTTGGCAGAGGGAAATTCCGAATATTGAAGCATTGGAAATGCTGAAAGGAAGACAGATGAAAAGCCTTAAAGTCATGTTTCCTAGGTTTCTACCATTGGCTACTCTGAGGTGAGACAGTCATGTTTTATTGCTCTTTTTACAGCTTTTCTGTGGGCAGAGATGAGCGACAAAAAACAGTCTGATGCTGATTAGGAAATTGAGAGCCATACAGTCAAATGAAAAAAGATGAAAATCCTGTAACGCTTATATGAACCTATAGTAAGTGATCTATGACTTCGGGGTATTTCTTGTCTACATTAATACGTTTTTCCTCGTACTAAGCTATGACTCATTGAAAGGCAAGATACAAGTACAGGTGTAGGGATATGTCGGTTGATCAACAGATAACATTTGAACCGAAGTGAATTAAAATGCTAGTGGCATTGTTCTGGCTAGCAAAAAGTGACAATAATCCTCAGTTGTTACAGGTACTTTTTTTATCTGTATTCCTCTTCCTTGATGTAAGCACCTGGATGCAAAGAGGGAACTTGATATATGATGTTCTACATTACAGTAGAGCAAGAACGTCCTCTTATGGCTCGGAAAATGAAGATAGTGAATGGAGAAGTTGAGGTCTGCGTATAAAGAAGGCTCCTAATTGATATTTTGAACTCCTGGTTCTGATATATTCACAGATACACTCTTGTAAGAGACGTGGCAAGGACTCTTAGGATCTTCTAAATGGGTGGAAGGAAGTCTCTTGAACAACGATAAATGAGAAGATTGAATTAAACAGATTAAATATAGCTATGAAAAGGGCCAGACACTCAATATCTCAACTGTCACAGGTCTAATGCTACCACTATACTCTTCAACGAGTCGTGTGGAGACGATATGGATGTTTTTATAGAGATAGAAGAGTACTTCCTTGAACACCAAGAAAGGAGTCAAGAAAACTGGACAGTTGAGATTCAAAAACATCAAGGCCACTGATCTACGATGGTCAACTCCCACTCTTACAATGTGACCTCATTACAAGTATTCTTCTAGCATTTGACTAAGGCTCTATAGGTTCCGGTATCTACACCCTACAAAACACACTAGAAGCTTGATATACCCTCAAGGAAGAATGTAGGTCGTAAGTAGTATTTCTACTCAATTTGTGTACTTTCTCGTACAGCCACTGGTGTTAACATATCCTTACTGCAAGTAATGTCTTTGAAGTTACAGATACACCCACAATTGGCATATCATTCAGTCGTATGGTATCCATAATGAATGCTGGGAAGATATGTACAATTTTGAAGATTTTAGAGCATCTGAGTTATATCCAACTTCATACACCGCTCAGCTCTCCAGCTTGACTCTATTCGTCGTACTTGTAGATGAGATAAGGCTATGGAGTTTGATGTTCCACCTTCCCCGAAGAGTCCACATCTATACTAATGTATATACAGTACAACCGCTCACCAGCTATTCCCAATACTCGTGTACACCCACCGTTGATTTTCTCAAAGTTCAAACTGTTCATCCATCCATCCATCCATTCTATTTACTTGTACTATGACTATGGGTATCTCCACAAGTGGGTCCTAACGAACGCATCCCATTTCAAGACTAAGCTGCCAGTACAATCTATAGAGGCTTTTATATCACTGGCAAATAACCCAGAGATGACTTGTTCCTTTACCTTCTTCAGATCTATCTCTCTCTTAATCTCTTTCACTTCCTCTCACAATGAGAATACCTACCCTCCACTTTGGTACCGATACCAGACCCCACAATTACAGCATAATAGCTTCTTCAATTCACTTGTTTCAATTCAGTTCTACAGTTGTCTCTTTGACTACCATTGAGTCTGCCTCTTCGGTCATGCTCCCCTGACTCAACTGACTCCCCAACTTGAACAACTGAACCAGAATGAGAGATCTAATGAGCCTGATCTTCGCTTCTTTTGATCACGTGACTTCATCCAAGTTGTCTTATCTCAAGTTTCATTGACTCTTCTATGGTGTCTAAAACTCCTCTATAAGTCATCTCAATGAGCCCCTGAAGCCTGAACTTGAACAAGGTACATCGAGTCTGATCCATTGAGTGTGATACAGTGACTTTGATTTTTTTTGGCATAATCACGTGACCTCATGTGACTTCTTTTGACTTCATGTACACTCTCAGATCCTCATCTACTCATGTTCAACCATATTTGTTCAAGTTAGTATCTCTTTCTCTTCTCATACCCACTCCTAACATCTCCACCCCCATGTCTACTCTCAAAATGTCTACACTCCACTTCCCATCTAATGCTATCTTCATCTTCTATAAATACATTTATATCCATGCTGGGAGTGTGAGAGACGTCTGAGACGGTATTCAGAGTACTTCCTAGTGAACAGAACACTCAGGTATCTCTTCCCTTATCTCCCGTCCCCCAACTTCCGCCTATCTCCCTTTCAAGCCTTAACCGCCTGTCTCCCCCCTAAGCCCCACCGCCCATCTCTAAGCAGCAATAGCTTTCGCGGCAATGACCTCCTTTGCTTCCTTATCAATGAGATCTCCTGCAGAAGGGTAGACCAAACTCGCCTCATAAGCAGCAATAACTCGATCTTCAGTGATTCCCACCTCATTAGCAGCCAAGGCCTTGAAACAGTTGGCGTACCGAGCGATGTTTTCTCGCACAGACCGAGGAATCTCTTCATTCTTGTCACTATAAGTTTCGGTCAAAGACGCCTCTTCTTCCAGACGAGTGATACTGGTGGTGTTTTCTCGAGTCAGATGCGAGTTGGCCCAAGCCATACACAACCAGATCCAGCCATTGACTCCAACAACAGTATCCACTCCTCCAGGAAGCTGGTGCACGTGACTTTTGGCCCGAACAATGAGAGCACTAGGAACAGTGATCAAAACACCATTTCTCAGCTTTCCGTACCGCAAAGAACGGGTATGTAGAGCCGCAGAGCCGTCCTGGTACAATGACTGCACCTCTGTATTGATCAAATCGCCCTCCTTGAGAAATCCACGCATCTGAAGCTCATCACTTTCTTGTTTTCGACGGAGGATTCCTCCAGGCAAGTTAACCGAGCCCAGCTGAAGTACAGCCAGTTGCTTGGCGCCAATATCGACCCGCCATCGCTTGACTCCCACGTCCACAATCCGTCCCACCACGTGATCTCCAATCTGGGGCTGGTATCGTCCCCTCAAGGGCACCACACTCAGCAGTTTGTTGGTCTTGGTAACCACTCCAGCAGTGGAAGAAAACGTCTTGTTGCCAATCGAATAAGTCCCGTGACCTCGCATCCAAATGGGGTCTTCAGTGATGAGTTTTCCGGGCGTTACCAGTCCAGCAGCCACGTTTGCTGCCTGAGCGTTATCGTCCATATCTTCGTCCGAATCAGACATGACCATTTGTTCTTCGGCGTCCGAGTCCGCGTCGGAGTAGGTCATTTCCACGTCCTCTTCTGTCTCTCGCGGAGTCGCTTTTTGAATCGTCAAAATTGCCATAACGAGTAGTGTGTGAGGTCTTTAGATGTGTGTTCTGTAGATAATGAGCTTGGATATTTTTCTAAATCAAGGTTTGGACATGGAGGCGTAAAATACATGTACCTGCACAAGTGTACCAGTTGGGCAGGGATATTTTTGAATTTTGTGTGGGAAGAAGCGGGAAAAAAGTGACTGGTGGGTTACAGATGGGTACAGGAGATGATTCTGTGTTTTCCAAGCGTTTTCGGGCTATATTTGGTGTATTTGATGTGGCCATGCCTAATGTATAGAATGAAGGAGCACTATAAAATGACGAATAATGGAGATATCGCTTCAGGAAAAGGACTGGATGATTTCAAATGGCCACTTTAGTGGGATTTGTGGTTTTATAAATGAGATTGGGTGACTTTTGGGCAAGTTGGAGTGACCTCGAACCGTGAGAAGTATATACTCATAGAAGCACCGATAATGAAGATAAAGATACGACAACTTGATAGATCGACTTAGAGTGGTCACTTTGATGGGGTTGCAGCTTTCAGAAATGAGATTGGACAACTTTTGAGCGAGTCAGAGTGACCACATTGAGCTATTTCGACTTGGTAGAGTAGAATGACAAATAATGAAGATAAAGAAATGATAACTTCACAGAACGACTCAGAATTGTCAGTTTAGTGGGTCTAGAGCTTTCAAAATTGAAATTGGTCAAAAATTGACGGAGTTGGATGGATCCTATTCACTCTCTTCCTCAATGCAATATTGATATCTTAAGATGGGCGCTGAGAAGTATCTCCAGTGAGTATATATCACCAAAAAAAGTCTCATTTTTTCAGGACATCTGCTTACTAAGCAAACAAATGCTTCTAATCGTCTTTTTGATCTCCAAAACTCCCCAAAACCGCTCCCAGTCGTCTTGTTCCTCTGTCAACTACAATACTTGATCTTTACTTAGCCTTATACATACCACAGTTGTATAGAAGGTTGGACTGAGAAGAGCACTCATACGAACAGTCAGCCAGGACATATGAGACAGAAAACGTATCTCAAAACCAAATCACACAAATCAAATGAACAGCATCCTTGGTAAGTGTTTCTATTTCTATTACCACCTCTCATGATACTCCAACTATGCTGTCAAAGGCACACCATATCTCTATAAGAAGAGACAGAGCAAGACTGGCTTTGATAGAGTATCGGTCCTATGTTATATATTTCAACCAAGTTTTTTTTTTTTTTTTTTTTTTTTTTTTTTTTTTTTTTTTTTTTTTTTTTTTTTTTTTTTTTTTTTTTTTTTTTTTTTTTTTTTTTTTTTTTTTTTTTTTTTTTTTTTTTTTTTTTTTTTTTTTTTTTTTTTTTTTTTTTTTTTTTTTTTTTTTTTTTTTTTTTTTTTTTTTTTTTTTTTTTTTTTTTTTTTTTTTTTTTTTTTTTTTTTTTTTTTTTTTTTTTTTTTTTTTTTTTTTTTTTTTTTTTTTTTTTTTTTTTTTTTTTTTTTTTTTTTTTTTTTTTTTTTTTTTTTTTTTTTTTTTTTTTTTTTTTTTTTTTTTTTTTTTTTTTTTTTTTTTTTTTTTTTTTTTTTTTTTTTTTTTTTTTTTTTTTTTTTTTTTTTTTTTTTTTTTTTTTTTTTTTTTTTTTTTTTTTTTTTTTTTTTTTTTTTTTTTTTTTTTTTTTTTTTTTTTTTTTTTTTTTTTTTTTTTTTTTTTTTTTTTTTTTTTTTTTTTTTTTTTTTTTTTTTTTTTTTTTTTTTTTTTTTTTTTTTTTTTTTTTTTTTTTTTTTTTTTTTTTTTTTTTTTTTTTTTTTTTTTTTTTTTTTTTTTTTTTTTTTTTTTTTTTTTTTTTTTTTTTTTTTTTTTTTTTTTTTTTTTTTTTTTTTTGTTTTTCTATTAACTGTACATTCAATTGACTATAACTTCACAATACATCATGGGTCAAGTAAGTCTAAGTAGATGGAGTGTATTGACGTATAAATAACTAGGAATTCACTGAGACAGGGTACTATTATTATACAGTTGAGTGACTCAGTTTTCAAAGGGCTATCAAACGGTGCCGGTCCCATCTCTCTACCACCTCTGGAACACCGAAAATGAACCCCCAGCGGACTTTTTCTTCAACTAAATGCCAAGTAAATGGAGTGTGAGACATGGTCGAGGTATACAGTACTGTGAAAGCTCAATAGTGGTACGAAAGAAGCGCCAAAACCGTATTTCCACCGTCAGAAACATTTTTATCTCATCTCCAAGTCACGTGACTGACTTCTCATACTCCTATCATTCTGGGAGAGTGAGTGTAGCACCTAAGAACCCACTTTAAAGGACCATTTTCACCCCAAAACGACCAATTTTTTCTCAGAAGGTCTATTAAAGCAGTTAAAACATATGTACTTTTTTATTTCTCGTTTTTTCCTTCTAAAAGAGGTGTATATTTGTTGTCAAGTCGTGTACTCGTATTCGGGCTTCGCCCTCATACTCGTGCTAAACTCTATATTCGATAGTTTTTCAGCATGCATCAAAATCCACCCTCATGAAGTTCCGCTTATCGGGTCTGTGGAAACCGAAATCTCTCACGCCAACCCTTTCCCACCGTCTCTACCGCAGAATGTACACTCCCCAGCCTCCCCTAAACCGGGATATGAAGGTTTTGGACCGGTCCAAGTTCACCGTCTCGCTGGACTTGGCCCTGGCCAAATTCCCGGATCCAAAGTACATTGCCAAGTTTGCAAAGGAATGTAAGGCCGATATTTTGCAGTTGCGAAGTATCAACCATGTTCAAAAGACTGAAGATAACGGCCGAGCTGTTCTTCTTCGTCATGATCTGGATCTGGAAGGAGAAGAAGAAGATGTGAGGTCCAAGGTGCTCAGTCAACTGACTCAAAAGGGACAAGATATGCTTAATGAAGCTCAAGCTGAGGTTTGCAAGATTGTCAAGGATCTGGATTACGATTTCTGGCGGGCAGATGAGATTTTTTACTCGGTTTTGCCCGTTACGGAAAAAGACGAGATTCCAAGTGGGTTTTCCATGGTCGGACATGTGGCCCATATCAATCTGAGATCCGAATGGAAGGAGTATGATCGTCTGATTGGCCAGGTTATTCTTGATAAGAATCCGCGGGTCAAAACTGTGGTCAACAAGATCGATTCCATCGATACAAAGTTCCGAACCTTCAAAATGGATGTTCTTGCTGGAGAAGATAATACTGAGGTTGAACAGCACGAAAGTGGATGCAGATTCCAGTTTGATTTTGCCAAGGTGTACTGGAACTCCCGATTGCATACTGAACACGATCGGCTGGTTAGTTTGTTCAGAGGAGAGGCTTCTTCTCGAGAAAGAAAGCTGCAGGAGAGGGCCAAGAGAGAGAACCATGAAAAGAACACTGGTATCGAAGTTCAAGATGAAAACACTCCGGCTACAGCTGTCTGTGACGTGTTTGCAGGTGTAGGACCGTTTGCTGTTCCTTCTGGACGAACTTCTCTGTTTGTTATGGCCAACGATCTCAACCCTTACTCTTATGAAGCTCTAGAACATAATGTCAAGCTCAACAAGGTGTCTGAGTACGTGAAATGTTTCAATTTGGATGGAGCAGAGTACGTTCAACAGAGTATGAAGCTTCTGGATGAACATCGAAAGACTCAGCCTACTATTAATCCTGTTCAGGTCCGAAAACGAAAGGCTGGTCTGCCCGTGGTTGCCCAAAACATCCCTAATCACTATAGTCACTATGTCATGAACCTGCCTGATTCGGCCATTGAGTTCCTGTGGTCTTTTAAGGGTCTTTATACCACTGTTGAGGGGCTTTCCAAGGACACTCCTCTTCCTCATATTCATGTTCATTGTTTCCATAAATGGGAAGCTGGAGAAGAAGAGCCTTCCAAGGAAGAAACCAAGGCTGCTCTGCTGGAACGGGTCTACCAGCAGATTGATGTCCGACTGGACCCTAATGAAGTCGGAATGCATTGGGTCCGAAAGGTGTCTCCCAAGAAAGACATGTTTTGCATTTCGTTCGAGCTCCCCAAGGAAGTTGCGTGGGCTGAGCAGGTGAAGAGGGAGTAGGAATAAGGGGTGGTTGTATATATGTGAGGGAAAGGGGGAAATCTGATTTTTCTGGATTTTTCTGGATTTTCTGATTAACTAAAGAAAATGTAAAATAATTGAAAATAATGGTACAAGGGTGTTAGGGTGGAAAGAACGGAATTGAACGTGATTTGAGAGCAACACCTCAGTCATTTTTGTTTTGTCCAGAAAATCTCGTTTTTTAAAAACTTCAAAAAGATGTGTTTGAAGGTCAGATAGGGTCCCCCATGTTCTTCTAAGCGAAAATAACAGTCTATTATTCGACCAAGACTTACTACAAAACGGAGGTCCATTAAACACCTCAAAAGTGCTTTTTTTTTCTGTCAATCAAACGCTCCTTGCTTAGTAACCACCGCCATCATCATTTGCATCTTTCCCCCCTCTTAGTAAGCAGCAAGGTCCAATTGTATCTCGTCTCTGCTGACACCAAACTCTCCCTCCTCCCAACTTCTCCAATCAAAAAGATGATTTTGCAAAATGTCATTGGATTTAGAGTTGGTTTTGGTGGTGGGGGTGGTGAGTCAAATACGGTGTTACGGATGGATAATTGCCGTTTTTTCTACGTATAAATACTCCTAGCGGCTACCCAAAGCCATTGTCATTTCCCCGCTTTTTTATATCCACTCTAACACGTAGTTGTATTCTTCCATATGACCATTCTCACATGTACTTAGTGCAGACCCAGAAATAAGCTCTCCCAAGGTCGTAACTCCCAGCCAATGGT
The DNA here is from genome assembly GCA_900519025.1 of Yarrowia porcina. Lineage (NCBI taxonomy): Eukaryota > Fungi > Ascomycota > Dipodascomycetes > Dipodascales > Yarrowia > Yarrowia porcina. The sequence goes on along the minus strand of ULGT01000009.1, from coordinate 988,381 downwards.
AGTGGACCAATTGTGGTGCGTCCGAGCGTACCAGTGGGTTCAATCCATCTTTTGAGTATTCAATAGAGTGAACAGACACATTTCTCAGAAGACACGTCTTAGAAAAGGTGAGTGAGAGAAGAGGAATGACGGAAGATATTGATATGGACACAGATACAGATGGACACAGACAAAGATACAGACAAAGATGCGGATGGACACAGACACAGACACAGATGAACGACACAGAAGGAAGAAAGACAGCTCAGGAACGACAATGACAGAGAGAAGGATTGAATGGAGGAAAGAATAGCGACAAGAAGAATGTGACGACAACGGTAGGAAGGTACCAAGGGCAGCAACGGAAATTACGGCAACAGCAATATTAGCGACTTATTCTGTTAGGGAACATCTGGGATCGATTACACGGGGATAGTGGTGGGTGAGGGGGGGGAGGGAGGTAAAACTGGGTGAAGCAGAAGCGGTGGAGCTTGATAAAACGGTAGAATGCGCTCACATGACTGCGTAGGCCGCTTTACAACTCTTCCCCAGCTCCAAACACCCCCTGTCCCATTTTTAAGTCTTATCTCAGTTTTGTTTACCCACAACATCTGCATCTACATCTACATCTACATCTGATGCATCTACGTCTATCAAGAGAATCCAGCCAAACAGTCATCAAGTCCTACAATGTCGTCCAGGGTCTATAACGCTCTTTTGTCCCCTACTAACACAGATGCTCTCGAGAAACCTCAGCAAGTTTGCTCGAGCCGGTCTCATCCGGCCAGCAACCACATCCACACAGACCCGACTCTTCAGCGTCTCTGCCCGACGGCTCGCCGAGGTGGAAATCACCATTGACGGCCACAAGGTGTCTGTCGAGGCCGGCTCCGCCCTGATCCAGGCCTGCGAAAAGGCCGGCGTCACCGTGCCCCGATACTGCTACCATGACAAGCTGGCCATCGCCGGAAACTGTCGAATGTGTCTGGTGGACGTGGAGCGGGCCCCCAAGCCCGTGGCTTCTTGTGCCTACCCCGTTGCTCCCGGCATGGTTGTGCGAACCGACACCGAGCGAGTCAAGCAGGCCCGAGAAAACGTCATGGAGATGATGCTGCAGAACCATCCTCTGGACTGCCCCGTGTGCGACCAGGGAGGAGAGTGTGATCTGCAGGACCAGAGCATGCGATACGGCCGGGACCGAGGCCGATTCACCGAAATCACCGGAAAGCGATCGACCGAAGACAAGAACATTGGCCCCCTGGTCAAGACCTCCATGAACCGATGCATCCACTGCACCCGATGTGTTCGATTTGCTAACGATATTGCCGGCGCCCCCGAGCTGGGCTCCAGTGGCCGAGGAAACGACATGCAGATTGGTACCTACCTGGAGAAGAACCTCAACACCGAGCTGTCCGGTAACGTGATTGACCTGTGTCCCGTTGGTGCTCTGACCAACAAGCCCTACGCCTTCCGAGCCCGACCATGGGAGCTCAAGAAGACTGAGTCCATTGATGTCATGGACGCCGTCGGTTCCAACATCCGAGTCGACTCCAAGGGTGTCGAGGTGATGCGAATCATCCCCCGAGTGCACGAGGACGTGAACGAGGAGTGGATCAACGACAAGTCGCGATTCGCTTGCGACGGTCTCAAGACCCAGCGACTCACCACCCCTCTCATCCGAGTGGGCGACAAGTTTGTCAACGCCACCTGGGACGACGCTCTCAGCACCATTGCCAAGGCTTACCAGCAGAAGGCCCCCAAGGGCGACGAGTTCAAGGCCGTGGCCGGTGCCCTGGTCGAGGTCGAGTCCATGGTTGCTCTCAAGGATATGGCCAACGCTCTTGGCTCCGAGAACACCACCACCGACACCCCCAACGGCAACGTTGCCCCCGCCCATGGCGTCACCTTCCGAGCCAACTACCTGTTCAACTCCTCCATTGCCGGAATTGAGGACGCTGACGCCATTCTGCTTGTCGGCACTAACCCCCGACGAGAGGCCGCCGTCATGAACGCCCGAATCCGAAAGGCCTGGCTCCGACAGGAGCTTGAGATTGCCTCTGTTGGCCCCAAGCTCGATGCTACCTTTGACCTGACCGAGCTCGGCAACACCCACGCCGATCTCGAGAAGGCTCTGTCTGGCGAGTTTGGCGAGGTGCTCAAGAACGCCAAGAACCCCCTGATCATTGTTGGTTCCGGTGTTACTGACCGAGAGGACGCTGGTGCCTTCTTCAACACCATTGGCAAGTTTGTCGAGTCCACCCCCTCCGTTCTCAACGAGAACTGGAACGGATACAACGTGCTGCAGCGATCTGCTTCCCGAGCAGGTGCCTACGACATTGGCTTCACCCCCTCTGCCGAGGCCTCCAAGACCACCCCCAAGATGGTCTGGCTGCTTGGCGCCGATGAGGTGTCCGCCGCCGACATCCCTGCCGACGCCTTTGTTGTCTACCAGGGCCACAACGGTGACGTCGGAGCCCAGTTTGCCGACGTTGTCCTCCCCGGAGCCGCCTACACCGAGAAGGCCGGCACCTACGTTAACACTGAGGGTCGATCACAGATTTCCCGAGCCGCCACTGGCCCTCCCGGCGGCGCTCGAGAGGACTGGAAGATTCTGCGAGCCGTGTCCGAGTACCTGGGCGTTGCTCTGCCATACGAGGACGCCTACGAGGTGCGAGACCGTCTTGCCGAGATCTCTCCCTCGCTGGTTCGATACGATCTGGTCGAGCCCACGGTCTTTGGTGATGTTGCCGTTCAGCACTCTCTGGTTGGTCCCAACGGCTCTGTCACCCCCTCTTCTGCCCCTCTGACCGAGACCATCGAGAACTTCTACATGACAGATTCCATTTCCCGAAGCTCTCCCACCATGGCCAAGAGCAGCATTGCATTCAACAAAGACAACAAGAAAAACCAGGCTTTTGCCTAATTAAGTAATCAATTAGATGTTATATGAAACCGACTGTAGAGGAAGGGCTGATAACAGATATGACCCTGCGGCTAGCTGCATAGTCTACTTGTAGGCTGGTGACATGTGTTATGAGTACCTCCAAGGTCTGATAGTGAGAGTGAGAGTGAGAGCTTCAATGAGTCTTCTTGTATGTTAATAAATGGTCTTAAATGATTATGGTGTTAACTTGGTGCCGTCTAAGAAGTCGGGTGTGTTTAAACGAGTGGTTGCTTTCTACTGAGTGAGTTACACGTGCCCTTTCACTTTAGTATGACAGGGGTGAGGTCTAGGGTGATGGTGGTGGTTACGTGAGAAAGAGAAATGGAAAGAGTAGATCCATTTACTCATAACGACATAGGGAACACATTTTTGAAGTGTTCATTCAAGTCAAAATATTATTTTTGTCTTCTATCAATAACTCCATGTTATAATGAACATGATAAAGTGGAAGTGGCTGGCTATAAACTAATAAGTCATAGTGTCGTAGGGTGGAAGGGATATTGTACGAGTAGTATTAAAGGGTCTGTAGCGTCAAGAGGCTACCAGTAGGACTATATCTATATTATCGTTATTTTCTCACTCACTAATTCACCCTCTATGACGTCTACTTACATTGCAGCACACTGCACACCATCGACCTACAAAGTAGTCTAGTCCTATATTATGGTGTCGCTGTCTTTCCAGTAATTTCAACGTTGCCAAGAACCCGGAGACCGAGAAATAAGTGTCTTTGACCGGGTCGTTTATTCCCAGCCAATCGATTTATAATCGTGTCTCATATCTCGGTGCCAAGCTTCTCCTCCACACGGCTGACTCATGTTCCAGACCGTGTCACACCAGTGTTAGACGAGTACCTTGGTGCTTGACTGCTAGTGCAAAGCCGTGTTCAGAGACAGAGACAATATGAGCCTCACTCTTTGGTACTCTTTGGTACAAGTCGGACACCGAAACCAGGTTTGGTAAGTGTATCCGGGGTGAAGAGTATTAAAGAGGTAGTTGTATCCGGTCTGAGAGTGTATCCGGTCTTGAGAGTGTAGACATCTATGAGAGAAATATACGAGAAAAGAATAGTGAGGCTACAACTACGAAGCCCTACATGTACTGCAGACAATACTGACGCATTAACAGTACATACCGGTATGTACTTCATACAAATATTTGATTTTCAGACTGCTACTTGTATTTTGCCCACTCAATGATACGACCAAGATCGGAAATAAAATGTTGTCAATTGAAACCTTCAGACTTCCAAGACGTAGATACACCTTGTACCGGTATTATAATAAGATGTGAGAGGGAGAGAGTACGTGTAGGTCCTGGTACGGCTCTACCAAGTGATGAAGGTCTGCACAAAAATGTAGTTGTCATTTTCTGTCACCTACACTAGACGTCTGCAACGCTCAGACCACACCAAGACTACCGATAATCGTTGTTTTTTCGCTATTCCGCTTCCTGATCTAAGCATGTATTTTAGTTCCACACTTGTGAACAATCTTAGCTTAAGGTCTTGGTCAAATATAGCAGTCCCAACTCAGGCAAATTCTAAACGAGCAACATGACGATGGAACACCACACCATGCTGAGTATTATAACTTGCCAAGGACATCACGTGACTGCTTATGAGATCTCGCCAACCCTCAACCACCCTTGGTAGCTCATCTCCTTGGCACCTTAATGCACCCTTAGCCAATAACGTGCATGACAATTCAGTCTCAAGGTTAAGACCCGTTGTTAGTCTGCTGGCGTATATGCTGAGTCGGGCACACCAGTATTGCCGTTTTAGTGCGAAAAAATTTAACCCGACTCTTGGCGACCGGACGCTTCTTGGCCCTGTAGGTGAGATGATATGAGTATTACGTCAGTCAAAAACAATACATAGGGTGCTGGGATGAACAATCATGTCTTCCAATCTGTCATGTCAACATGCACCCTTATATCAACCTCCTTCACAAACATCTACAGATATGGGATACCTCTAACAAAAAAACAATGCTTCCACGTCTCCCTCCTCCAAGCTAACACTCACCACCAAGGTAGAGCAAATTTCTGCCAATCTGTGCGGCCAGCTTTAGTGTGCTTCGGGCCCCTTGTACGGGCTTTTGATAACTGGGCTTCTATAGCTGTGGGGGATAGGTTGATGAGGGGGGCAAAGTGTTTGAGAAAAAAAAATATGAAAAAAAATGGGAGAAAAAATGAGGAAAAACAGGGATAAATCTGTCACAAAACAGTCGCATCACCGCCATCATATCTACCGTCACACTCACCTCTACCCTCACGGTTATGCGATCATTAGACTGCGTAGGTCTAACCTCAGCGGTTCAGCGGTGTGTCTAAGGCACTCTAATGCAGGCCGTCTGGCTTAAGTCCATGGTGAAAAGGCTCTGGAGGCTTGAAAAAAGACGCTGAGATGGAAAGATAAATAGCAAAGGACGTCCTCTGTTGTTATCAATCTCATCAACCCACCCACACAAGATGAATCTCAAGGAGCTCGACGAGAAGGCCAAGTATGTCTTTGATACCAAGGACCGGGCTGCCGAAAAGTTCTTCGAGTCGCTGCCTCCCAAGACCCGGGGCTTTATGAAGTTTCTCTTCTCTCCCGAGCACGATTACGAGTCTGCCATTGAACACTTTGATGACACTTCTTCCACCGACGATATCCAGCTGACCCACTCCGAAATCGTGCGACGAGTGTGGAGCAAGAAACAGCTCATTCTCGGCTGGATCTGCATGCTCATCATGTCGCTGGTCTCCACCATCCAGGCCTCTGCCTTCCCTTCTTACATTGTCTATGCCTCTTCCGAGTTTGCCCAGATGGGAGCTCTGGCCTCGGTTCAGATTGTCCAGGCTTGTATTTTCATGGTTTCCCGAGCTCTGTGCGGTAAGCTGGCCGATAACTTTGGTCGATTCGAGGCCATGTTCATCTCCGTCATCTGTCTGACCATTGGTAACGGTCTGTACATGGGTTCTCATAACATTGTCACCTACTTTGCTGCTCTGGCCTTTTACTCCATTGGAGATATCGGTACTCAGATGATGTACGAGATTTTTGCTGCCGACACCTGTGATCTCAAGGACCGAACATTCTTCCAGACCATTACTCTGTTTGCCAACTTGTTCACTCCTTGGGTTGCTGGTCCTCTGGTTGCCTCTGTGCTCAAGAGCTCTACTTGGCAGTGGGGAATGGGAATGTGGGCCATTATCACTCCCTGTTGCGCTGTTCCCTTCCTGGCTACTCTGCTGTACTTCCGAATCAAGGCCTACCGAATGGGTCTTCGAATCCGACGAGGAGACCCCAACCGAACCTGGCTCCAGAACACCATCACCGGTATCATTCGAATGGATCTTCCCGGTCTGGTGTTCCTGTGTGCTGGTCTCATTCTCTTCTTTGTTCCCATCTCTTTCTGTGTGGGTACAGATGACTGGAAGATGCCCCAGAACATTGCCATGCTTACCTGTGGTACCTTCTTCCTCTATGTGGCTTTCCCTCTGTGGGAGTTCTTTGGCACCAAGCACCCCTTCCTCAAGTTTTCTCTCCTGAAGAAGCGTCTGGTCACTGTTCCTGGTCTCATCATCACTCTCTACTACATGGCTTACGCTACTTACCACCCTTACTTCCAGGTCTGGCTTCTGCTTGCCAAGGGTCTCAAGCAGGCCAAGGCTACTAACCTGAACATGGCCATGTTTGTGGCTCTTACCGGTACTACCCTCGTTTTCTCTCCTCTTATGCGATGGAGAGCCAAGCTCAAGTCCGTCATTGTCTGGGGTACCATTCTCTACTTCATTGGTATGGGACTTACCTACGAGTTCCGAAAGCCCGAGAAGCCTCTGAACACCATGATTCTGGCCCAGATCTTTGAGGGTGTGGGTGCTGGTCTGCTGGTTGTTCCCATCATGGTCTACATCCAGGTTGTCTGCAAACAGTCCGATACTGCCGCCGCCATCTCCATCTACTACTTCTTCAACTCCTCCGGAACCATTCTCGGTAACGTCATTTCCGCCGCCGTCTACCGAAACCATTTCCCCGCCGTTCTTCGAAAGACTGGACTCTTCTCGGAACAGGAGGTCAAGGCCATCTTTGGCTCCATCTACGTGGGTCTGGGCTACAAGGTCGGCACTCCTCAGCGAGCCGCCATCGGAGCCACTCTCAACTCCGTCATCCGATCTCTGCTCATTGGCCCTCTCATTTTCTGCGCCATCATGTTCTGTCTGGCCATCACCAACGCCGATATCAACCTCAACACCGCCCAGCGAATGAAGGAGGAGTCCGAGCACGTCAAGGGCGACGATACCCAGTCCTCGGACCATGGAGTGGTCATTGAGACTGCTTCTTACGACGACGACAAGTCGCCTGCCTACGACGAAAAGAAGGTGACCGAGGTTGCCAACAAGGCCTAAAAAAAAGATGCACATCCAGTTGCTGTTCACGACCACCACACTAATTAATACGAGGTTTATGATTGAAAAAAAGAGAGAAGTGTAGAGAGTAGAGAAAAGTGTAGATAGTAGAAGAGATGGGGAGTAGAAAGTAAGAGAGCTAGAAGTGCTCTTTCTGAAGTCATTGGTGAAATATAGGGCTCTACTACTCACCGGAAAGAATAACACGTTCCACTGTCCCATAGGTCGAGTACTCACGTTATGTAATAGTACTGAGACAGTGGAAGTTGTTCAAACAGTTAATAGCTACTCAGGCAAGAAAATTTTGATGGCAGACTTCTCTTGAGACTGGAGGTCGTTCTGTAGACAGTGTATAGCTAGACCCTAATAGAAAGGGGTACCTATGAGTTTGAGAACTACTTGAAGTCATTTAACAGAACAAGCTGATATTTCTGACTGTTATCTTTCAAAAAAACATGTTGTATTCTTTCAGACAACTCTCTGATTGTCCTTTAGGTACACCCTCCGCTCCGCCTCCACTAGACAGCGCTTTCAACAGCCCTCCTTGCACTTATCAGTCTAACATAATCATACTAAAAGATCCGTTCACTTGATGACTCATCTGAACTACTTGTAAGTCTCTAGCCCCCCTCTAGCTCATGTCTCAAATACACAGCCACTTGTCAGTGCCGTTTACATTAATGTTTGTCTACTGGAGTACCTGGTACATGTAGTATTTGGAATATGTCCGGACTTTTAGCCCGAGATAATCGCCAGTTGATCAATCTGCTCGCTCTTGCAGTAGTGGCTAGTTCAGCTTCTCAAAATTTGCTCGACTTGAGCAAGTACCGCTCTGTTGAGGGGTAGTCTAGACTGACCTTTCTAGTTACTATGATAATTAGCCCAATACAAGAGCTAGAGGTTAAGAACTTCGATTTCCGTTTTCAGATGAAATTTCAGATCCAGACTGGAAACTAATCACCACTTTTCCTTCATCTAGATCAGATAATCTTCGGACATATCTGATGGAGTAGCATTGCAGTAGTAACGAGCCTAGTAGGTCGTTAAAAGACGCATAACAACAGAGAGAGCCGTCCACACACTTATGTACCACAATGCACATGTATTCCGCACTCGTTGGACCCTCTCAAGCCCTTGCCAAGCGTCTTGGAAGCACAATCTGTGCAGTCGAGACGCTAACGCAGATTGGCACTAGAGAAAAGACAAGGGATGAAGAGGTAAACAGGGCTTGGCGCTAACGGTTGGATCAGATTGTCATTGGAGGAAAACGGATAATTTTTATCAGATGCAGAAAGTAGCGGAATCGTCAGATGTCTGATGGATTTGATTACAGCCGGTATGGGAGTTGTACTGGACGACAAGGGCTGCTTTTAATCATTTATGTACTAGTGGGCCGTTTATTACGTCTCAATACTACCAGTACCGGTAGTATGGCTTGGCTAGGTAGTCGCTGATAGCACAAGTATCTATGAAGTATCTAGACTGGAGAGTGTCTGGAGTCTCTATGGTATGGGATGTAGAGTCGTGGAATCGTTGAAAAGGGATTTCATATTAATATAATGGGTACCGGTACTAATAATAGGTTTTCTAACTGCCTGTATGAATATGAGTATTTGGGAGTCATGTATTGCCTCCAGTGTTCTGCTGGTATTGTTGTTGTAACTATGGAGTGGGGAACGGGCAGGGGAAGATGATCTACTACACTTGAGACAGTGGATAAGTGGAACTGCTATGATATCAATTGAAGTAATGACCCTATCAGATCTTATAACTTCAACCTACCGGTACTTCAGTTAAATACATATAGATACTAGACCTCATCGTAGAACGACTTAACAGAACCAAATTGTGTGAAGCCGCTAGGATACTCCTCCAGTACTTACTCACCAGTACAGCTCAACATTTCATGTTTGCAATACTCTATCTCTCCACCTACTATTACACCATATCTTAATGTACCACCTAAAACCCCTTCTTTCTCCTCCACACCACTGACACAAACCCACCTCTTCCAAAGCAGCGGACGCAATCATGTTATGTCTCCAATTCGGCCGAAGTGGCGGGGAGTGTCTGTGGTGTCGAGCGGGGATCTGGGGGCGAAAAAGTGCACATTCCATCTTTTGGTTTGTGTCACCTACTTGTAACACAAAAAAAATAGCAGCATGACATGTGGGTGGTGACAGGTTAAGAGTCTTTTTTGGAAAAGAAGAACTGCTCAATCCCGTCAACTAAGCGTAACCAAAACACAACTAAGGGTAGAGAAAGTGCATCTAGATATTAGAATACCGATACCGATACCCAGAAGTCATTACACTGCTTGTTTCAAACGTCAACAAAGCCGAACTCCAACTGGTGCTGTTCTTGTTCTCTGACGAACAGTATCAGATCATATCTTGAACATGAAAACAGATCATGACCAAGGTCCCGTCAAGGGCACTCTAAGTCTTATCTCTACTTTTCCTACTCCTCTTCCTTTTCATTCAATCGTTTTATTGATAGTATGTCTTCCTTATGACACTACATACAGTACCAGTGCTGTTCTAAGCTGTCTGAAACAAGCCTATCAAACATGGAAACGTTGGATATGGGGAGCTACTGGGAACCAGACAATTGAAACGAGTCAAAACAAGTCTTTATTATACGAGCTGTGGAGATCTTTAGCATACCCTTCCTGGTTTTGGACTCTGAGGATACCGTGTACTCCTAGTTAGAAGTTTGGACAGTTGACATGAAAAAGTAGAGAGAAAAAGACCCATACTTCTAATTGGACAGTGCCCCGACTTTTGAATAGTGATAATAAAGGGATTAGTCAAGTTTTGAAGCGCTGAAGTTCTACTGATACCGTTGCGAGTCGTAACTCTCGACCACTATCCAAGATGCAATAAAGAGATGCTCTGAAGAGTCAAAGTGTCTTGGTCTAATAATAGTACATACGTACTAGATTACTCTCATATTGTTTCTGACTATTACGGCGAGTATTCTTGTTTGCTGTGAATATCAGAAATGAGAGACGAAGATACTGAGTGGGAGAACCCCTTTAAAACACATTCAAAAGTTGGGATAAAGTATAAAAGACGGATATTAACGCTCTTGTGGATTGAAAGTACTCCAACTAATCACATATTTCGGTCGTAGAAGGTATACATGAGTTGTTATGTCCTTTGTTGAAGTGAAGCGATAATGCTCAAGGGGTTAGATATGCTGTTAAAGATAAAATAACCGTCAAAACCATGGGAAATGAGACAAAAAGTAACTAGTAGACTACCAATGCTTGATTACCATCTCTTCTTTGTACTTTGTGGTCTTCCATGTCTTCTTAACCTATGTCTACCGGTACCGTCATTAGGTACGAGAAAGTTCATCAAATGAACCAGTAACAGCAGAGAAGAAGAGAAAGAAAAGCTCCAATGACTTTTAAAAGACAGAAATCACCTACCTTCTAAGTCCGTATAGTCTCTGAGGTTCAAGAACTACATTTTACGCACTATTAACATTCGGATGAATAGTTATGAGATGATAATGTCTCCTTAGTTGACGAAATCAAATGTAATGAACTGGAAAAAAATGATCCTAAGAATATAAGGAGCTGCTACTACACCTCTGGCAAGTCTACATAGCTTCCTCTAATGTTGAAGTGCTGAATACAGCCTGTTACGTTGGCAACACTGTAAGGAGGCTGAGATAAGTAGTAAATCGAGTCCTAAAAGCTGGAGAGGAGGGCAAAAACCAACTCAAACATGTAACTGTGCCGGACAAACAAGAATTATCCATCTTTCACGCTTATACCCATATTAATTGCAGTCCTACGGGGTATCTTCTTCAAAACTGTTCCAATGAGAAGGCACGTATCTCAAAGAGAGTGCTGAAAGTGACTCGGTAAAGAAGCAAACAAAATAATAGCCGTAGCTATTGAGCGACTGTAAACCTGTTTCCCATACTCTATACCTCTTCTGCCTCTGTCAAGGGTGCTCTAGTTCAGTTAAGGAGAATCATCCGGATATAATTGAAATCCTTACTGTTATAGACAAGAAGCAGGCCATCCAGAGATGCTATTCGATACTACCGGTAACCAAGTATTACTGGGAGAATCACACCTATCTAGTTTCTCTCACCTTTCAATAACACCGAATTCTTCTCTGAACAAGTACCGGTAGTCTTGTTACTAGGAGTCGAGCGAGTAAGAGCCGGGAAGAGCCATTCCGTAAGCAGAAAGAATAGAAGAGTACGGTACCGTACTTTGGGATGACAACTTGAGAGATTCCAAGAGACTGAGCAACATCACGAGCATGCCGACCTCCAGCGCCTCCAAAAGAACATATCCCTTACCCTCAGTAAGAGAACGGATGGGTCTGCACATGGTCTCAGAGCAACATTGTGAGGAGTCAGATCAGATCCCTGGTCCTTGTTGATCTCGTCAGTGTGTTACTGAAACTTCTTCTTGTTTTCAGAGTCTAGAGGCTTGTTCTGGAACTGAGAAACAACCAGTCGACCATGGAACAAGTTGGCATCAGTAACGGTTAAAGGACCTCTCTTTCGGTAACAAGCAGGTCCTGGTTGTGCAGAGGCACTTTCAGGTCCGACTGTGAAAAGGTCGTTTCTCCAAAACAGACTTGAGCAGTGGTTTCAAAGATATGAGGAAGAGTTCCTGCGTATCGTGACACATCTGTAGATGTACCTCCCATATCAAAATCAAGAACAGACTTGGGGTTGGGTTTCTGAGAGTCATCATAAGCAGTTCGACTGTTTCCAACTACTCCTCCAGCAGGACCAGAAAGAATAGCTTTGAGCCTAGAGAGATGTAGATATCAAGAAGTTCATCTGAGAAATAATGAAGCACTTCAAGTCCGCTCCAGCACCTATCCACTCTTACAAATTCTTTTCTGACGTCCTTATTCACCTTTATAGCTCAACCTTGACTTTGCCGGTAATCTAATTATTGGACAATTCACTCGGGAAAAGCCCTAAACTAGTCAGAGATGGTACCAAAATAACGAGAATCTTCTCCTGGTTTCAAATATCCAGATTCTATACATCCAGGACCAATATCCACAGAGTTCTCTTGCACCCATCTAACCGTGGAATCATACAATTGCTGACTAATCACTGACCAGTCAGTTCACGAGCTGGTTGCTTGTCCTGCCCCCTCTCTGGTTACTTGAAGATCATTTCCTGCCCCCTCCCGCCCCGGTCACATGACTCCATTGTCAAACGTAACGGCAACCTAAACTTCCGGGGTGGATGTGAAACGAGACATTGTTGCTTTTTCGAAAGGTGAAACAGGGCTGTGACGCGATTTCTAATGTCTGTTGAAGAAGATGCGTTTGAGACCAAAACACGATGAAACGGGGTCCCACCATACACTGAGAAAGTGGTTGCAGTTTTGGACTTTGAGAAATTTTTCTTCCTGTTCTATTCTTGCTACCTGGTACATTCTCTATGGTCGCTACGCGTCGTGTGCCTGCTTACCACCTGTGAGTGCAATGTAAGGGTCAAACGAGGTATGGGAACGTTATGGGTGAGGTTCATGAGGTATTATGGGAAAAGAAAAAGAGAAAAAGTGCTTGGCAGGCTGGTTACCACCCATGTATAATAATGGGCTATATGTCGCTGTATTTTGAGATAATTTCGTAGGGTACCGGTACGTAATATTGCCCTCTGATAGTCTGATAATAACGTGTAGACGCGCTTTTGTCAGGTGGAAGTGGTGAAAGTGGTATGGAAGGAAATGCAAAAAGTACGAAGAAAATGCGTATTGCACTACAGTAATAATAAATTGGCTGTGTAGAATTAGGCAGCATTGTTCGTATACTCGTATATCCGGCAGTTGCCCCAGTGATATATTACTGGATGTACTGGTACCTCCGTACATTGGACTCTACGTCTGGTGGGTGTCTGACACTAAGGAGCATGAGACATGTAAGAGAGCAAGAGAGAGTGGATCTGTAGAAAGGAAGTAAGCGGTAAGGGATACAGAGGGAGGGTGCAAAGAGAAAGGAGGGTCGTGTTTCATGAGTAAGGAACCAGGCACCGAGGGGGTGAAGGTGGCCACTGTATGGTACGGTACTCTTACTGTTCTATACTGTAGGTAATGTAGGCTAGCCATAGTGGAGAACTGAACATCATTATAGAACTCATCATTATAGAACTCATTGGGTAAACTCACTTTGGTACTTCCGCCGGCGGATATGCACTTTGACAGGTGTCCAGGTCAGACTGGAGGTGTTCAGGTGTTCAGGTGTTCGGGTGTCCAGGTGCTCTCTGTCAGTTCTCAGAACTACACCTAGACTACGGTGCCATGGCTACCAAATATAGACAGTGCTTACCTGATACCAGGTAGTTCGTTATTGGAAAAAGCAATGATCTACCAGTCCAGCACCCCTAGAAATAGATACGCGACATGTCCAGCAAGACGCGTAGAGAGATACTTCTCAGCAGTAGGTTAGGTATAGGAGTAAGAACATTAGGGAGAAGTAGAAGGGTGTGAAAAAGCAATACGAGTACGATAACGAGAGAATTACATTGGATGGGGCATACTGGTACCCGGTAGGACTCGGCAGTGGACTCGTAATTCGACCGTCTTGTGACCTGGAATACTTCAACTCCTCATTCCACCTGTCAGATAAGAAGAATGTAGCCTGAAGAGTACAATCAGATGGTCAATTGACAATCAGACCGGTTGGCTGCTTTGTGACTGCCCGCTTTGTGCCCGCTTTGTGCCAACTACTGGTAGTGTCAATTTCCCAAATTGGATCTTTGGCTGGTTATAATATGGCTTCTGGTTGACAGTTGTCTTTTTGGTCGCTTCTCTGCCATTGTCTTAGTGCCTGGCAGATGCGCCATTGTACATTTGCACAAGGTTAAGCGCGTGTTTAATCTAGTTTAATGGTGGAGGAGGAGGAGCAAGTGAGGCAAGTGAGAGGTGTTGTTTTCTTAGGTACAATTGTTAGAGAGTGTCTTAGTAAGGAATGGGTGGAGGGGGAGTATTGAACGAGTTTCAGGTTGTTTTGAAGTTGAAGTTGGTTATGTTGCAGTGGTCAAACTCGTACCCCTACTCATGTTCAAGATGGTCATGCTCAAATTGGTAGGTCATCTCAAGCCTTCTACCTCACTAACTCACGTATAGATACGCGTTTTACGACGCGTCATTCTGGTTTGAGCCATTTGGATGCCCAAACAGGAAACCCAGCAAGGACAAAGAGCCAGCGTTTTGCAAAGTGAGACCACCAGTGGGAGATGAACCCCTTGATTTTCCACTGCAACTTTGTGAGAGGAGGGAGGGGTGAAGAGAGGTGGAAGATGGAATGGTATTTTTGAACGAATTTACCAGTATTTTGGAAAATATCAATATTCAAACCATTGGAAGCTGATAATAACCGTTTCCCCGGTTTTTTCTGGCCGCAATACAGACGAGTATTTTCTGACACGCGTCTCAGGGGGTGACTGTGGTATGGGGAACAGAGTTCGGGATACGCCAAAAGTGGGTGTGAACGCGACATTGGGTTGTGCAGGTTGCATGACAAACGCACTTTTCCGCACCTGTCCCACATTTTTCAGCCACTCCTGCTCAGCTCTTTGACCCCTCGTATGCAGTGTCCAGCTCTCGGCCCTGGTTCCAGAAAACTATCGCCTTTCGCTCACTTGACTCTTTACACTCCTTTTCTCCGACATCACCATTCGACACTCCTTTACCAACACCTTCGACCTTCGACAAGATCGCTATTCATTAATAGCTAATTATTTATAGTGAGTATCAGATAGGGCAGGACAGTAAGGATACTGGACGGCAACTGAGCAACGGATTTCGACTGAGCAAACGACTTGAGCAACAACTGAACAACTTCAACTGAACAACTTTTACGCGGTCTGGAAACACACGACTTGGCCTGGACTTCAGATATTGAGAACTCCTGAAGAACATATCACGTCACTCAACAGTCTTTTGTTGAGCACCATCTCTTGACTCCTCTGGCACATCTGACACTCAGTTACTCACTGAACAGATTGCCCTCAGTCACAGTATTACAGTCACAGTATTTCCACAGTAACCACATCCACATCTGGTAATTGACAATATTTCTTCCACACGGAGGAATATTATTTGGCTGTTTGGGGACTCACCTGGAGAAGACTCACCGAGAAAAGACTGGTGTAAAAAGCAGTGACAGTTAGAGAACAGCTTTAAAACTGCCTAATAACAGTTTTAAAACAGTTTCCTTGCTTTTATTGACACACATTGGTTGTCCGCTCAACTTTGCTTCCGTGACATATCCGCTTTTTGGGTCCGCTCAGACTTACGCCTTTGCTCTATTGACATATATTGGTTGTTGTCCACTCGCCTCCGGCCTTCGCTTCCATTGCTTTGTTGTCCGCTTATTGGGTCCGCTCAGACCTACGGCCTTCGCTCCCTTACTAATTTTAGATGCTCGTCAAATCCCTTCTGCTAGCTACAGCAGTCGTGGCAGCCCCCTCTGCAGGCTATCCCTTCAACTCACAACTCCCCCCAGTCGCTCGATGGGGCCAAAACTACGCCTACACTCTTCCTAGAGACACATGTACTGGAGATGGCGAAATCTCATACTCTGCCGACTCTCTTCCTTCCTGGCTGTCTTTTGACGGAAACAACTTTAGTGGTACTCCTGAAGGTGGAAACGGCGACGAAACCGTCTTTTTTCAGCTCAAATGTAAAGATTCGTCCGGAGACGAAGTGTCTTCAGAGTCCAAACTTATCATTTCTTCTGCACAGCCTCCCAAGCTCAACCCAGACAATACTCTGGTACAGCAACTGGCCAAGTTTGGACCTACAGATGGAGGAAGTGGTCTGGTAGTCAAGCCTAACGATCACTGGTCGGTTTCGTTCGATAAAGATACCTTTGTCAAGACAGATCGAGATATTGAAGGATACTATGGCATTATGCGAAACCACACTCCACTACCCATTTGGATGAGTTTTACTCCTGGCGACAAAAACACCTTTGCTGGCCAATCTCCCGCCATCAACTCACCTATTGCTCCTGCTCAGGCCTTTTCTGTCGAGTTTGTGGCCTCGGATTACGCTGGATTCTCGGCTGTTTCCCAGACCTTTTCTCTGGTGGTTGGAGCTCATCAGCTGACTACCAAGGAGGGCTCTATTTCTCTGGACGCCAAGCGAGGTAAGGAGGTTGATGGACAGCTTCCTTTGGATAAAGTCATTCTGGATGGATCTCCTATTGGTGACCAACTCGGATCCATTCAGCTCAACATTGATGGATGGTTGAAGGTGGATAAAGACGGAAAGTTGTCCGGTACTCCCGACGATAACGCGTCTTCCGGTCCTGTTTCCGCTACCATCTACGATAAATTCGGAGACGCCGTTGCCATTGTCATTAACGTGAATGTTGATGGACCCAAGAGTGTTACTTCCAACTCTGAGTCTGAGTCCAAGACTGAGTCTGAGTCCAAGACTGAGTCCAAGACTGATTCTGACTCTGACTCCAAGTCTAAGACTGATTCTGAATCCTCCTCTAAGACTTCTGATTCTTCCGCTACAACCACCCACTCTGGTTCCAAGACTTCTGGTTCTTCTTCTGCCACCAAGACTTCTTCTGGAGCTTCCAAGACCTCTTCTACCTCTTCTTCCACCTCTTCGTCTTCTGCTCATCCCATCTTTGCTACTCAGATTCCCGATGTCAACGCTACTCAAGGAGGATGGTTCTCTTTCACTATCCCTCAGAACGCGTTCCATCTGAGCAGAAAACGATCAGTTCTCGTCAAACGAGTGGCTACCCTGTCTGCCTCCTACAACCCTGCTTCTGCCGGCGACTTTATCCACTTCAACCCTTCAAACATGACCTTTTCTGGAGAGATTCCCGACGACTTTGAAGGAGCAGATGTCACTGTTACTGCTGTGGATGGAGATAAGAGCGATACCATGACTTTCCATATCAACGGAACCAAGAAGACCGATACTACCTCCAGTTCTTCTTCCAGCACTTCTGCTAGCGCTACCTCTTCTGCTACAAGTGCTACTCCTTCTGCTTCTGCCTCTTCCACCTCTTCTCCCTCTGCTACCCCCGTTCCTGTGAAGACTACCAACAAGTCCAACACTACCGCTGTGGCTGTAGGATGCGGAGTGGGTATTCCCATTGGTCTGATTGCTCTGGCTCTTCTTGTCTTTTGCTGCTGGAGACGAAAGCGACATAACAAGTCCAACTCTGACGATTTCGAAAAGGCCAACATTTCTCGACCCATGCCTCCCAATGAAGGACACCAGGATCTCGACGAAATGTACCTTGGACCTGAAAAGACCCGAGTGGCTCCTCTGACCCCTACAAAGTCGCCCAATGGAGGTCCTGGAGGTCCCGGAGGAGCTGGAGTTGCTGCTGCAGGAATGGCTGCTGCTCCTATGATGATGATGGATAAGGGTAAGGAGGTGGACGAGGACTGGGACACTCCTAAACGTCTGTCTGCCATGAACTTCTTCAAGGTCGACCAGTACGACAGTGATGATGCTTCCATGTATTCTTCTGAACGAACCCATGTTGACCGGGAGATTGAAGAGCATCCTGAAGATGTGCCTGAAATGCCCAACGTTGATTCTGACTATTATACTCAGCCCCATGGAGTTGGATCTCACAATGGAGGCATTTCCGAAGGAGCTGCTGCTGCTGGAGCTGCTGCTGCGGCTGGAGTTCAACAGCCTGCCCAGACCGTGCAGCCTCGAAAGTCGTGGAGACAGACCATTGATTCCACTCGACGATGGCAGGACCGTCAGTCCATGGCTTCTCTGGCCACTGTTTCCACCGACGAGCTCTTTTCTGTGCGACTAGTTGACGACGAGGAGGACCAGCATCACCACTACAACAACAACAACTTGCAGCCTCCTCATTCGCCTATTGGACTTGCGGGACGACGAAACAACACCGACAGTGATTACATGAACCCCACCCAGTCCATGATCTTGACCCCTCGACAGTCTGTTTTGGATGATGATTCGCCCAACTACCATAACATTGGCACTTCTTCCACCGGTCAGCATTCTGGACACTCGGGACACTCTGCCCAGCATTCTATCGGCTCCATTTCTTCCGAAGACGAGCCCTACACTGCCCAGCAGTTTGTTTCCAACTCTCGACCCAACTCTTCGCTCAAAATCTCCAACTTGGCTTCTGTCACCGAAGAGTCTCCTAACCTCCATAAGCATCTCACTCCCAACATTGAGGCTGCTAACGAGTACACTCCCACTCTGTCTGGAACCCCCAACACCTTCACCAACACTCCTCCTCCTCCCATTCCCGCTGTGAACACCAACAGACCTTCTCCTTCGTCTCTTCGATCTCAACTGGAGCCCCCTACTCAGCAGTTTGACTTTGAAGACGACCATGAGGAATACAACACCCCCGACGTGGAATGGAACGGCAACTCGTCCAACCTGGTGCCTGGCTGGAACAACCATGATGACGACACGTCCTCCGATGACGACCGGTACCACCGATACCACGACTCTGTCTCGGAACCTCACTACGAGCACGAGATGAACCCGTCGCCCAAGCTCGTCAACTTCACAAACTCGGGCCGAGCGTCCAGCAGCGACTCGCCCTTGTCCAGCAATCGAGACATGGAAAACTCGCAGTCGGTTTCGGCCGAGCTGGCGTTCATTTAGGGGAGATGGAAGATAAGGATGGAAGACGATGGCTAACCAAGGAGGAGACAAGAGCAGCCCAGTGCGGGTGTGCACAAAAGTAATGTATTATATGATTGATTAAATGAGAAAGTGTAGCAGTGAATAGACTTGTAGCAAGGACAGGAGGAAGAGTGAAGATAGGGCAGTTCAAGAACACGAACAACAAGCAATAATGACATTTTTGGAGCGTCTTCGGTGGCCATTTGCCTCAGATGAAAACTCTACAATACAACGTACAGGGTAAGATCTTCATAGATCCGCCGTGTAGTACTGTAAGTACAGGGTGTGAATCTCATCAACTTGTAGGTGGCCAACTGCTGAACTTGTGCTTCTACACACACCAGGACATAACCTGCTAAGTAGAGATCAACATGCTACAAGTATTTCAAAATATGGATTGACTGTACGATAAGTACTTGTACTTGTAGATTGTTGTACTCCTAGTATGTCATCTACAATGTGCAGCCACTCACTTTGTAGTCACTTGCTATTATTCATTTATTATCTACGTACTTGTTGACGGTCATTCGGGACCTTGTCATTGTTCAGGACGGATCCATGAAGGATGAATCATGGACGAATCATGGACGAATTATGGACGAATCCATGGGACTCATCTCATACGGAGTGAGAATGGAGGAGAGTAGGTGATTGATAACAGTAGGCCACGTAAGATCACATGACCAACAACAGGTCACGTGTTTTTTGGCAATCAACAGGTCACAAAATACCCGATCACGCTGGTCGTTGATTCGTTAACACCAATAATTACCCCATCTCACGTACCAGGTACCAGGGACTACAAGTAGTGGCTGATGGAGATGTCTGAAACAGTGTACCTGAGAATAAGTCAAGGGAGAAGTTTGCTAGAAGTGACAGAGGTGCTGACAAGATCAATAGTAGAAACAGTGGCACCACTTCTTTACATTGGCTCTTCTACATTACACTCTGGAGGTGTGTTGAGGGATGCTTCTATATACTGTCACAACGACCACAACTTACACTTCTACTTGTAAACATAAAACCCCGATTATCTCGAAATATTCTTTAGAAAAGACTACTGGATTTTAGATTAGCAGCTAGATAACTGCAACATAATTCATCGCAGCTTTTCCCTATTGATTTATTTTTATTGATGGTGCCAATATATTCCAAATTACTCAGAGGTTGGGGTGTACAGTAAGTCGTGGTCGCAGTTTCAGTACCGTATGTACTTAGTTTCTTTGAGGAACTCATAACGGAGGGTGTTACAGAGGTAGGAAGTTCCTAGAAGTAATAGAAGGAACAGTCCTAAAAACATGATTAAAAACTCATAGTCAATCAAAAGTTATCCAGACGCAACTATACATTTCTCATGTCAATACAGATGGAGCACCAGAGACTCTAGTATATACTGGTTGACAGGCTTTACTGTTGTTTCAAGCCAAGCGTTTCAACAAAGAATAAATAAGATGTGACTTAGAGGGATCTCTATCTTCATCACTTCTCAGTCGTATTCAAATAAGAGTTGTTTATAGGCCACTGGCTATACTCGTAATAGTAACTGGAATTCAGCATTGAAATATCAGTCACTTCACAACTACAAAGGAACAATCAACTCCATCCGTCATTGGTTTCCTATCATTGCTGTACAAGTACTGTTGGATTCTTAGCTCAGAAACCTATTGTACCGGTAGGCATGATCTAAGTAATTTTGTAGGCCTTCCTAGATATCGAGTCTTATTCAATCATGCTTTCGCTTCCATCAGCACTGGTATCAACAATATACTGTCCTGTTGGCCACGCTGAACACTCCCAGCTCTGAACTAATTGGAATAAATTGAGACGCTCGGTCGCATTAAATGTGTAGAGAGGAGATGTATGGAGGCAGACTCCGGCTATCTATCAATCAGACAAAAATACAGCGGTCCTCCCTACATATAATATCGAGATAATTCGGGTTCAATTTCCAACGCTACTGTACATACCCTGGTATGTTCTACTATTACCTTATGCGTTTATCCGTCATTCGCTCAACTTCATCTATCGTTACTACACTCCACCTTGGAGGATTCAAATCTACCATCTCCACCTCCCTTCTCCATTCATATAATACAATGACTATAAATACACTACCGCTTCCCCCGTTCACTTCTTCTTCATGAACTTGAGCACGGTAGACTGGCCCTCGCAGACGCCGAAAATCTGCAGCGTCTTGAGCTTTTTGGAAACAAACTGCGACAGCACCTTGCCCCGCTGCTTTTCGCCCAGCCGGCTCTTGGGCATGGACTTGGCGGGGATGAAGGCCACCACGTTGATGATGAGCTGGTGCTCGTCCAGAACCGTGGAGGCAATCACGGGCACAAGTGAGGCCAGAAATTTATCGGTGGTCACCTCACACACGGCAATCACGTGGTCTGCGGCCTGGAACACCACCGCTCCATTGGTACAGAGATGTCTATGGGAGCCTTCAATGGTGTTCTCCACATCCTGGGGGAAATGGGAGAGACCAAGAGACTCAAAAGTGGCACCTAGAGAGCCCAGAACAAACAGAGTCTGCATCTCTGTAGCATGACCTCCAGAGGCAAGCGATCTGGAGACTGTATGAAGGAAACCAAGGTCTCCAGTTCGAACATAATCTCCCTGACGAGCAATAGCCTGAGCCTCATTACTATCGTCATCCAACTTGCCCTGGAAACGAGCTCGATCAAACTCGTCTCGAGCAGGGTACGCCTGTTGAACGTTACCCTCAGACCATACCCAAATCTCTCCAAACTCGCCAACTTTGCACAATTCTCGAGTCTCAGGGTTGACAATGGCAATTCGAGTTCCTACAGGCACCATTCCTGAATCGTGAACATGAAGAGCATTGGGGTAGTTCTCTGGGTTGACGACAGAAATGTATCCTTGCCGAAGGGCAATAGGATCAAGCCATAGATCAATCGGTTCTAGACCCATATAGGATCTTGAAGCCACCATGGGATTGAGAATGTGACAGTAGAGAGACGAAATGGCTGTGTTTGAAAGCTGGGTTGAAAGGAAGAGCATTCTCAGACTCTTGGCCAAATCAACTCGAGGACGTCCATCATAAGCAATCATCAGGTTAAGAGTCTCAGCAAGAGAAAAGCCCTTGGGTTTCAAAGTGGCACACGCGTAATCCAGCATCTGAGGAGTGGCATACACGTCCTTGACCTTGTACCTAGAGTAAGCCAGGAACAAAGTCAGAGGATTGACGGTGTAATCAATAGGAGAAACTAGATAAGTGGAGGCTCCCAAGTACACTCCAAGAGCACAGGTATGAAGGAATCCAATACCCGAAGTGGATCGTACACATCCAACCACTGGCTTGGTGGAAGCCATCTGACAAGTCTCCTTTTGCACCTTGCACATTCCCATAAGAGTTCTATGGGTCAACATGACTCCTGAACGTCGATGTTCAGCGGACCAGGTTAGCCAGACAACAGCAGGTCGGTTCGTATCCTCTGGCTTGACAATGTACCGTAGATCACGTGTTCCTGAGTGAGCCAGCTTGGGTTTACTGGTGTTGTACTTTTTGGGAAGCACGACCTTGAGCTGGGCAGCAATCTGTTTACTCTGTTGACTGATGAGCTTCGCCTTCATGGACGTTTCAGTTTCGGAGTTGACAAGAATGGCCTTGATCTTGTACTCGGAAATGACTCCACAGTAAGCTGGAATATCTTCATGTAGACGTCCAGAGTCTAGAGGAGGCATGGGTACAGCAACAATACCCAAAGCCATACATGCGTACACAGCCACGACAAAATCCTCCGAATGAGTGTACAACAACAGAGCATGGTCTCCCTGTTTAAGACCGACCTTGTTTTTGAGAAAGTGACAGACCGTACTGACTCTCTGGTCAAACTTTTTCCAACTCAGTGCTTTTCCTTCCTTTCCACTCTGTTGAATAGTACTGTAGGCCAGTTCATCAGCCTGGTGAGCCACTCGCCATTGCAAGATCTCAACGAGAGATCCAAAAGCAGACAAGGGAGTAGAAGTTCTGTCGTCTCGAACAACGTCTCTCAGTTCAATGCCAGAGTACTGTTTATCTGCCATACCGAGGTAATCAGACCGAATATGAGAAATGGCTGAGCTCCAAATTCCTCCCTCAGGATCCTGACCACAAGGAATAGTTTTCAACGCCTGAATAATACCAAACTTGCAGTAAACAGCTGGAAGAAGACCCTGGGAGAACCGTCGTTTACACAACATGTTTCCAATCTCAGATCGTCCGTTCTTCATGGTTCGTGGGAGAGTATGAGGAGCAGTAATGAGCACACAAAAGACTCTGACTTTATGGGACTCCTGAAGCACAGCAATACATCCACGAGCGAGATCGTCCAGAGCCTCGTAGTTGAGCTGTCGGGCGGGTCCTCCAGGGTTGATGGGAGTCTGTTCGGCAAGAGTGGACTCCAAAATAGCCACGGGAAGATGTTCCTCATTGAGATAGATGTCAAAGGCAGAACAGTCGAAAACATTGGGGACCTTTCTGACCAAAGAATACACCAAATGAGAAGTGTAATGGTACCTGTAGGGAGGAGCAGCGACCAGAGATTGTTGTTTGGTAGAAGCTCCACTGCTTCCTGCTGCTGAATCCGCATCTTCATCGGCTGGATCGTACCGTTGACGAAGACGGTCTTCATACAGACCCAGAACATAGACCTTACCTCCGTAGATGAATCCCAGCAGTCCTGTTCTTAGAAACTCGAGATCCAACATCCCACTGTTACCGTAGCATCTGGCATGGAACACCATATCTGTTTCAGGACCCATACCCCAGAATCCTCCACTTAGACAAGGCGAGTCGATCCAAATCTCTCCAACCACCATTTTAGGCAGCAGTTTTCTTGTTTCAGGGTTGACAATGGCCAAAGTCGAGTCGGGAAGAGGGTATCCAAACGCTCCTACTCGGATATGTTTCAACGAGTCTTCTCCTCCACGAACAGGAGGAATCAGACGAATGTTGTTGGTGGTAAGAGATGGTTTATCCAATAGAATCTTGGACAACTCATAAGGTCCATCATCTTCATCATCATCGTCCAAAGTAAGCGTAGAACCCTTACCCAGCTTTTCCTGTCCTCCTAGCCAGTCTCTCATTGAGATGACCATTCCTCCATGTTCCGTCAATGTCAACAAGGGTGCAATAGCTTCATAGGCGTGTTTGTTACCCAGAGGTCTGAGCCATCGGTCCGCCAGAATCTCGTTGAACTCTGTATCAACAGTAGCAGCATCAATCAAACACCATTTCACAGACGCGAGATTGACCTGCTGCTTTTTCGAGTACGCACGCGTCAACTGGGGGAACGATTGGTAGTTGTATGCCACCTGTTTCAACGCAGGGTAGTCCGACAACAAGATTGTCACTTTATGACGCGAAATGGCGTTGGCATACAATCCAGGAACAGCCAGAGCAGAATGGGGGATCCAAACAAGTGTAGAGCCGGTGTAAACGGTCAGCAACACACCCATAATCAATCCAATGGATTGTCTGGAGTCCAAGGAAGACAAAATCACGTCTCCCCTTTGGTATCTGTTTTCCGACTGAACAAACTTGTCTCTGGACTTGAGCATTGCCGTCAAACACGTCATTTGATGAATAATCGTTCTATGCGACATGACCACACCTCTGAGGTCTCCTGTAGGTGATCTGGAGAACTCAATGTACGCCAAATCAGGTACTTGCAAGGCAGGCATTTCAGCATGTTTACTGGGCTTTTGGTAGCTTCCAAACTCATTGGTTTTCCACCATTCCACACCCTTGGGCCATTGCTGACGATCCTGAACCATGTGTTTATGGACAATCTTGTAGGTGACTTCTGTAGTGAGAGCTAGATGGATCTGGGTGGTGTGCATCACGTAGGTGGTATCTTTGAAATGGTAGAATGGATTGATAGGCACAGCTACCACTCCAGCAAGAAAACAGCCCAAAATAGCTACTGCAAATTCAACCACTTCTGAATCCTGGTACAACAAGGCCACCCGATCAGCTCTATACAGATTGGACTTGTCTCTGATCATTTGGGCGACTCTTTCAGCCTTGGAAGCGAGTTTTTCCCACGTGATCACGTTCACGTCCTTGCCCTTGGCGTCATCCAACGTGATAATCGCCGTATGAGCAGCATTGGTCTTGGCTCGATGTCTCAAGATGGACGGTAAGTTATCAAACTTGGCCATGGCTACAGCCGTGTTGTGAGGGTCTCGCATCGTGTCAGGAATCTCACGTGGTTCCAAAGGCATCAGAAGCTCCTCTTCTTCTTCTCCAACTGATTCATCTCCTCCATGGGCCACGTCAAACGAAGAAGGAGACGAAGCCGACCCTAAATCCTTGGAAAGCGAGTAAATATGATGCGAAGTCGGTCGAGAAGACGCCGGCGAGTCGTCCATGACTCTATCTGAGCTCCGCGAGTGCTGATGACGCTGAATATACACGGCTATCAGCTGTTCTCGACGTTTCTGGTACCCCTTGGCAGTGATATCTCCTTCCTGGGTTAGTAAGTGGAAAGGTGTGGTTTTTTTCCGACCAAGATACTCACCTTGAAGTCGTGGATCAGCTTTTCGAGCGGCACCCGCAGCTCGTCGCTTATCCCCTCTGGAATCGACAGGTTGGGGGTCTCCATTGGGGCTAGATGTGTGGTGTGCGAACTGATGCAACTTAGAATGATGATTAAGGAGACGTGAGAAGAGACGTCTTGTAAAGGGACACAATGTAGAAGAGGAAAATGTAAGTAATGCAACAAAAATAGAATACACGAGATTGCTCTACTCGATATAGCTAGTCTACATCTTTCTTTGCTAAATATCTCATTTCAATACTCCGTTACCTCGCTCCATACGGTATCCTCACCTCGAACAAGTCTGCAGACTGTCCATGCTTATACTGGGAGCTAAAAGTGGAACAGTCAAGAAGACGAGACAATACAAGACAACAGAGACAGGGTAAAGTGGGTGAAAACAGGTGGAAAACGACGGGGGAAAAGGCAATCTCAGAGAAATTGTGGCTTTCAGTTGATTCAGACAATAATTGCTTACATAATACCACTATTTCACCCTACAATGTTCTACCCTCCTCCCTCGGACTTAAGTTCCCTTCCCAAATCGGAAAAGAAGGTCCAAGCCGAAGAGCCGATACGGAAGAATGAGGAGTGGGAGTGGTGGTCACGTGATTGCGCGAAACAGGTTATGAGCTTTCACGTGACCAAATTTTTGCCAACACGTGACAAACTTGACCAGAAATAATTCCCCTTTTGCCACCTCCTGCACATGATACAGCCAGATATATATAGTAGCGGGCTTGGCAGGGGCAACGTCATAGTGCATATTAGTAAGCCGTTTGACACAGGTTATGACCAAGATACTAACACTTCGGGTTATCATATTTCACATAAAATTCACCCATATTATCGTCTAAGACCTTGGTTATTTTCTTCACGTGACGTGAACAAGAAAAAGTATTGCTGTAGTGGAAAAGTTAATCACGAGGGGGAAATATAGAACTGGTGGTGATAATCATTTTTTTCATGTCAAAATCTGAGAATTTGATCTCAATACCTGTGTTAATCACGTGACCAAAGTTCATCTTAATACATACATTATTCACTCACCTATAGTCCACCTCCAATCAGGCGTCGGAACCGTATTATCTACAGAGTTCAACGTTGTGGTGGATTATAAGGCAGTTTATCGGGGTGAATAATGATCAGATTTGAATGAAAAGTGTACCATTGAAGTCCTAACGTTTCAGGGATTCTAATGGTACCATTATTATACTTCTAAACACATTATTACCCCTCCCAGTTCCTCCCCCCTCTGTCGATCTATGCATCTCTTCGATCCTCGGTTGATAATCACTCAGCCCAGTTAGACCGAAAGTAGTTGCACTTGAGATGTGGTAGTGCATTTGTGTGTAGTGTGTCACGTGACTGATTTTAATTGTGCAGTTCCTAGTTACACAAAACCGAATCCCCAATATATATACCTCTTTAAATCCCCCATTTATCTTTCCTCCCCCTCCCCACGTTTGTCCCAACGTGCATGGATGAAGTGAAAAAGTGCAGGTTGGCCTGGGTTTAAGTTGAGATATCGAGGCATCTTCACCACCACCAGGTACCACTAACATCACTCATTGTCCGCTTGTTTCTGAGATGGAAGAAATCAATATTTCTGTGCGACATGACCTGACGCGCAGATACTCGTCGGACAACCAGCAGGATGCCGAAACCATCCCCTTGGCGGCTCTCAAGGCTCTATATGCCAAAGACGCCGAAACGGTCGAAATCACCAAAACCAACAGCGACAATACTGGAATCACAGAATCGCTGTTGGCAATTGATTCGGGCCGGTACCCCAACGTGCGTCGTTTGTCTCCGTTTGCCAAAAAACGCATTTTGGTGACTGGAGGAGCCGGTTTCGTAGGCTCGCATCTGGTGGACAGACTCATGCTCATGGGCCATGATGTAATCTGCGTGGACAACTTTTTCACGGGCCAAAAGGCCAACATTGTGCATTGGATGGGCCACCCGAATTTCGAGCTCATTCGGCACGATGTGGTGGATTCTCTGTTGGTAGAAGTGGACCAAATCTACCATTTGGCCTGTCCTGCTTCTCCCGTCCATTACCAGAGCAATCCCGTCAAGACGTTGAAAACAGGCTTCTTTGGCACTTACAATATGCTTGGACTTGCTAAACGGGTCAAAGCTCGTATTCTCATTGCCTCAACCTCTGAAATCTACGGAGATCCAGAAGAACATCCTCAAAAAGAAACCTACTGGGGCAATGTCAATCCTATTGGACCTCGAGCATGCTACGACGAGGGAAAACGAGTGTCTGAGACTCTGGCTTACTCTTATGCCAAGCAAGATGGTGTTGATGTTCGAGTGGCTCGTATTTTCAACACTTTTGGACCTCGAATGAACTGGAATGATGGACGAGTGGTGTCCAATTTCATTCTACAGGCTCTAAAGGACGAGAATTTGACTATTTACGGAGACGGACAGTCCACTCGTTCGTTCCAGTTTGTTTTGGATCTCATTGATGGTCTCATCAAGCTCATGAACTCGGATTACTCGGGGCCAGTTAATCTCGGTAATTCGGAAGAGTGCACCGTCAGAGACTTTGCAGAAAAGATTATCAAGCTGGTCAAGGACCAGAGAGAAGATAAAGAGTGCACATCTGAGATTATCATGTTGCCTGGTCTGGAAGATGATCCTCATAGAAGAAGACCTGATACTACATTGGCCAAGAAGGAACTAGGATGGCAGCCAAAGTGGTCGGTAGAAGATGGATTGAAGGAGACCATTGGGTATTTTCAGAGACAGATCAAGTTCTTTGGTGTCTAGCAGCTGATAGAGGAGGCGGAGCCGACGATGTCGCTGTTAGACCGAAGCAACAGGTACCAGGGTACGAGTATGGTATTTTGAGGATGGTGCTGTTTTGACTAACAGGTTGATGTTAGACTGCTAGGAGGATTAGAGAAGACTCACGAGTCAGAAAGTTGCTAAAGGGGTTATTAGATATACAGTAATGAGGGTAATAGGTGGTTATATAGGAATAAAGATGCATGGAGGGTACGAATTGGGGTAGCAGAACGAGTTGAAGAGAATGGGTGTATTGTAAGCAGACTGAAGTTGGGTTCTTGGAGAAAATCTACCCTGATAGTATCAACGGGTCTTCTCGGTGACTACAACGTTGAGAGAAGACGGTATGGAAGATAGCAAGAGTCCTAGCGCTTCAGCAAAGGAGTCAGAAGCATAGCAATTGGAGTAAAGGTACGGTACTCCACTTCAAGCTCATCTATAACCCCAACAAGATTGTCTCTGATTCTCTGTCAGACTAGTTCCAATTCTTTCTCGAGCTCTTCTGGTAGTAGAAGTACGGAGTACATCTCTACAGTCGACCAGCTGCTCCTACTCACTGATGTCTCTGTAGTCATACCAGTATTCCTTTCAAGACTAACATTTACTCTAGCCTCTACTCAATGTCAAACTCGTTGCCTGGACTTCTTCTTTCAGTCAGTTTCGTATCTGTCTTCTCGTCTCTACTTCTTAGACAAGTATGTTGCAGGATTTGGCCTATCTGGACCCTCTAAGACCTCCACCTACCTCAATTCATCTCTTAGACCTCTTTCAACTCGTCCATACTGCCTTACCAGTGCTCTTGTATACTCTCTTCATGTCCTCCCTCTATATCTCAAGCTTCTTCTTCTCCAATACTGAGTCTACACTCTTCAATGCTCTCTATATGCTTTTCAAACTTGTCCCCACCTCTTCTTTTTGTCTCTACTCTACTCCCCTTACCATTCAACCTCTCTCTAGCACCCTCCTTCAACTGTCTACACCCTTGAACTATCTCTTCTTTGGAAAAAGAAGTCTTGGAAAGAAGACGCCCAAAAAGACTTCAGACTCAGTCCTTTACACAAGACTCGAAAGAGTAATGAGAACTGTACTTAAGAAAGTAAAAAGTCCTTGAGCAGATAAAGAGACTTGTATAAAGGAGTTGACATCTGTGTATGAGTCTTCACGTTGAAAGTTGGCTTGGATCAGTTGAAGGAAGAAGACATTGTATACCCTACTTAAAGAGATCAAGCTGGTGGAAAATGTAGACTATAGATTGCACACTTTCAAATGGAATTGAAAATTTGAAGTCAACAATTTTGGTTCCAAAAGCTATAGCGAACTGCTCCAGGGTCCCTGTACTCTGAAAAGTCACTCTTGGGGAAGGAGTACTAATTATGGGACGGTAGATAGTGTGTCATGGTAGCCTTTGAAGGGAGTCTCTAGAAGTTGCTCTGAAGACTCTCTAGAGAAGGTGCTTTCACTCGTCTAAAGGTTCAAAGAAATGCCCCCCATACAATCTGTTCTAAACGTCATGTCTTTCTGAGACCCATAGAACATAACACCTAACCCAACCTGATTGATAACCCACACCCTATGAGAGACAACGATGTTAGACGGGTCAACACTGAATATAACAGCTCTTTAAAAATCTGTCTCAATGATCACTCCAGAACCATTTCTACACCTACCTGATATTGGTCTTCATACAAGTAGATGGCATGTCCATTGGTCTCTGCAGTTGTATCCTGAAAGATATGCTACCCGGTGCCTCCTCCATTGTCCAACATCGTACAAGTAAAACACCCTCCTTTCCTCCAACTACATCGTAAACCGCTTTCCCCCTCTCTGTCTACTTTGTTTACTCCCTTCATCCACATGGTACTCTCTTGATGCATATATATAATCCACTCTCTGTTTCCCCCCCCTCTATCTAGAACGACACGATAACCGCAGCGTTAATCAGATCGGCCTCCTTGAGAGTCTTTCCGAAATCAGCGTTGGTCAGCTTTCGAGTGGGGAATGTAGTGGTGAACACCAGATTGCCGGCATTCACTCCAATATCAGCAGACAGAGCTTCAGCTACAGCCTGCAGTTTGGTCTCGACGGGGAAAGTCTTGACAATGGGAGGCTGGCCAGGCACTCGGAACTGCATTCGCGAGTCGGTGGGAGCTGCTCGAGGAGCTGCTGGCTTGGAAACGGGAACTGCAGCAGGAACAGGAGAGGGCTTGGTACCTGCTCTTTCGGCGGCTCGAGCCCGTTTATCGGCCTCAATCAGATCCTTGATTCGTTTCTTGGCAGCGATATCTTCTGCGGCCTCCTTTCGCTTCTTCTGGGCGTCTCGGATGGCGGCCTTTCGCTCCATTTCGTCCTTGATGGCCTGGTTGTCCTTCTGCGACTTTTTCGAGATTTCGTCGTTTCGCTTTCGCTCGGCGGCGTCCTTCTTTTCGTTCTCGGCCTTTCGGATCGCAGCCTTGGCCCGTAGCTCGTCCAGCTTGGCCTCCTTCTCTTCCTTGGACAACGGCTTCTTCTCCACCTCAGCCTCGGCTGCTGCCTCCTGGGCTGCCACGTCAGCAGCAGAATCGCCGCCGCTGGGCTTTGTGTCGCTTGCCTTTGTGTCTCCAACCACAGAAACCCCTCCAGTCACGGTCTCCTCCTCGGCGTCAGCAGCATAGACACCCTTGTCGTAGTCAATCTGGTTGGTTTCCAGCCACCCAATTGCGTCTTCTAGAGATCCCGACGTGTTCTTGATGGACGCCTCGATTCGGGCAGGCGGAAATCCCATTTCCTGGAGCTGTTCTCGGACTGACATGGTGTATGATGTGTGTTGTATGAAGATGTGTGGTGATGGTTAAGGCTGATTAGGCTGACAATGCATGTTGGTGGTATAGAGTTGGAGGTGTAAAGTGGCAAACCAGAGGGGAGATGTTGGGTATTTATAGATGGAGAGAAAGTGTAGTTACATAGTAGTTGTGGGGGGTAGTCACGTGAGCAACAAAATAAACCGAAAAAATGGCCTTCAAATCACTGGTATATCCACTACCTTTCTCTCCTCTTCACCAAGTAACATGTGGCTGAGAAGCTTAAAGGTGAATGTGGAGGTTTGAGGGCCATGATGTGTAGGGAGATTGAGAGGGTTAGGGAAATTCTGAAGAGTGCATTTTGATGGCAAGAGTGGGTTTAGTAGAATGAGGGGTTTCTGGTGTGTTCTGAGCCGGTATCAGGGGAGTTAGAGGGAGAGGAAGTATAGTTAGCTTTAGTTGGGGTTTACTTGAGGAGATGAAGGGTGAAGGTAGGCAGCAGATGGGGGCTATTTTATGACCTATAGATGACGAATTTCTGGCCTAAACTGATCTTTTAGGTCTTTGGACACCTTTTATCACATTTTTACAGCTCAATTGATACACCTAATGCTCCTGTTTTTGGTCAACTTGATGCACCATATTTGCATGAAGTAATGTCAACTATCAAATGAGTCTCGTCCCTCAAAAACCACATTTGTTTCAGAAAAACGCCCCAAAATAAATCAAATCGATACAATTGCATCCGAATAAAACAAATTTGAAACCCGTTTCGTTATTTGAGCTTTAGTTGTTTCAATTATTTGGCCCTTTGTTTCACCATATTGAGTAAAGTCAAGTATAATAAAGCAAGGGAAGGTATTTGTCATGTCAAAGTAAGCACCCAAACCACACCCTAAGTCTCAAACACCCCGTTAGCTCATCTCTTGTACCCCCCTCTTATCTCCGAACCAATGCACCCTGTAGCACCCGCCGCCCACTTTTTCTTGTCGTACAACTGAGATGTCTTAGGATACGAGGGAGTAGAGGTGGTTTGAAAAAGGTCAATTGGCGGGCAGAATAACAATTGAAGTCATACAAACATATATCATCGTCATCTCACAAATTAACTCGGCTTTAACACATAATACTCCATATAATACCCCATTTAACCCTTCGTTAACACCTAACTCATCTATCAAACTTCACGACAGCTTAATCTTGAGCTTTACGTCATGAGGCAGTCTGATGAGCCTTGAGGTAATAGAGGTTATGGTAGGGTTGGATGATGGGTGGCCATAATCAGGGCAACAAAAATACCTCTCTTTAGAAGTGCTTGATATCCGAAATAACGGCATATCTTACTAAGCACTACCCCTACCCCCTCCTCTTCTCCCCTCTCTTAGTAATCACTGCGGGGATTCTTCATAACTGAGACATGGATCTTTCCGTCCTAATCGGTCCAACCTCATTCCGTCTAAAGTCAGACTTGCGATGTTGAAGCAGAACAAATGACAAACTAGACCAACAACTAATATTTGTTCAAAAGACACGGTTAGGCATTACTTACCCTCCTCAAGTGCCGTCCAGCCCCCTTCTCCATTTAATAACCCCCTCTTTGCATCTACCATGTGATAATAGTGGGGGCCTGCACCAAGAGTGAAATGAAGGGTAGACATTGAAATTACAAGGGTATCGGAGATATTATAACAGCGAATAAATGAGTTTTTTTTTGCTCGGTTTTGTGTCCAACGACATGGTTGATGTCACAAACACTACCCCGCTACTTATATAAACCCTCCTCGGTCTCTACTCCACCCCTTGCTCTTCTCTCCACTTGCTGGATGTGAAAAAACCGGGGCTGAGCCAAAAGTACAAGGTTCAGCAAACAAACGGATTGTCGTAACGTGGCAGGTTAGGTGGCTGGGTGAGTAGAATTAAATGAGAAGGACACGTGTCCACAAATGATTACATAATGTAGTCGCTACAGTATAATCTTGTCACGTGACCTCTCTTACTATTTCCGGCCATTTTATCATGCTGTCAACTTCTCTCACTCAAACAACTCCACAGTGTAAGGTTCCTGCATGCTTACTCAAGACAAGACAAAACAACCACCGACATGCAAAACACTATCTCAACGTATCCAACTACTTTGCCCTCCACACAGCTTGACACAGCACACAACACTACTGCAAAAAATGGAAATCACCCCGGAAAAGCTCGAGTTTCACGGTGAGTATGAGTGTGAAGGAGGACAGGAGGGAAATGAGCGGTGCACGCCCTACTTATACCCATGTTCAAAAACACCCGCCCTCACGACAACGCCAAAGTGGCCCCCGTCAGATGCCAGCTATGGGGATGAGAAGTGCAAACAGAAGGGAAATTGGCGTCGATTGATTGATTGAATGACGTGGCAACACAAATACATTTGGTTCTGTGTTTCTGTTCCTTCCTTCACGTCTGTGATTGTGTCTGTGTTCTTGCTCGTTGCGTCTTTTTCGCAACGACGAGTGTCACGACTCAATCCGGCGAGGGAGAGAGGGGGCACAAACACGGCGTTATTCAACGTGCTCGCCACTTGAATTTTAAGCACTTCTACAGACAATTCCGTCCACGAACACCTCTTCGGCTAATTGCTCAATTGCAGAAACACGCACGTGAGCCGCAATGTGGCAAACAGACGATATTATCACGGGGTTCGCAGGCGGAGTACTCAATGACCCATACCCGAGTATCTCGTCTATTCAATTCCCGACAACGGTTCTTGCTCATCGGAGCAACACCCCGCAGCAACCACGAACATGGTGTAATTAGCAAGGCGAATAGCAATGTCGGCTTCGAATTTTGAAGTGTCGAATTCGGAAATCTAGAGTATTAATCCCGGACATTGGTTGTGAGGTATTGGTTTTCGGATTTGTTCGTTCATACCCCATACCCGCTTTGTTTCTCATCCTCAACTCCTCTTCCCCAGTCCCCTACCCCACCCCTGCCATACTAACCTAGCTCCCTTCACTAAGCACACATCCAACAACCTGGAGCTGCGAAACCCTACTAACGTGTACTTTGCCTTCAAGGTCAAGACCACAGCCCCCAAGTTGTTCTGCGTGCGACCAAACGCCTCGATCGTCGCCCCCAATGAGAGCCTGACCGTGTCCATCACCCACCAGGCCCTCCCCCAGGAGCCTGGCCCCGACTACACCTCCAAGGACAAGTTTCTGATTCTGTCGGCACCTCTCAACGAGGCCGCCGTGCAGGCCGGCGAGGACATTGCCAACTTTGTGGAAAAGACCAAGGAGAACATTGCCGACTTCTGGACCCAGGCCGAGAAGGACAAGTCCGTGCCCATCACCAGCAAAAAGATGAAGGTGCAGGTGCGTCCCTTTGACGCCAACGGCAACCACACCCACGAGCTGGGTGCCGGTGCTGCCGGTCTTGGAGCCGGAGCCGTGGCTGGAGGAGCCCTTGGCCACAGCGCCGCCTCCCGGGGCGACCAGACTCTGGGCGAGGACTCCTTTGCCAACTACGAGGCCGCCGCCCAGTCTCCCGCTCCCCACTCCCCCGCCAACCCCCAGCAGTTCAACAGCTTCCAGCAGCAGCAGCAGCAACAGTACCAGCAGCAGGGCTCTGCTTCCGGCATTGCCTCCCACGCCTCTGAGGCCGTGAACCGGGGCACCGAGGCCGCCGTGGGCGCGCCCGCCGCCACCTCCAAGGTGCACTCTCAGGACTCTGCTGCTCTGGGCCAGGCACAGGACAACATTTCGTCGCTCAAGAAGGACATCACCTCCGAGAAGCACACCTCCCCCTCGACCCAAACCTCCCAGGCAGTGGTTGGCTCCCAGGGTGTGCCTGTCGGCGTTGTCGCCATTGTTGCTCTGCTGGCTCTGCTTGTGGGCTGGTTTTTCCTGTAGGTGGTGTGAATGTAAAGTAGTGTTGTATGATCGGATGCCAGTATGGAGATACACGCTAGCTTATTGTACGAGTATGCGAGATGGTAATAAATGAATGTTTATTTGGGGTGTAGACGACGGGCAATACGACATGATGGAATACGACGGGCAATACGACGAAGGCAGTACGACGAAGGCAGTACGACGAAGGGCAATACGAATAAATAAATTAACTATGAGTGCGGTGTTTGTGCGAATTGTGCAGTGGTTGTGCGAAATGTGCAGTGAGTTGTTAGTAAGCTGCTTTTAGGGGGGTGCGATCAGAGAGGTTAGATGGTGCTCCGGTTAAAGAAAGAAGACAGTAAAGACGACGAAAGCCCAAGTCCATGCTGCTTCCAGCTTGCGACCTGCTCCTTGCATCTGGAGAGACAGCATGGGCGCCACCGTGGTGTTATCTCCCAGAGTGATGTTTTCCGCGTCCCAGTTCATCCATCCTCTTTGACGTGGAGACGGATACTGGGTATGGTTTTCCCACATTCCTGTCAGGTGTTGAGGAGGAATGGGAAACAGCTTGACAAAGTAGTTTGAACAGGGAATACCAAACTTGATGGTGTAGATGTTTCTAGCCTGTGGGCACAGAGTGAGACCCACAAAGTCTGCTGGGAGAGGATCTGTGGTAAAAATGTCCCCTTCGTCCGAGTACTGGGTCTCATTGTGAGGTTCACTATCTAGATGTAGTCTTGCTCCAGTCTTGTCGAAATGCAGAAATTTGCCGTTTTGGGCCCGAAACCCGTTTTCCGTCACGTTGAAGGCCGTGGGAGGGTCTCCATTAGGAATAGATGCCACCACCAAATCGTCTCCTTGAGTAGTCACCACTGCTGTCAACAGAGGAGCACTGGATAGAGTCTGGAAGCTTGGTTCCACCACCACCATGAGTCTGACAAAGGTGGTGGGCGTGTAGAGCGGGTACTGGTTGACGTATTGCTTGAGTCCCGCCGGTGGACTTTGCGACGGCGGTTGTGTCGCTGCCAGAGCTGTACCAAGTAGTAATAGTACCGGTAGGAGTAGATGGAGCATGGGTGTGGGTGAAGAGTTTGGAGATGTGTAGATGTGGTGTTGGAGATGATGGTGAGGGGTAGATGAGGGTGGTGAAGTGAAGTCGTATGGCTCCTGACGTCAGCTAGACACTTTGAAGGTCTTTGTTGGTTTACCTGTTCCGTCTTCAGCGCTTGTATCTGTTCTCCTGTCTAGTGATGTTGCTCCTCGTACGAGTGAAACCATGCAGCAGGTTTGCACCATGCAGCGGAAAATACGTGCCAAAAATAGGTATATGGGGGTTTGAAAGGTAGGGGTTAGAGAGGTAGGTTCCAAGGTGGTTTATTGTGAATATGTCGAATTCCGTCTATTTAAAGATGGTCCATTTCGTATCCACCATCTGACACCTCGTTTCGATCACTCGGATGCGTCGTAACATGCACTCGAAATATGTATGCAGCAAACAGTCTGAATATGAGGAGTATACAAGTGATTATGGCGGTTTAACGAGGTGGGAAGAGGCTCATAACGTTGTTTGACCGTTTGAGAGCATTTTTGAGAGCATTTTTGACCTCATTTTTGGCCATTTTCCTATCACTCACTACCTATTCACTCACCCTCGGCTACAATATCCAATCCCGCTAATGCACAGTAGCCGCATGGAGTAATGCTTCTGGTGCAGGCTGGAAGCCGGTTGTGGACACGCGCCAGGGCTGTGAAGAG
The DNA here is from genome assembly GCA_900519025.1 of Yarrowia porcina. Lineage (NCBI taxonomy): Eukaryota > Fungi > Ascomycota > Dipodascomycetes > Dipodascales > Yarrowia > Yarrowia porcina. The sequence goes on along the minus strand of ULGT01000009.1, from coordinate 951,650 downwards.
GGTTTTTGTAGAGAGTTTTTGGAGCAGAGTTTTTTCCCGATTTTGCGATATTTTTGTGCGATATTTTCGACCCCTTCACCCAGCTCACTAAGTCTCGTTTCGTAGCGCCGTATGTCTCTCCTCTTATTTCTGGAGCTTCTACTTATAGACTAAAATGGCCGGTGGAGATGAGAGGGAAATGAAAAGGAAATGAAAAAAAGGGTAAAAAGGGTAAAACAAAAAAAAGAACAAAAATAAAAGGCATGGGACATGTACCAATGAAAACGGTGCTTGAGGAATGTACTAATTCGGCTTATTACCATGGATAGAGTGGGATTGTGGAGACTTGAACATCCTATATTTAGACAAGCCTGTCAACTATACCTAATATCAATAAGCTAGACTGTAAGCTAGAGCCGTATGAAGGAAGGAGAAGGAGTGTACTCGTACTGTGAGATAATAAAATGAGTGAGAAAATCACATCTTATGAGTGAAAAAGATCAAAAACGTTCCAGAGCCATTCCATAGCCCTCCAAGGGGAACAGAGAAGATGTTAGAGCAGCCCTAGGGTTTACAATAGAGCTGATATGAGGGTATATTCTATCATTGAGATGTACCGATAGCTACAATAACTCCCCTCTATCAGTCTAACAAACGACTTTGAGAGTGGCACTAGTTCTCGTATAACCCCTAAGCTTACTACAATAGTGTCCAGACCTCTGTAATACGAGTACGGTATGCAACAGACGACTCGGAACTCTCTGCACAAACTAATAAATACCATTACCATTACTAATCAATCAAACCCATCAATCTCAGTCTCAACTTTGCCTCAAACTCCGGCGAGCCCTCCATATCTTGTTGCACCTTCAAATCTCGCTTTTCAACCGGAGCAGATCCCTTTTTAGCAGCTCCCCTATCTTGAGCAGACCCATGGGGCATTTCGTCCTGTCCACTCTGATAACTAAAGTAGTCCATCATTGAACCCTGGCCTATAGCTCTCAACTGCACTCTATGGCCGCCAGTACACGAAGAATTGTACTCTATGGAGAACTGAAACGGAGACCCTTCAATAGGACAGGCCGCCAACGAAGCTCCATAAGTGATATTTCCCTCTTCTCCCCCGACCTTGTATGCCACTGTTCCGTTTCTCCAAACCACCTCCGGGTGAGGCACGGGCTGTAAAGTGACAGAATGAGCATCTGGATCCAGGTACAGATACTGGTTATCGTTACTCATGAATCCAAAGTCATCACTGTATGAAAAGTAGTGCAAGTAAGCCGAATGTGTAAAGTCTGCGCCCACCTTGAGTTTGTCGCCCACAGGAACAACCACGGCAGATAACCAAGGACAGGGCCAGGATATTGATACTGCGTAGAACCGAATGCGACTGGTGGGTTCTATGGACCTGTCCACCGGCGGAATAAAACGTCTTCCGAGCGCTGCCAGGGCCGTAGAAAGCAACAACGACCAGACCAGAACGCCCAGAACCGTTTTCCCCAGCGGTATCGTCATTTTTTGCGCGGTTTGAGGGGGTGTGGAAAAGGAGTAATTGTTAGTGCTGGACCTGAAATGTCAATATGCATGCACCCGGATTTATGCATGAGCATGGGGGCAATAAAATGGAAAATATATTGGGTCATATAGCGTGTCAGGAGGGTGGAGAATGCTTGGTAAGGCGTTTTAACAGAATTAGAAGCGTTGTATCGTTTTTCCCGAGTCAATTTGAGCATTGTTACGCGTTTTGAAGACCTCATGTTGAGGTACTGGAACATACTTGGGAATACACCAAGAGGCTAAGTAACTTGAGATTGATACTTGATAAAAAACAAGAAGAGGTATATTGAGACAAATACATGAAATGAATGATCCTAAACCTGAAACTATTTTTCCAAATCTCTACTTCTCCCCTAATATCAACTACTCTACTCTCTTACTGTTTTATTAACTATTGAAAACCTCAATATTACCTCGCATTTGGAGCACCTTCTCTTACTCCCACCGAACTACTCACTGGGCTCTTCAATTCCAACTGTATCAAAATACAATTCCAAGAGCTTTGTCCCTTCCAAATCTTTGAACCGCTCCATCTTGCTCTTTGAATCCTCTCCAGCCATCTTCTTAGCAATCTGTTTGGCGAAAAACTTCTTCATCTTATCGCTGTTACCTTCTCTAGCTCGATCCCAGCCTAGCAGCAAGTTTTCCACAGTAGTCTCTTCATCCACGTGCTCTAAGATATACTCCTGAGCAACTTTTGAGAGCTCTGGAAGCATGTACATGTTGGACAAGAGCAGCAGTCCTGTAGCCTGGTCGAACGAGAGCTCCAAGGGCTGGCTGTAGATGTAGTTGACCATCAACTTGACCCACTCAGAACTAAAATCCAGCTTCAGCGTCTTTTCCGACTTTTCAAGACACTCGTTGCTCATCATCTTGTTGAAAAACGGCCAGAAAGAGCTCAGAATAAGGGTGTGCACTTTGAGAGAAACCCCGTCATTGCATTCAATTGTAAAGTCAGCGTACTCAGTGTTGTTGTAAATAGTCTGAAGATGTTTGGAAGGTGTATCTTTTATGGTGGCCACGGAAGCTTTTGTCGGTAGCTTTTCTGCTTTTGTTTTCAGCAATTCATATCCTTGTTTGTCGAGTTTTTTGATATCCATATAAATTCCCCTTTTTGAGCAGCAATGAAATCCTACCATAAACTTTAAGCACAAGGAGAATTCTTCGATCACCAACCTATTTTCAACACCAAAGTACTCCCATTCTCGATGGAAACAATATTCGGGAGGCTTGGAATCAGGTGGGTACACTGTAGTAACAATTCGTGAATCGGGGATACCATACTCTTTTCTGGCGTTTGGAGAGAGTTTCTCATGGGAGAGGTGAAGTAAGACGAGAAACGTGCTGTAGCCGCCGAAAAACTCAAGCCTCGCCCCTTTTCCAAGGTTGATATCAGCAGATATACCTTTGGATTTGTGGATTTTTGTCGGGAAGGAAGGGAATTCTGAATCTGATATCGTCATTAAAGAATATGAAGAGCTGAAGAGACTTGGTGTTGGAACCAATATATACGTTTTTGTGACATTTGACATCCCTGCTATTCCTTCCTTTTGCAGTGCTGGTTGGCATGACAAGACAAGATGAAGAGTCTGTGGGGAAAGACTGAGACTTGGGGAGTTTGAATATGCGCTCTAGGACTAATGAAGGTGGATATCTATGAGTTCGAGTGGCCGGAAACGTTCGAAATGTGCGTTTACACGTAATGTACTTAAAAGGAGTGGAGTAGAAACCAACACCCCTAATAAAAGCATTGAAAGTGCCTGGAGAGAAATGAGCAACGCTAGTGGGCTTATTGACGTGGGTAGATAATTATTTCAAAGTCTAGCCGGTTCTGTTATCGTTTTCATGTCCGAAAATGGCATGTCAAGTGTACCCCTCAAGGGTTAGCTCCTTTCTAAACTCACAACTGTATAATATGATGACAAACCACTCACAATTATTTTGATCAGAGAGTGGAGAGTTTGATCAGGCATGTTTTTAAGTCCTGGAATGTCTTTAAAGCATCTCAGACGTTCTATTGTAGATGTCAATGTTGTCGTCATATAGTTCAGAATAGTTAGAAATCTCGGTAAAAGGAGACGTACAGTACTTGTATGTGAATGGTAGACCATGGTGAACTCCCTACTGTGTCTACCTGAGCTAGCCTTGCAGTTTTCATACTTTCAAAGCTCCTCGTCATCTTCACTGCAGTGGCTTCTTGATACCTATTTTATAACATATACTGTAATACAATGATCTAGTAGGTACAGTCTCGAAGAAACAATCAAAGATTCGACATCAAGAACAGGCCACCTTTTGAATGACCAGCATTGCACACAATGTTCTGTTTTCAGCACAGTTCTCTCTGTGATCTTCCTTATCACTCTATTCATAATCGAGCCCTCTCCGAAAATACCAAAAAGAATCATTTCGAGTTGAATCTATTGCTGTCTTTGCTTTCTCTCTAAAAAATCATTCGTTCAGAGATTGTTCACAGTTTATGATCATGTCCATAATCATTATTTTTGCGTTAAGATTCTAATCATTACGAAATATTGATTCAAAAATAACTAGGTCCCACCGAGATTCGAACTCGGGACCTTAAGATTTGCAATCTCACGCGCTACCGCTGTGCCATAGGACCAAAGTTAAATTTTGGTGAAAAAATGGCCTGTGGACCACGAGCTATGGGCAAGGGTAGCCTGCCTAATAGGGTAAGAGGGTAGGGTTAGATACCCGAAACTGACGCGAGGGGTAGGCCCAATTGGGAAGTGTAATGGAAAGTTAATCAGAAAGAGGTGAAAATAACGACAATGTAGCAATGTCTTTTGAGGGTAGTAGAGAGCACTAAAATGACGTGAGAGTCACGGGACGTATTTCCTAACCCTTTCCACCGAGCGCATTCATTCTGACACCCTTATTATTAATTCTTATCATGAAACACGGTCATTCTCTTACATTAGCTCTTTTGACAGATGTCATGGAATGAATGTAATGGCACGTGTATAAACTAAATTGAGAAGAAGAAAGACGAACTTGGTTGGCTGTGATCTTCTACGATTAGTCTTGTACAAACACCTACTTTGTCTGTACTACTGAGGTTGGTCAGCATAACATCCCGTTGTAAGATCTCCAGTCATGTAAGGGGTGAATTAGTTTGAAATGCAAAAAATCAGGTGTCAATGTGACATTGGGGGGCGTGGAGCGCGTGTCATAGCTACGTGGAACATGTCAGACGTGAGCAGGAGGCTTTTGGGCTGCTTTAGAGCCAATAAATGTATAGATTGGAATTTATCATCTGTTGGAAGGTTGGTTGCTACATGAAAGGGATTGATACAGTCTATTGTTGTACGAGTGGAAGTGAGACCCATGGAGTCAATTGGCAAATGACAATGCTACACTCGTGCTTTCTTTGCAGGGGGCAACTTTGGCACAATCCAACTTTCTGTCTCTCAACTTTCTGTCTCCACGTCTGACACGCTCCATGCAGGGCTCCGAGTGTGCGGGAGGGGATATTATGAGAGAGAGCAAGAGAGTGCGGCTGTAGAGACGGTGGTGAGCTACGAGTTATAGGTTAGTGGAAGGCTGGCGGACTAAATAGAACTAAATAGGTGGTTGACATTACATTGCCGGTGGGTGACATAGGCACTTCTCATAACCAGTCAACCATACGTTTTTCTCTGATCATTCTGGTTGGTGCATGATCACATTCTGAGATCACCGAGATCACCTACCTGGTACTGGTAGATCAGCCAGGAACACCAGAATAGTATAAGACCAGTATAATAGGGCAAATAGAGCAAGAAGATCAGAGTGTATCGAGTTTATTAGCCAGTTACGAATGTGGAAGATGCGTGTAAACCGACGGAGTTGAGTCTTTAGATTGACATCGTGACACGTCTCATAGCCCTTTAGCTCCTATGACTGGCCATGCTAATGCACTACTCCTAGTTTAACGTGACGTGACACCCCCAACGGTACAAGGCCTATCCTATCATGCCACCATCCCAAATCTGTCGTCGTTCTGAACTCGTCCCGTCCTCCCACCCAAACTGATCTCCGATCTGCGGCAGCCAATCTCCTTTGGGCAACCTTTCGCTTCCCTGCACAGGGCCCATCTTGCAGAGTGGAGTAAGGTAAGATCCAAGGTACGGAGTACTGTAGATGGTGGAAGTCTTGTCCTCCATACAAAGAGATTCTGTCCTGACTAAATCCACTAGTTCGCCGCTACTCGCCACTAGCATTGTTTGTTTCATCTCTACTCCTTGATATCTTTGTAATGTCTCCTTGGTACCCTCCCCTTTTTACTGGATGTCTTCTTTACCTTCTGCTTGTCTAAATACAGTTTAGCTGGGACTGAACGCCCCAGGAAAAAATGCACGGCGAAAAAAGCAAGCAGCCCGGAAGCGAAAATGAAAAAAGAAAATGTAGAGCGGGAACTATCTGTAGAGAATGCTTTGGCTGAGGGAAGTTACGTGTTTTCACTTGAAATTCGACGATTTGATGTGATTTTTTCTTCTTTTTTTCGTTCTGGATTTGTTGCTCTTCCCCCCTCATCTCATGTCTCGTATTCGTATTCTCCTTCTCATGTCCACTACCCCTGCTCCAAAAGTCGGCTGGTTATTTCGTTTGCAGCTCTGGGCTGATAGTTGCACTGGCTGGGCTGATAGTGTGCTGCTGGCGGGTCTTATTATGTCATATCCTCCAATCCAGATCCGTTGCAACGTGTCTCACCAACGCTTGTGAATGCAGGGAGAGGGTGCTGGAGGTGTGGAGTATGGAGTGCACTGTATGTAAAGGTTGAATGAATGGACAAGTAAAAGTGAGACAAAAAAAGTGTATAGATCTGAGAGAGATGGGGCCGGTGAAGTACTCGTAGCGTCCAAAGACTCTCGATACCTCCTCAGACATCGCTTTCCCTTTGGTATGGGCAATTTCTAAGCACCAGTTCCGTAATATTTTTCCAATATGTCAGTCTTTGTCGTCCATTTTGCTCATTCCAGCAACGTCATTTAGGGCGTCTGTCGGAGGCACAAGATTGAGCTTGTTCCATGTCAAATGACGAGTTGAAATAAGAGAGCGTATATAACCGTTTTCCACCGCCACATTTGTTTCTTTCCTCTTCCACATCACTCTAACCGTCTTCACACAGTCCTCCAAGGCACAGCCTTTTTTTCCCTCTCCTCTCCCCTCGGCTATCCTATGCCCGTGTATCTCTGCAGTGTCGATCGCAGACCAGTGCGCGCGCCTTGTCTAGCACCAATATAACCTTCAGACTTCTATTGTGAGTCTATCAGCAAGGGTCACGGCCAAACAAGGAAAGGTGCGGGCCACTAGCTAAAACTCTACAACGCTTCGTATTGTCTTTTCTGCTATAAGACCAACGGAAGCGACATTTTGAAAACAAGAAGGCCAAACGGAAACAGCGAGTGAAAGGACAGCAACAGAACCGACACAAACAGCAGGCGCCGAATAACAACAACACAAACAACAACAAGCGCTCAACTGCACCAACACTACTTATACAGACCAGTCACTCGACTCGTCAGACAAAACGACAGACGAAAACTTCTCAAAAAACGACATGGAAATCACCCCAGACAGTATCGAGTTTTCCGGTGAGTAGAGACGGTGGTCGTTGAGATGGTACTACTGGTATGAGATGAGTTATGAGTGAAGTATGGAGTGGAGTTATGGAGTGGGGTATGCTATCTTAAAAGTAGGTGGAGATGACCTTAAAGAGATATGGTATGAGTGATAGAGTGACTTGTGGTGAGTCTACCACTCTTCATCCAGGAACACCGTATCTACCGGTACCCTCATAGCATACATACCTCCCTCCGCAAGTCATCTCGCATACCTGACCAGTAATATGATGCGGGGTATAATATTTCTCGAGAAAACGAGCGTCGAGGGTATTGGCTGGGGTACAACATGGAGATATGCACTCGAAAGTGGATCTGAAAGTGGATCTCGTTTATCCTGGTCGGTTAACGAGGTTCAAAACATGACGTTCTTGCACCATTAGACTTATCTCCGAAAGTGGCGTTATTAAAAGTGGAGTTTGAATATGGTCTAGACTGAGTCTTGTGACGAGATAATACTGTCAAAAGTGCTTTATCCGTTATTCCGGAGCGGCTTCACTTGTCTTCCTTCTTACTGGCTGCTTTTCCAAGTCTCTTTACTTGTCATTCTTCCAGTGGCAATATGCAGGAGACGTCTAGACCAGGTCCAGACTGGGTATAGGCGGTTATGGAATGAGGGAATTGTGGTAACGTATTGGACTGCTTAGAAGTGCTTAATGAGTGGCTCTGGTTGTTTTCTGTCTCATTTCGGAGGTATCTATGGCTTCTAGGGTGCTGTCTCTTAAGACATAGACTGAGCCATGCCTTGAGACTCCATAAGATGACATTCAACACCTTCAAAGACCTCTTTAATGACCTAAAAACAAGTACCATACTTCTCCTACCCCTTCCATCTCTTTACGCATCATATTTCTCCTCTCGTTTTTTTCCATATTCACCTTGACTAACACAGCCCCGTTCACAACCCGCTCCACGCGGTTCATGACTTTGGAAAACAAGTCTCCCACGACTCTGGCGTTCAAAATCAAAACTACAGCGCCAAACACCTATTCGGTCCGTCCAAACTGCTCCATTATATACCCTGGAGAGTGCCAGAGTGTAGCTGTTCATCATCAGGGCTTCACCGAAGAGCCTGGACATGATTACGAATGCAAAGACAAGTTCATGGTACTTTGGGCGCCTGTTCTAAACCTGTCCAAGCTCGATAAACTGGATGAACAGATGGAAACCAAGGAATCTGACCCGCCAAAGGGCATTTCGGCCTCTCCTTCAGACAATAGCATTTCTTCCAACCGGTCTTCGGCCTCTTCTACTTTGTTGGCCTTGATTGACGACATTTCCGGCTACTGGAGACGTCTAGAAGAGGAGTCTTACGATGTGATCAACAAGAAGAAGATCAAGGTGTTGGCCCATGTGTTTACCAAGGGTCATGATGGAGTTCAGTTGTCTTCTGCTTCTTCTGCAGTCACTGTCAAGGAAGCAGGAACACTGTCGTCTAACAACAACACTCTTTCTCGCCGAAAAACCAAACGAGAGACTTTGAAGGACGTCAAGGAGTCTCTCAAGGAAGTCAAGTCTGTCTCCCCAGTGATGGATCTCCATTCTACTCCCCAGGTGACTCCCTTTGTGGCTCCTCCTTCTGCATCTTTCCAAACACAGTTCCCTCCTCGAAGCATATCGCATTCCCAGCTCTCGACTTTCACCAGCCCTTACCCTGGAGCTCCTGTTCGTCCTGAAGAACAGCTTCTGGAAGTGAACCAGAGACTAGCCATTCTTATGGCTGAACTAGAAGAGTTGAAACGAAAACCTCAAGGTGATAGAACTCCTACTCCTCAGTCTGTCGCTCAGCAGGCTCAGACTGGTCCTGTTCAGCCTGTTCAACCTGTACAGTATCAGGCTCAACAGAATGTTTCTCAGGCCACTCCCCCTCCCCAGAGTGCTCAGAGTGCTCATACAACTCCTACTCACCCCTACCAGTTCCCATCTCTCCCACATCTCACTCCCTCAGTAGGTCTTCTGGTTGTGCTGTGTTTTGCTCTGGTTCTCTTTTCTCTCAACGCTTCAAAAATGGGTCTCTTCATTGGACTCGCCCAGACCTCTCTTATGGCCGCCATTGTTTACCTAGTGGCCAAACAGAGAGCCTGATTCCCCCTCTCCATAGTCTTCTCGCACGAGCCTGAATTCCTCCTCTCCATAATCTTCTCACACTCGTTTACACTACACTTACGACACGACACGCTCCCTAACACTCACCACCTTGCGGTAGAGCCCAAAACGTCCTACACCCGAATGTAGCCAGACTGACAACTAACAATGTATTTTTATTGATGATATGATTTACGGTGCACAAGTAGAATGAGAGTAGAAAGAAGGTACAGTAGAAAGAAAGTGCCTAAAGGAAAGGTTAGGACCTTTTTGAGAAAACGACACACTTACTCAAGGAGAATGCCCTTCATCAGTTCAATGAGCAGACGAACCTGTACTTCAAATGCTTCATTTCAGCTCACGTAACAGATGTTGAAAACAATGAAATATATTGAGTGATATTTCGTTAATGTAACAACTTACATAACTCGCCACGAAACAGTTAGTTCCGATAGCAGTGCCACGACAAGAGGTGGACACTTTTCAACCAGCTGTACTATTACTAATATTATCTTTATGTCTCCAATTGTCTCATTGGTGTACATCCAGTAATTGCTTACAAGTACTCACTTTTCTGATATAAGGTATACCGATACAGAATATCAGGTGCCGGTACCGGTACTGGTACCTTACTGGTAAGTAATACAACACTTTACTTTCTTCTTCCCCCCTTCTTCCCCCACACCACTCACACAACCCCTCCACTTCCAAAGCGGCGGACGCAATCATGTTCTGTCTCCAACACGGCCGGAGTGGAGGGGGAGTGTTAATGGTGTCAAGCGAGGCAGGGGAAGTTTACGACACAATCCAAGTGTTGGTTTTGTGTCACAGCACAAAAGCAATTGCAAGGTGACATGGGAGTCGTGACAGATTAAGAGTCTTTTTCAAAAATGGCAGGTTACTTAGTCTAAGAGATCCAGACCAGCAGCTGACATCTGCCACTACCTACACACCCCATATGAATAGTCATATGGTGGTCCCTGCAAGAAAAGATTACCTACAGGTTCTATTTTCACTAACAGATGGGGCCTTTAAGGCACTCTTATTGTCTCCTCTTGAAAACCCATAGTTCTTCAAAAGACTATGTTTAAGACAGAGTGGTAATATACCCTTGAATAGAACTAACCTAAGCCATATATTTACGCAATTGGGTATTTGATTCATGTTCTGTTATTCTAGAAGTTGTATTGTAGAGTGTCTCTATACTCTCCCCTTCAATTGTATCATGTAACATATATACTCTCTCGAAGAGCCCATAGAAGTTTCACAAGATGTTTAGAATTATGTCATATAGGGCTGATATCTGAGATGCAATCTACTCCGGAGTCAGTCCTTTGGTATCTTTGTTGCTGTAGTGGCTTGTATGTCAACAGATGTGAACTCTCTTCCCCCAAGCTCTATATGATCTGGAGCAACAATATGATTCCAAGATACTCCTTCTTCAGACGTGAACAGATAGAAAATGACTACAGTAATGTTCATGTTTTATCTCTTAGTCTCACCTTCTTCCAGGTGTGGATTTCACTACAGCCGAACTGCTATCTCCTCTTGAAACGTGAACATGGACATTACTACCTGTGGAGTGAAATGATAATTTTGGAGAAGCTTGTCTCTCTGAAAATGAGGAGCTCTCATTTCGACACTACCTGGTAGGTCTCCCATACTTTACTCACCAACAGTATGTCTTCGTCTTTTATCTCTACACCTCCACATATTTTACTGTTAACTACATACATAACGATCCATCACTCTCCACCCCTTAGTAATCATCTCCTCGGGACAGAATCTCCTTGCAGGTGGGTCGCAGGTAGATGGTGTGTTCGTACTGAGCGGTCTGGCAGCCCTTTTCGTCCACAAGAGGAGGGTAATCCTGCACAACTCCGCTCTGAACCAGGTTCTTAAGAGCAAGCAGGTACTTCTCCTCACCCAGCCGATCAAGGTATCGTCGACAGAAGGGAAGAGTACCAAAGTTCTTGTCAATGGTGGCAAGAAGCTGTTTGGCCTTGTTGACTCGCAGAGGCACGTGACCCACTCCAACGTTCTTGGCGTAATGAGAACATTCTCCGTCAGTAACAACGTATCCTCGTCCAGTAGAACCAAAGGTCTCAATAGCAAAAGTCTCTCCTTCCTCCATCTTGGTCATATCGGCGGACTTGACAATAGGCACCGATTTACCGCCATGAATCTCGTAAGGAGCAATGTTATGTCCGTTGAGGTTTCGAATGGACTTGACCTGGTACACCTTTCCATCAACCTCGACTTCATGAGACTCCATAGTTTCCTGGATGGCTTCTCCGATATCTCCGAGTCGGACATCGATACCTGCTTCTCGAATACCTGTTTCGGTAGCAGCCTTGACGGCATCCAGAAGACCCTGCCATTTATCATTCTGGACATGAGTAAAGGCGGAATCGATAATCTTTCCGTTGACATGGACTCCAAAATCAACCTTGAGCACATCGTCTTCCTTGAGAATAATTTTATCGCCAGCATTAGGGGTATAATGAGCAGCACAATGGTTAAGAGACACACCAGTGGGGAAACCCTGACCTCCCTTAAGAGAGTCTTCCTGGTTAGAAAGAGCTCTGACGGAGTCCTCGATCATCTCAGCGATAGAAGTCATGGTCATTCCAGCCTTGATATTGTCTCGAGCGTACTTTCGAACCACTCGATGAATCTCAGCGCCCTTTCTCCACTCATTATGGACAGCAGCCTGTTCTCGATCAAGGTACCGTTTTTCCTCGTTTGTGGTTCGAAGACGGTTGAAATCGAGAGGATCGTCGGATCCGTGCTTGGCATCGTCCTTGGCTCGCTCCTCAGCAGCTTCTCGTTCATCTTCAGAGTCAGCAAAGGGGTCCACAGCAGTACCCTTAGGCTTGAACGTCTTATGAGGATGTTCACAGATCTCTCCTTCAGGAAAGATACCGTTGGTGAAGAACCGGTCAATGGGTACAGTGGGAGGCTCGGTCTGGACAGCAGGACCCTTCTTCTTCTTATTCTTCTTCTTCTTCTTCTTTTTCTTCTTTTCGCCGTCTCCGGCTTCTCCCTCGTTCACGGCGTCTTCATTGTCATCTCCGTCCTCGTGGTCAGACACCTCGGGCTCGGCGGCGGGCTTGTCGTCCACGGCCAGATCGGCCACCTTTTCAGCAACCTTTTCAACAGCTTCAGCCATGGTTGTAGAGTGGAATAGTTCGGATAAAGTGGATTAAAACTCACGATAAAACTCACGTGAGCTTAATTGACAGTGCGGTTATGGGTTGGGGTTGGAGAATTGAAATAAAAAGGAAATAAGAAGAAATAGACAGTTGATTAACTGATGATATAGAAGAGATGGTAAGGAAAGAATTATATCATTGAGGTCACCAAAAATGGGGCTACAAAACTGTACCACTTTTGTGCTTCCATATCGGCTATTGCAGAATCCAGTTTCACCCCTCCTCTACTGCTCTGCATGAAGAGACTGAACAGTATGAGAGCATGTAGCAAAGATGTGGAAATGAGAAAATGGAGATTTGACAATAAATCTGATTGATTGCATGTCTTTTTAGAAGTCTAGTGACACTTCCAATAGGTTCTAATACTTTCATACTGAACTTTGAGTGATCATGAGGTGGTATAATCACTCCCAGCAATTATCAACTAACATTCCAACTAAAAAGACTCACTGGAAACTTCTTCAGCTGCTGATATCTACATAAATGACTATGACAGGTGTCCTATATTATTTTATAGATGTTTCAAAAACCGCTGCTTCTACTGATTTTACCAGTTCTCTCACCCCCATCTCTTCTGAAGACCCAATTAGGTACCCCAAGCCACACTTCTCCTTCACTAATTCTCAACTAAAGTAGGTGTAACGAGAGATGTATGTATGACAGGCATAGAGGTCACTCTAGAAGGTGCAACATTCCACTAAAAAACATGAAATTTTGACAAAACACTGAAACCATCTTACTAATCATCCTTTCAAAATCTCACCCCCCTCACTTCTAAACTCCACCCTCCAGACTCACCTCTTCTGTCATCTATACTTACTGTAAGCAGTGTGAGTGGAGCTTGAGAAGACATTGCTCTAAACTGCAAAAGTGGCGGAAAAAGTACCGAAACGCCTCACAGACCAGTCACGTGACTTTAATACCCTCATAACCTGTTACTACCCCAATTTTGACCACTTCCCTTCTTCCTCCCCTCCCCTGTGGGTTAGGGTCCGATTAACTTTCTTGTCCCAACTGGTAATATGCTCACTGGACCTTGTTCATCTCTCTTGTCTTGTCATCCACACTCTACAAGGTACAGCTCCAGAGACCTCATCAAAAGGTCTCCTTTCTCCTCTTTCGGTTTCTTCTTCTTCTCCCACCACAACATGCCTGCTGGAAAAGCTCTGCCTGCCCACCACGAGGCTGCCAAGGTCCAAGGAGCCATCGATGAGATTGTCACGGGCTCGGTGATTGGAGGACTTCAAGGCGCTGTGTTTGGTGCTACTGGCCATTTCTTGTCCAAGATGTACTGGCCCCATTACGGCAAGCTGACCAAGCAGTTCAAGCTGTTTTTGCAGCTCTCTTGTATCATTACAGGAGGAGTGTATGGAGCGGACAAACGGCTCATTCGGTACGAACACAAACTGCGAATAGACCAGCGCAACCTCATTGCCGAGCGGGCTGCTGAGGCCGAGGCCCGAGGCGAGTACATTGACCACGACGGCTACGTTCGAGACGCCTCCGGAAAGGTGATTCGAAAGTAACCGCACCACCAACAACATTACACTGGGGGCGTGATGGGGTGACCCTAATCCCAAATTGCTCTCAAATTGCTCTCAAAAAAAACCGACTGTGGGGCTGCTCGATCCTTCCACTGCGCCCAAACACCTCTGTACATATTACATTCCATTATTTTGACCTATAAATCCTATCCGGAAAACGTGGCTTGTAGCCGTAGATAAGACTATCTGGACTTGGTGCCTGCACTGGCGTGGCTGAAAATTTGTGGCGGTGCAGGAGAAGATATGCAGAGAGAGGTTAAGGAGGGGTGGGAAATGTAACATCTTGAAATTGGGTAATAGTAGACTTATTGGGATTTAAATACTGTATGTTCACTGTAATATCCTGAATGAGAGGAGTATTTTGGTACTACTTTTATTCTTGTAGGAGCTCCGCAGCGGGAGTTAGCCTATATCTAAACTACACTTTTATATAGAGAAAAGAAGAGGACCTAATAAACAGCCTGAAGAGTAATTAGCCGGCTAGGATGAAAGATACCATGTTTCTCGACCTACTGCTACTTTTCTTTTGTTTCTATGATATCTCTAGCTCTTGTTATACCTTTCTCTGGATGACTATAAGTAGCCATAACAGTGACTAATAACTTGATGGAAAAAGCAGAAATGCGAGATAGGAGTAAAGCAAGACCGCATTTTACTGTCGATGTGCTTGCTTGTCAACGTCCCTCCCGCTTACTAAGCACCCCTCACGTTCCATCCCCCCAAGCCACCCCCGATCACACAAGGCATCCTGGCCGAGCGGTTAAGGCGAGAGATTAGAAATCTCTTGGGGTTTCCCCGCGTAGGTTCGAATCCTGCGGATGTCGCCATCTTTTTGCCATCCGAAATGGCTGGTATTCTTTTCTTGCACGTGATTTGGCAGAGTACGGTGCAGGACGGGGGTACAGGGAGGTAAGGAGTGTATTGAGAGAGGAGGGGTAATGTGAGAGGTTAGCTTTTTTGTCAGTAGGAAGAAGAAGAGCTACAAATTGTGTTCTTTGAGTCCCTGAAGTTCTATGACTTGTTTTGGTCTTTCTAGAGTGGTGTTGAGGGAGGTTATGTATTGTAGGTGATGTGTATACAGATACTACAGGTGTTGTATAGGATATAAAGGAAGTGAGAGTTGAAGGAAGTGATACTGGGGGTCCAAAACAGTCAATAAAGCTGTCTTTATATCTCTCGATTCTTCTTTGATGAGTAATATAACTATCACCACTTGTCCATGGACATACCCGTAACCCTCTAGTTTTGTATACTACAAGTGATATAGCCTTAACAACTTTGCCAACTCCTTCATATGTCCTTGGTTGACCGTCTGAACACATTTCTGCTGTAATTGTCGGCCTCTTTCCCTCCAATACAGACAACTTCTCTTCCTCCATCTTTCCCCTTCTTCCCAACTACCCTCCCAACTATACGCGTCTATATTACTTATTTTTACTTACCCTTTTTCATAATCAGACACCCCTCCAACTTCACCAATAAGCAGCCAAATTTTTTAAAAAGCTGGGAATCCACTATTCCATCCTCCCTCAACTATTCTATAACCTCAATTTCCCTATACCACTTCTTTACACAACACCACCCCCCACTTACCCTCCCTTCGCGTCACGTCCAACTCTCCTTAAAGTTCAATTTACACGCTTGAAAGAATCAACTTCAAGATTCAATCTCATTTGATCTCTTCAAAACCACCTACAATGCCGTCAGTCCGGGCAGAATTGCCAAATACCTCTTCCCCGCTCAACGACGGATTCACCCTGCCCATTACTAAGCGAAATTACAACCGTCAGTATGCTCCTATCTACTACATGCGTCTTCATCAGCTCATGAGCCAGGTTCTTGACTCTGCTACCGCCAAATGGGCCGATAAAAACGTGAAATACCTCAACAAGTGCTTGGACGTGCTTGTAGGCGATACCGTGTTTGTGGTGGGTACTTTGTTCAAAGATATGAAGTACAAACCCAGCATGTTGGAGGAGGTTACTCGAAGCCATTGGGGAGCTCCTCCAGGCAAGAAACCAAAGTATGTGGACCCTCAAGGAGACGAAACTGAAGATGGAGGACATCGAGATGACTCGTCGATTCAGCTGGAAGATAGTTCTGGAAGAATTACTCTTGTTGGACCTAAAGTACAGGAGTTTATGCTCATTACAGGAGTGGTATGTGCTGTTCTAGGCACTGCCGGAGAAAATGGACGCTTTACAGTGGTAGATGTAGTTTGGGGAGGGTTCCCAGACCAACTACCTAGATCTATGAGCGGTGTTGTTGAGAATGAGGACGTTGAAATGGAGGATGCCTCGGAAGAAACTCCTGAAGATAAATACATCTGTTTGGCTTCAGGTCTTTACATTGGACAAAAGAAGACGGATTACAAACATATTCTATTGGCAGAGTACCTCCAGGGACTGTTGGAAGACGATTCTGACACCCAAGTCAAGGCCAAAAACATTTCTAGGCTCATTATGGCCGGAAACAACTGTTCTCTGGAATCTGAACGTCCTGTAATCGATACTCTTTCTCGAACAGTCGATTTGGACGCCTTTAAACCAATGGCGAGAGTCGATGAGTACATTGCTCAGTTGTTGCCTTCGATTTCGGTCGATATTATGGCTGGAAATGACGATCCTGGAAACATGTCTTTACCCCAACAACCCTTACATCTGTCAATGTTCCCTCAAAGTCGGAAATTCAAGACTGCCACTTTTGGATCGGTTTCGAATCCTCATTGGTGGGACTTTTCCACGGAGAAATCGCCTCTCAAAGTGCTGGGAACTTCAGGCCAAAACGTATCTGATATCTACAAGTATCTGATTGAAGGACGAGACGATATTTTGGATATCATGGAACATACTCTGGCATGGAGACATCTTTGTCCCACAGCTCCAGATACTCTCACTTGTTATCCTTATGGAGAAGATGATCCGTTCATTATCCAGGAAACTCCCCATTTGTATTTCTGTGGTAACCAGGACGAGTTTCAGACATCTGTTGTTCATCATGAAGGAGTATCAGTGAGACTGGTGGCGGTACCCAAATTCGATGAGACCGGAGAGGTGGTGCTGGTCAATATGAGAACGCTCAAGGCAGAGGTGGTGAAGATTGTTAGTTAGAGGAAAGGAATAGATGCATTCATAAGGGGAGTGAGAGATATAGAAGAGTAGAAGAAGAGTAGAAGAAGAGCAAGGATCTACTACCAGTGCGTCGTGCCTAGATCTAGGGTTTGAGAAAGTGACTTCCTTCGGTAATAAGTTCTACAAAAACACTTCTACAAACCTGCTGGAGTATCAATTGTCACATAAAATGTCCACCCGCTATCAACCAAAAAAATAACTGGTGTCATAGCACTATTATTACGACAGATACTCGCGGAATTACAAGAGTAGTGTACCCCTAGAACTAGGCACGACGCACTGGTAGTGTAGTTGGATATACCTTCCAAGTTATTTCAGCTTGATTGAAGAGGTATAACTGGTAATGGGTGTCAAATATGGGAGATGGTACCAGAGGAGTTCAATATTGGACAGTTAAAAGGCTGAAAGATACCGCAATGAGCTATAGCTATTTGTATCTACCCCTTGTCTGCAAAGTACGTATATTCGGGGCAGCGGCTCTTTCTACACCCAGCGGCCATGGAAGAACTTATGTCTGAAGGCAGATGAACGACAGTTACTGGCGATAGCGCTTAAATATTACTGAATAAAAGATTATTTATGTAAGTATAGCTAATTGTATGAGGCTATTACCAGTACTTGAACATACTTGTTCTATATAAGTTGACGGTGGTTATTTGTAGTGATCATACCCCCATGACCTACTCCCCATATACACATGGATATGCCTTGATCAAAAGGTGATTCGAATAAGAAGACAAAGACTTTTTCCGTGAACGATAGAACAATCTACTAAGCTACTTTAGTCACTAACTGACCATCTGTTGCTTCTGTTTGGGCTGTTTGAGGTTCTATTACTGTACTACTGTTAGCTCCACGTCTTACGTCGGAGCTTTATCTATTATCATGACTTGAACATGAGATGGCTACTTTTACAATACTTATTCTCCATGACCTTGTTCTTTTTAATTGCATGAATGACTGCCCTACGTATTCTCTTCTCAAGATACAGTCTACAGCTGCTTCCCTCAGGGGACTGACTCTACGAACTACTCAAGACCCTGAAAAGTAACACAGATGCACCTTCAAAAGTCCTGTACATCACATGTATGACCACTACCCTCATCCATTGTACTATCCCCAGCAAAGGTGTTCATTCCATGTATTCTCAATGGACCCTACAAATACCAGATCAACTGAAACCATGACAATACCGGTAGTATGAAGAAGACTATACTCCTGGAAGAAGTGTTTTCAATACATAATGAAACTGATATACTTACTTATCAAACTCACTATACCTTTGGGGGGTGCTCTACTTTGCTTATACTGATGGAGCTCTGATATCTTCCCTGTCCCACTCAGGCAAGTCCAGCCCTACGAAGTTTTAATATGCTCTTCGCTAACGATAATGCTTGCCATGGACTGTATCATGCTAAGAGTTAGACACTTACATATATGATACCGCCTCCACCAGCTCTCCCTACACCATCCTCTACCTCTACTACCAACACCTCCATCCACGAAAGACGACACTACAAAAACCACCCAGCCCTACACCTCCCCTTCAACCTCCTCTTCCCCTTCCTCCCCTCCTTAATCAACTCTTAACTATATACAACTACTCCTCCTTGGGAGCGGGCAGACCCAGCAGTCCGGTGGGAGCAGGAAGAGCCTTGGCAAACTCTCGGACCACAATCGAACAGTCCACTTCTCGACACAGATCCTTCTGTTTGACGGTCATCTTGTTGAGGAACTCCACTCCGGTAGATCGCTCAATGGCATCTACAGGAGTCTGGAACGACGTGAGCTTGGTATCGTTAGGAATGACGTCGTTGGGAAGCACAAAAGCACCGACTGCCACGTCACTGGTTCCGGGGTTCTTGACGGGCTTCTCAGCAAGCACAATCTTGAAAAAATGCGTGGGGACAGCGATATTGGGAGGGTTTCCAATCACCTCATAGGTGACTCGGAACTTGCCATCAGCATCCTTCTTGGGGAGATAAAGAGGACCAGTGACAATGTAAATGCTGCCGTACTGCTTAGTCAGCCGTCGGCAAAAGTCCTCCAGGTGGGCCCAGTAGTCTCGGTTGAACCCGTCTCCGACCTGGGGAGCGATATTAGTCAGGAAAAAGGTCTCGTCCATGGCCTTTTGAGAAAACTTTGCGTCAGCAGCAGGAGCCTGGTGACCTCGGTCATAACCTGAACGGAAGTAGTCGGCCAGACGGGCTCGGAACTTCATGGGGATCTCCTGGTCTTCTCGAAAGTTGGAAAACTTTCGGTCCGGAGCCCCCTCGCCCTTGTTGGACTTGATACTCTCGGGAGTAATGTGTTCCACGACCCACATGGGGTTTCGTCGTTCTCGGTCGTAACAGGACACAAACTCCTGTCGGTAGGCGATATCATGGGCGGCTCCAGGAAAGCCGTACTTGAAGAACTCGCCCGGCTTGACAGGAACAGCTGGAGTGTTGGAAGAGAACATGTCGAGAGAAGCTCTAGGAGAATCCGCCCAGAGATGAGCGGCCAGCCCTGTGCCGGCAATGGCTGCAATGGAAGCTGCGATTTTGGACATGTTTTTCCACAGGTGACAAGAGGAGACAAGAGTGTTCTGCCGTGCTACTTCCGAGATCAAGGGTTTATGTAAACTTTGAAGTAGGGTTTGGACATAAGGAGTGGAGGGTATATGGAGGAGGGTATAGAGACGAGGAAAAGGAGGTCATAGAGAAGGTCACAAGACATGCTACAAGTACTACAGTTCTATCAATTGACGTACAAACAGCGTGGCTATTTGTTTACCCTAGTCTGACTAAGTAATCACCATGTTTAGCCGTTACCGGGGAGACCCACCGTTCGATTCTATTGGAGACGTGATTTCGGAGGTTTTTGGGTGAGAGAGGCATAGTGGAGGCAGACACAGCAGAACAGAAGCGGGCTGTAGGGGGACTATGTAAGCTGAAGGAAGGAGGTGAAATCAGGGGTACAAGTAGATTAGTCAGACGATATGGAAGGAAGGTGTGGGCTTATAGAACCAGTGGGACGGTTTTCTCGCTTTATAACACGTGACTGAGTCATTGGACGTGTTCTGTTCTTGTTCTTGTTCTTGTTCTTGCTCCTGTTCTTGCTCTTGTTCTTCTATGGTTGGCTTCACTCTCTTTATTCTGCCTGTCAAAATCACGAAATCAGAACACCAAAATAAGACCAGATGCAAGGAAATTGGACGCGTCGAATGTGAGTTGTATGGATTGGGGGAGGGGGGAATTTGCAAAAAAAAGAGATGTGATGAAGAAAAAGAGTCACGTGAACCAATGAGGGGTGCTTTGGTGGCCATTCTTTCACTTCATTGACTCATTAACTTCGTCAAAACCACGCTCTACTCACGCCCCAAGTCTCATCCAACCGCTGATCAAACCTAATCAAACTGCAATACGAAGGATGTCTCAGTATACTGAGAAGACAAGGAAAACTGCGAATTGACGAAATGTGTTTTTTGACGAAATTTGAAGTAATGTTGCTATCAACTCACGTCAACTACAAGTACAGTACAGTGTTCAAATGACCACCTCTTTATAAAAGTATCTCATTGTTGTCATGTTCTTGATATGACCTCTTCTATCCCCCTCTACCCCTTAAGGTATGCAGTTACAAGATGCATCTCAGAATAGAACATGATATTGCTGTTATTCAGGCGTTAATGAAGCGGAAAGAAGATGCCGGAGAGAATAGCCGTTGAAAGTAATCATTTCCCAGTGAAGTTATGTAAAAATATACGATATTAAAAGCGATATAAGGACTTTCTCACCTTCCCTCCTTGTCCTTCATTAGCCTCGAGTAAGATTAGAGAAGGACCACAACATCAGTCAAAATGTAACGTTGACCTGAAGCTCTAACGAATCAAAATAGAAAGAACTGGACCATCCAAAACCACCAAAAATCATCCAATTACTAAGCGAAAACATCCCTAAAACACCACTCTCCCCTCCCCCAACGTCCAAACTCAACTTCCGTTAAACTCGCCAATTTCACCAATTAATTCAAACCGCTCCAGAGAACCCTTCCGTACCATATGCACCTTTTCATGCAGTCTCTGAGCTTACTTGGGGAGATGGGCTGTGAAATGAGAGACCTATCAAACAGTCATGAATAACAAAAAGCTATGCAATAAAAAGTAGATAACTTCATAAGTTGAGTCCTCCGGAGTGCTGGAGCAGGTCTACTGACGAACTTGGATGCTTAACCTGTGCCCTAATGGTTTTATACGAACCTATTCAGAGAGGATGAGTATCATACCGTGAACGCAGTTGTTAAACGGCACTACAAGTACAATAGATCATGGCATATAGTGACCGTACACGAAGCAGTTGTGACTCAAGTTAGATAAACCCAATAAGTCGAGGCAAGGAACTTCATACAGTAGTCTGTATTGACCAATTCATCTTTTAGAAGAGTATCCAAACCAATAGAAGGTATTTCATTACGCTGCACCCATCAAGGTACTTGTTCTGTTGCTCTTGTATTTTCTCCTGTCCATAGTCTGTTCTCCTGTCCATAGTCTTTTCTCCTGTCCATATCTGGCTTGTTCTACACCACCGGATACCTCCTGCACCATAATCAGTATACATCATTAATTCATTTATTGTTAATACATCCTCCCATACCCTCTTTAGCCCGCTTAGGCAAACGACTTGAGCTGAATCTGGGGCTCTTCGTACTCTCCTTCGTCATCATCATCGTCATCATCTTGTCCTCCTCGAAGTGTCTGTTCAAGAACCTGTTTCTGAGCAGGAGTCAGAGCCTGAACAACAGACCGGAAAATCTGCTGGTCCTTGCCTGCCAGTTCAAGCAGCTTTTCGTTGGCGTACCGAGAAGAGGTAGAAGCATGCCAAACAAGAATAGGCATGATGATAGAGAAGGATCCAGTGGAAACATGGTTCACGGAGTAGTTGAAGAGCAGCTCCACAATCTGAGCACGAGTCTCTGTTCCCTCGAGACGCTTCACGAGGTGAGGAATGAGCTCGAGAGTCAGGTTATGAGCAGCAGGAGACGAGTTTGAGACTCCCATAACTGCAGAAATACATCCCAGAGCAGTCTGCAGGTCTCCACTGTCCACTAGTTCCATGTACCGGTCGGCAATATCAGTAATGGTGGACTGATTGAGCTGAACATTGAGAACCTTGGTGATGACAGTTGTGAGAGAAATGACGCTCTGAGAACCCTTGTGTTTGGTCACCAGTTCACGTACGAAACCGGTAGCAAGAGCAGAGATATCTTCCTGAGCTCCTACACTCACCATAGCATCGCAAATGTCTCTCAGGAACTGAATGTACGCCAAAATGGGCGTTTCAGCAGTAGACAGAATACTGAGGTAAATGTGAGCGAAAACTTCCACCAAATCAGCCTGAACAATAGGAGGGAAGGCCTGCAACATGGCAGACAGCGAAGTGAAGGTTTCCTGAGCAAACTGAGCAAGTTCAGCTTGAGGATACGACTTGACTGGAGTCTCAGAGATGGGTAGAACTCCTCCAAGACCAACCATACACACTCGAAGCAGTTCAAACAGCTGAGTGATATGATCCCAGTCGTCTGAAGCAGAGGTTCGAGACGCTCCTGAAACACATAGACGCATGCAAATCTTGGCCAGAACGGCCTTTTCTTCCAGAGAAACGGTCAACATGAGTCGATCAAAGAGATCCAAAAGTTCCGAGAAGATGGACGGTTCAAAAACACGGTTACCGGCTGAAACACAGACGTTGTGGAGAGTATGTAGAATCTCTAAATCGGAAGAATGAGTCAAGTACTCGAAACAGATTCCAAACAGAACAAAGAAGAAGGAAGCCTGTTCATCGGGAACAGAAGAAACAGCATGAACAATCACCTTCCAAGTATCCTTGTACGACTCCAATCGAGACTGTCCTGAAAGAGAAGAGTACAAGTTATCGAAACCAGGTTCAGGCTCAAACTTGATCTGGGCATACTCCTTGATAGCTGTGATCCAAAGAGGAGTCAGTTGTTTCTGGTACTGAGCCACCAGTCCTCTGAGGTACTCCTTATGATGACTTTGGACCTTGATATCTGCCCATGCAGCAAGAATGGCCAGTCTGAGCTTCAATTGGTTGTTAGGACCCACAGGTTTCAGGTCTCCTACACACTCCAAAGTGTTTGTATCGGTGAGAGCAGCAGTGAGGAACTTGAGAAGACGTAGACGGTCCAGGTTCTTGACGATACCACTGCTAACAAACTGGCCACACACGCAGACGGCCTTGGAAGCCAGTTCAGTGGTGGAATCAGCTCCAAAGGCAGGCGAAAGAGCAGACGAAATCTGGGCCTGGTACTGTTCCAAAAGAGGGACATCTGGGAACTCAGGGTCAGGAATATCACCAATCGAAACAACCACAGAAAGAAGTCTGATACCTAGAAGTCGTAGGTTGACAATATCAGAGGTGGAACATGTAAAAGCGAGTCTGATAATATCTCCAATCTTTGCCAAAATAGGAGGAGTAGACTTTGCCTCTTCCATGATCTTGATGAGAGACTCCATGGCCAGAGCACGAGTCTGCCATCGAAGAGGTTCTCCTGTGGTAGATTCTCCAACAGTGATTGCAGCACTTTCATCTTCAGTATGTTGAGTCTGTCCACTGGTTTTGGCGTTCAGGTTAAGAGTCATAAGACGTTGAATTCGAAGCACCCAGTGGATTCGTCCAGTTCCCGAATCAGCAGCAGAGGCTTCAACCCATGCAGAGATGAATTTGGCCACTTCTTCGGACAATGTGGAGTTGTAAACCAGCCAGATTTGAAGCTCCTTGCCAGAAAGATCAATGGTGTAAATCTTGACGAGCTGATGAAGAGCCTGGACAGCCAAATCTCGAACAGCTGAAGATTCGTGAGTCAGGTAAGCCAACAGCCGACTAGTCACTTCCTGGAGATCAAACATGGACACGTCGAATACAAGAGCTTCCTGGACGATGGAAATGGCATGAGTGGGATCTTCAAACCAGAGAGAGTCACAGAGCAGTTTGATTTCTCGATGAGCAACAATTTCAGGACCCATAACGACTACTAGACCATGGAGGACTTCAGCCAGGACTCTGACGTTGTTCAAGTCAGCAGCAATGTTCTGAGAAGCAACAGAAGCCACTTCGTCGTGGTTTTCAGCAACGTAGAGGCCGGTGACGGTAGAGAGAAGAGACGATGCTGACCCAGGGTTGAAAGAGGACGAGTCGACAATCAAATCAACACCCTTGAGAGCCCAATAATGGACAATAGGATGAGGATCTTTAGCCAGAGAGATCAAAATACCCAGAACAGTCTTCAGATTAGCTCCTCCAGGCTGAGAGAAGCGGAAAATGTAACCTAGAGACAAGGAACATCCCGAACGAGTATGAGGGTCGGTTTCAGCGACAATCTGGTCGATAATGTGTTTGATCTGAGCAGTAACAAATGAAGCACCTCCGTAGATACACAGTAGACCGAGATTTTCTGCTGCAAGACGTCGGATATGAGCATCTTCATGCTTGATAGATCCCTTGAGAAGCTCCAACAGCTGAGCAACCACTCTGGCGTCCATAGATCGGGCCTTCTTCTTGAGACCGAGGTTTAGAGCAACCAAACAGTTGACAACTACAGCTTCTCCTCTCAGCTGAGAAGTGGCCTTGTTGGAATGCGAAGCCATATGAGTTCGCATTTGTTCCAGTAGCGACTCCTGGACCTTTGCAGGTTGAAAGGGGAACAGGTTGGAGAAGAGAAGAATGGAGTTGTCAACAATACCTGTAGCTGGAGGCACAGGAACAATCTTGTCGTCGAAGAGAATCTCCAAATCGTGTTCTAGAGAGGGCAAGGACAAAAAGGGAGTAGCCAGAAGCTTCTCAATGCCCTTAACATCTTCTCCTTCGACCAAAGAAGTCACTCCAAATCCACGAGATGTCCATAGAGAGTCACATTTGGCTGTCTGAAGAATATCCTCCTTGTAATCAGTTCCTGCAAAGCACGATACTGCCTGGGGAAGCAGAGAAGCGTGTGAATCTGCACGTCCTAGCTGCACGTAGCACTGTAGGAGACGTCTCTTGACGGCAGAGAACTCACTTCCTTGTCCGACCTCTACAGACTCGGAAATGCTCTCCAGGAATGCCCAAGTGTAGTTGAGCATGATAGCCACTCGTTTGGTGAGATCTGACGTCAACAACTGCTGGTTGCACTTGAGGAAGGAAAGGACAGCTCCAAGGGCAGCGTTTTTCACGCAGAGCAGGAATTCCAGGTCTTGGGGAGTCTTTTGGGCTAGCTGGTCACGTGTAAACGGTTTAGGAAGAGCTCCCTTCCATAGCAGAAGCATATGAGACAGATGGACCTTGACAAAAGCAGGTCCTAGACACATGAGCGACTTGAGAAGCAACCAAGCGATTTGGATCTGAACAACAGCGACTGAAAGTTCCGAAGAAGAGGAAGACTTGAGCAGATTGTTAGACAGAGACAAGACTCGAGTGATTGTATCGATATTGAGAGATTCAGGGGTAGATGAAGCAATCAATGTAGACAGACAAATACCTAGTCCAATACTAGCTTGTCCCTTGTTCAACAGAGTCATAGTCTTTGCTGTAACAAGGTACAACTTGTCTGGCAACAAAAGACACACCTGTTTGATAGTCTGAGAGGTGGCAATGATAACAGCTCTAGACTGATGAGAAAGGAACTTGTAAAGAGGTTCAATAATGTCTGGAGTAGCAGAACCGAGTTTCTGAACAAGTCCTTGGACCAACAAGAGTCCTGACAAGGTGCCATCATGTGTAAGAGGTCCATCAGGGTTGCAGTTGGAGTTCTGAGACTGCAAGTACTCCAACACCGTCTTGATAGCAGACTGTTGTGCGAATTCAGACAAAGGAGGAGTCAACAACAGGTAAAGAGCATGTTCTCTGGTCAACAACAGCTGCTGAGCTCCTACTGACTGTTTTGCAGGAGGATAAACTTCTCTAAGGAACGTCTTTAGCAACAACTGAAAGTGGCTCTGCTGTAGATTCTGAGCGACAATAAACCGATACAGAGCATGTACCAATCCAGTCTGCACCTTGTTCAACTGTCCAGCCTTGATATAAGCCTGTGTAAAGATCTGAAGCACCTGTTCCAACCCTAGAGCCAGAGTCTTATCCTTGGGTTTCTCCTTGGGCTTATCTTCTCCATCTTCAGGCACGTAAATCTTTGAGAAAGTCGCTGCCAAAAGCTGAGAAGCAGCTAGACGTGTCTGCGTGGTTTCGGACTCAAAAGTCTTGACGCAAATCTGTCGAATATTGTCCATTTCGCTCTGTTTAATAGCAACCATACCTCGCTCAACACAGGCAGACATGACTCCAAACGCAGCCTGGGCAATTCTATGGGCCTTGAGCTCAGCACTGGCACTCTTGGCCAGCTTGTAAATGTCCTTGGAAAGACCTTCATCGAGTGTATCTCCTGTAGAAAGCACAACTTTCTTGAGAGCTACAAGAGCTCGATATCTATAGCCTGCATGGGCACTTTTGGAGTCTTTGGCAGCTGCTAAAAGAGACATGGCAGCTAGAGGAGTCAGCGACACCATTCGTCCACCCGCCACCTCGAAAAGAGCTCCTACTCCTTCCACAGCCATATGTTTGGTCTCGGAATACTCCTTTTTGTTGGTTCCAATCTGGTTGGCAAGATTGGTGGTCACATCGAACAAATCTTTGGAAGATTCGGCAAAATGTTCTTTGAGAGCTTTGGAGAAGAGATGGCGAACTGCTCGGCCGGGTTTGTCTCCGAGTTTGGCTTGCACCTCGGCAAGTGTGTGTTTTTCAAACGGCTTGTCAGCCAGGTACGCCAGGGATTCCACTGGGTTAGTAAGTCATGTGAAGTCAAAGTCATGTGCGAAGCACGTGACTTGGGCGATCACGTGACGCCATAATGATTGAATCACGTGATCATTCGAATGACATCAACTAGAGCATTGAGAACATTTGGAAAACTCAATGAATACCAAAATGGACACATGTTATCCCCCAATCACGTGACGTCACATAGCTTCACGTGACTAGGATCATTGCACCACGTGACCAGATAATAGACCTTATGACATCACTAAGAAAGAAGTACTTGGACAAGAACTTGAGAGTCTCGTTTTAGACCGTTTCTGGACCATTCTTCCGACTCCATTCTGTGCAGTCACGTGACCCATAGTCCAGTCATACTACATCATATGACATCACGTGACTACTAAATCAGCCATGTCACATCTTCAATCAGAGCAATGAGTAATTGTAAAACAGTCACCAACGGTCTCATTTCAAAGCAATTCAGAAATCTCCTTCGCTGCCGGTCTGTTCTCTCACGTGATCAGAAATTGAGCACGTGACCGCTCTGTCTCAACAGCCACGTCCAATATCGCTCAATTCCACCAATCACTGTCTGGCTGTCATGATGGGGGGTGTCAAGTTACGTGACAAGCTCGCCACATGGTAGTGATGCTTACATAAGCACACCCTAACCCTCCTATAAATACTCACTGCTTGATTTGTTTCAATGCGTGCAATCTCTCTGGTTTCTGGTTGTTGTAGAGAGGTCTGCTATGGAGCTCCCTATAGTTACGTGTAGTCATGCATGTCGCATCACGTGCCTGGGAGAGGATGGATTTGGGGGTGTGTGAGTTCGAATTTAGGGGAAGGCGAATAATGCGATCTTGGGGGAAAGTATGAAAAGGTGGTATTTCCGGTGTTACAGGATTTCCTAGCTGTTACTATGTGTCTGGAGTAAAAAATTATCAAACGTAACACTTTATGTTTAGATTGGAGATGGTAAGTCAACCCATAATTTACTCTAAGAGCCCTTGAAGTTGTAATAATGGAGATTTATGAAAAATAACCATACCATCAGAATCAGCTTAAAGAGAGCTATCGAATGGTGTAGTTTGTTTTCTTCCACTTGCTCTATTTCACGCTTTGCATTCCATCATCTGTCTATCCTCGACAACATTATCTCGTTATAAACTTGATAGAAAAGAGATTTCTTAATTGCGTGATAACTCTAGATATCAATTAGTTCCAGAGATTGATAGAGGTTTGTCTCTTCCCTTTAGGATCTCCTCTTTTACCTCTTTGGACCCACATTCCAAATTTGGCTGTAGTCGCAAAGCTATGATACTCACTGGGTTTAATAGAGAGAAGGCTAGAGAGTTAATGAGTGGCTATTAGGGGTTTTAGAGGGTTTGTCTAGTGATTTTGGTGCTCCTAGACTTATTATTTTCATCTCTTACAGTCATTCTAAGAAAGTACGTCATTCTGAGAACTTCCCTAGAAAGCGATAAAATCACCCCACACGGGAGCCGTCTCGACTCCAAGACAATCTGACCACCCCACTCCCCCTCCCGCTGGTACGACACTCTAAAGTCCACGGAACGGCGGGATGTATAGTGTCTCAGTGTTCAGGTACCCTTCCTTGGTGTTACATTGGCAACAGAGAAGTTTAGATGTGACATTGAGGAGTTGAACAATGTAATTAATGAACCATCTGGGAAGTGTTTATCAACACCTCATTCTTATTTCATTCTTGTTTACTTCTTTATCTCTCTTCTAACATGTTTTATCTTCTTTCCTCCGCGGTAGGTCCTACGTATGTTGTTCATCTCACCCTCAGGGTTCGATCTACATTCTAACCGAGCACCGTAATTTCTCACGTATCAGCAGATAACGCATCTCTGCTCTTTTATCTCGGAGTGTGTAGTTATTAGTCAAGATGCGTGGTAAGAGTTTGAGCCAGAACTGTGATGTACATACGGTACTCGTAGCAATGTACAAATGGTATCAATGAAGAATAAGCCAGAGTAGGTGAATAGAATGCATTCATCGATCATATTCACGTTACTCCATTGCTCATTCTGGTTTATTGCTATTTCATCACTTTTCACCGCTCCTTGCTCATTGCTTTTTTGTTTCATACGGCCTTTGAAGACCACCGTTTAGTTGTGTGATTTGGCTGGAAAAAGCAACGGTGCGAAATCGGCGTCTGAATAGCATTGCCAGCGTCAGCGTCGGAAAAGTCACATGCTCATTATCAGCGTTTGTTTCTTGCAGTACCTGCAAATCGTGCACATCACTTACAGCCACAAGTCTATCTCGGGGCCAAAAAGAGAAGAAATGGTAAAAAGAGAAAATGGCAAAAGTAACCAAAACGAAGAGACTCTGGACAACAAGACGATTGGCCACTCTCCCCGCGCTTAGATGCAGCGATGAGCGTCGTCGGTATCGTATCTTATTTGAGAAAGGAAAAGAGTAACAAAAGGTCCAAACAGGTCCAAACTGCATTATACCGGATAGTAGACTTCGATGACGCCTTGGGATGAAGGTATGGCTTGGAAGAGAAGAGTATAGATGAGATTTATGGTGTACATACACCTTATGACGTTGAGAGGCACTGTAAGCAGAGGAACACGAAGAAGAACAACAGATGCTTCCAAACAACAACAAAGACCCTCAATTATTGCATACGTGGCTCTATTCACTGACCTGAAGAAGCCCTACGGCCTTCTCCAGGTGAGTTTCATTTAGTTCGATCTTCAGGGTGGACCAGTGCCGTGCGTATACTTTGCTGATAGGACTGTTGATGGATTTCGGAGCTGCGTTTCCGACCGTTGAGAGTCAGGGTGGAGGGGCGTTAAGGTGGGCCATACACGGGTTACCAGAGTCCATATGTTTCATTGGTATAACTACATCCTTGTAGGTATTCATACTTGTAGGTATACAAGTGCATGTAGCCATAGTATATCAGAGATGCAACCTGTGCTATACCCATATTATCTCGATCTAAGACAAGTGGGTCATGTCTTAGAGAGGTCGTTTATTTTGGACACAGTTAAATTGTACGTTCCTGGTGTGTACATGAGGTGAGACAGTGTACATACTCCGTCGGACTTTGGTCATCGAGGCAACATATACAAGTATGTTTACCGGTATCAATATGAATCTTGATATAGCAACCTATCTTCCACCCGATAAGACGTATCTCGGACACCCGCTATTGCAGATATTGTCTGGGCTATTGCAGGGTATTGTTGTATCGGCGGGCTCTAGATCTGGGCCAGTCAAAGTTCATATTGTCTGGTGTATTGTTTTGAGACAAAGAGCGAGGGACACAAAGAAGCCATACGTGTGTCCAGTAGGGGTCAGAGTCAGAGTATCGACCCCTGTATGCTACGTTAGCGCAGGGATGAAGGAGCTACGCCCTTCTGTCTCAGCTGGACGCACATGCCGTGCCTACTGGGGGCCTATTCTCACGGCTTTTCTTGCCCAGCCTTTGGAGAAGGGTCTGGTCTACGCGAAGGCGTATAGATATGGCAGAGGGGAAGACGAGGGGATGATATGATTCAACAGGGCAAGGTAGGGGAAGTGTACGAGAATATTTGTACACGAGAATTGGGGGTCTTTTTTTTTCTTTTGAGCAAATATCGGACAAAAGGACTTCAATGACAATGACAATGACAGATGACAGCTCTAGGACTTGTCTACTGGTCCAGGAGCTGTTGGTGACACTCCCCAAACTGTCTCATTCAGATGCAGGGAAGAACAATAGGCGAAAGCACCCCTCGGGCTTGGCTGGGGGACAACCCAGAGCTTGAGCAAAAAGTAAATTTGCTGGAGAAGCGATATCACGGGACTGTTCGGAGATGTGTCGGCGAGGGGGGCTGAATCCATTCTGCAAATATTATCTTATTCCCTTTTTATACCCTCGCTAATGCGCCAAGAACATGCTCCACAACAGGCAATGGGGGAATGGGTAAAGAATGGAGTAAAACAGCACCAGGAACCAGGCACAGCCGTGGAAACAGAAAGAAGTCTCTCTACAAACAAAACACAGTGAATATGCCCTTTCTGACGGTTCATTTCTTCTATACTATGTACTACACTACACACACACCCACTATCTCCACACGGTCTATGATCTCAGTATGTATACATCACTTGCTGTGCCCTCCCATTGGCTCGGAGTCTTGTCCCGAATCTTTCTGTCTGACTTTCTTGGCTCTCTTCACATGCTTATCTCAGTTACATGGATACTGCACTGGATTTGGAGACGCATCGTCCACTGCGAGCGAGATGACCGGCTCCCGGAAGAGGCAAAGAAAGTGTGCGGCGTTTGGACGATCCATGGGAAAAACTGAATATGTTATCAATGTCGTCATACCTATGTTGTCTTTACCCAATGTCGTTGTTACTGTATTATACATACACTACTGCTAGAGAATTGTGTGCTCAGGCATAACACCTGCTATTACTCAGTTATACATTGCTGTCGCCTCTCTACCCTGCCTTGCTCCGTGCTGCATTGTCTATTGTCTATGGTGGACCTCGGCAAATACCCCAGACGGACGAAGGGAAGAGACGTCAACAGCTCTTGTCCTGTTGCTGGATGACAGCTGCCATCGCCAATCTAAATTCAATGTTTCACACCAATCTCAAGGCTCATCTGGGACCTTGTCTATCCCCCTTTTAGTTTGAGCTTGGCTAGGCGGATCCAGGCTACTTTAACCGATAACTTTGAGCAGCCGATGAAAGCTAAAGGACTGTGAAAGGGCGAATATTATGACGAAAAATTGACGAAAAATGTGGCCAAAAAATATCGAAAAAGGGCGGAAAAAGGGCGGAAAAAGTGACGTAAAATTATGACAAAAAATATCGCCGACCGACATCCACAAATAATAATAACATCTCCCCAGAATAGCAGAATATCCGACTTTACTCCTTTTCAACTAACATTGTTGGTCACGGAAAAAGTCGGATAGCCCCCGCAATACAATGACGTATACGTATAACGTATATTTCCGCCACATGACGTAAGAATGAGTGAGAAGAGGTGGCATAAAAAGGCGGAAAACGGGTTGCTTGGAGTGTGTCACGTGACTAACAGTATAAGACCCTCCATCTTCATTTTCTGGTTGTATTTCGTCTTCTTTTTGCCCTGTTTCGTCCCCCTTCATCAGCCGAAGAAATCACAGTTTGCTTAGTTGAAGGCTCGTCATTGACGCTTGGCCAGGCTCGATTTTTTCTCGGTTGGCTGTTTACGTTAGACTAACTCATTCCACACCGCTCTCATGTGGGCCGCAACCCGGGCAAACAAAGATAGGTCCAACCATGTCCACCACAGATGACAAAGACTGGCCCACTATGCCTCACGTCTGCACTTTGAGATGGAGATAAGAGAGGCGAAAAGAAGGGCAAAAAAAGCAGACAAAAGAAAAGCGATGAAATGAACGGAAATAAAATAAAAAAAACAGCACATACACTGCACCGTCGACGTTGGGTGTCTTACCCAGAGATTTTCACAGTTTTTTATTCAGTTCAGGCACTGCTTTTTTTGCCCCTGGTCAGCCACATTGGTCTGTTCCTTGCAGGAGTGCTGAGCCGAGAAAAGAAGCGGGGCGATATTATCAAAGAAGCGAAATTAACGAGATCTAATAGACGGTTTGTTATCAGATGGAAGGAGATAAATCGCGTGTTCCGATACATACAGATGTTGTCGTCGTTTTCGTATGTACCAACAGTTCTCGTACTTCGTCTTCCCTCCCTCTCTATCAAGAACCAATGAGCGAAGACCACCAACTTTGCTGTGCTCTCTCAGCACGTCTAATCCCGTCTGCATTTGGCTCTCTGTACAACACAACGTAGACTGACACGGTAGGTTAAGCTCTGGTTATTGTAGAACTGGACAAGACGTGTATAGCGATACCTGTCCATGATAAATCAGCAAGACAAAAAAATGTATGTACCCAAAAAAATACATCGTCTTGGCCATACCAAATACACCGCCACACGTCGTCCGCTATTTCCCACGCACAGCTTCGGAGCGACTCCACGTTTTCTGTCGTATCTCCCAAAAGTGGATCTTGGTGGGTCACCCCGTTCGGGCAAAGGGAGGCGAGAAAGAGACGAGCCAGAGTGTGGAAAGTGTGCAAAGTGTGGAAAGTCAAGAAACGATGCTCAAACTGTTACTCGCTCATCGTACCGTTGAGCGACCTTTGCGGAGATGTCTGAGTCGATCATAACTCAGAGATGGGGACATGGACCTGTACCTGTAGAGATGAATACAGTGCTTGTTCAATGAAGACGTAACAAAAGTACATACTTCAGGAACCGATTTCTAATGTTGAAAATGTTCAGCATTCACTGTTAAACCCGTTACATGTAATGGTTACACAGGTATCGCTCCTCCTCGACTCAGATCTCATAACGTCCTGGATGCAAGAGAGATGTAAAAAGTGAAAACAAATTGAGAGAAAATGTATCCAAATTGAGAGACAGCCAAAATGAAAGAAACCAAGCAGACCGGCTAAGAGAGCCAATCTGGGCTAGAGACTTCTTGGCCACTCCTCGCACTCTCCCACTTCTTCTGCTTGTCCGTCAGTTGCCAAAGCCAAACGTGTAAAATACAAGATTTGGAGCCAAGCTGTCGATACTAACCAAGAAGCTTATTTGCGCAAACTCTGTTTTTCATGCTGGGGGGTGCAGCTAATAAGCTTCCAACCCAGAACCCTTTCAGACTTTCAGGCTTGGAGCTACGTGCATGGTGCATAATTGACGTTGGGGTCTTTTTGGAGATATATAGCCACACGTCGGTAGCCCCCCCATCCAAGGGCCCGTCTCCCACTCGCCCTCGTCTCTTTCCGCCGCCATGTCCGACGACCGCAAATTCAAGTGCAAGCACCCGGGCTGCGAAAAGACCTTCAACCGCAGAGATTATCTCATTCGACACAGTGCCAACCGTGAGTGAAGAGGAATTGGAGGGAGCCGTCAGCCAGAAATAAAAACAGCAAAAATCGGGAAAAATCGGGAAAAATCGGGAAAAAATCAGCGAAAAGGCGAAAATGGAGAAAAGCAACAAACTGACTGAAATCAAATGTCTTTTCCTTCCACCACTAACCCAGACCTCGACACGCTGCCGTTCCAATGTCCGCAGTGCCCCATGAAGTTTGCCCGAGCAGACCTTTTGCAAAAGTGAGTAGGAAGAAGAAAGAAGCAGAGAAGGGGAATGGGAGAAGATAAAGGATAGGCTATTTTGACTGGTCAGATGTGACAGAGGTGGTGTGATAAAAGGCTGGTCAGGTTAATATGATATGTCATATTGATAAGTCATATTGATAGGTCATATTGATATTGATAGGTCCCAATCACACCAACACTGTTATCTACACCATCTCAACCTAGTCTGTCTTCTAGAGTGGTTCTACTGCTTTACCAGCTTAGTTTGTTTCAGGCCAGGGACTAGACCAGTTAGCTGCAGAGCTGCTGAGACTAGACCACGTTAGTGGAGTCGTCATAGGCAGCCATTATACGTATACGGGGCCATTATACGGTATACGGAGCCACAGATGGATACGCCTTCTTGGTTGTTCTCAGTTCCTACTAACCAGACATTTAAATACTCGAAGTCACGAGCGACGAAAGAAACGGGAGGAGAAAGAAAAGGCGAAAATCGAGCGCAAACAACGCCGAAACTCCATCAAGTCACAGAGCAGGAGCGGGTCCATTGACATGAACACAAACGTCGTGTCTCCAACCACAGACAATTACACGTGGTTGTTTGGAGCTCAATGGCCCGAAAGTGCCACTACGGGAGGAGAAGACACGTTCAAAATCAAGAGCGAGTTTGTGCCTCATCAGGATATCAGTGCCCAGCAACAACAGGGCGTGGACAAGAATGCTAGCGAACTCGATTTCATGCACATGGTCGAGTTTGAACAGCAGGGTCAGGGAAGAGCGTTCTACGCAGGAATAAAAACAGACCTGGACAACTCAGATACAACCAGTGATTGTTCCATCATGTCGCAGTACTCGAATTCGACCCAGGGAACGTACCCAAGGTCTTCGGTGAACATGCCAGATCTCACGTTACCTCCTCATATGCGAATGTCTGTTGCTTCAGTGACTTCTGCGCCTGCAATGCCGCATGTCATGATCCAACAACACCAAACAGAACTTCCACCGCCTCATATGATGCAACAACCGCCTCCTCCACCTCCTCAACACGTCCATGGAGTGTCTCCGGAAGTATTGAACCCTTCTCTGGGGATCCAACCAGTCTGTCTCAACACTATTGGAGACCTGACTCCTCCAGCTGAACCGTTTGTTGCAAGAGAAGATAAACTGGCGCAACCACAGCCCAACCAGCAACATACCCAGACCCAGAACCAACCTACACAACCTCTATCGCCTAGAGACAAGTACCTCGGTCTTTTCTGGAGCAACTTTGACCAGCTGTATCCTATCATTCATAGACCGTCTTTCAACCCAGATACGGCTCCCGAAGCTCTGGTGACCACCATGGTCTGTGTGGGAATGACGTATGATTCTGATCCAGCAGTCTACCAGGAAGCTATCAGAACCATGCAACAACATGTTCATCAGCTGTATTCAAAGGCAGCTCTAGCACGAGGAAGCAATGCTAGTGAGAATCTGTGGGTTCTACAGGCACTAGCTCTGGCAGCATACTTTCACAGACTTCTCGGTTCCAAAGACCAATGGGAACTCGCAGAAATGTACTCGTGTATTGCATTGGTGAAGGACCAGATGGTGACTGAGAATGCTCCTCAGTTGGGACCCGATGTGGCTGCTTTCTGGCAGGAATGGATCAAACACGAGGCCAGAAAACGACTCCTATGTTTCTTCTTCATTCTCGATACTCAGGCAGCTATCTTGTTCAAACACACTTCTCACTTGTCTGTCTTTGATACAGACCTGGAATTGCCTTGTACAGATGCAGCCTGGAGTGCTAGAGATACTAGAGAGTTTTACATTGTGTATACTCTCCAGCCTCGAGGTCCAAACAATCTCAGACCTGCTCCAGATGTCACAGAGACCCAGTCTTACCCCAAGAACAAGCCCTCTTCTGCCTCTAGACGGTTTGACAATGAATGCCATAGAGATTGGCCTTCGTTGTTGTTCTGTGTGAAGCGAATCATGTCTGACTACGAGGAGGACCAGCAGGAATACCCTCTGGCTTGTTTTTCGCAGTTTTCGCGGTTGCTTCTGCTCCATGGTATTCTCAACATTTGTCTCGACTTGCAGCACAGAATGGTGTCCAAGAAAACGGACTACAAGACCAAAATGGTCGTGGCTTTCATGTCGTGGCGAGGGTACTTTGACAGACAACTTCGGGAAATCAACCGTGAATTCCAGCTCACTAACATCATGGCTGAAAACGCGGCTCATCTCAAGGACGAAACAAATGCCAGTGCGCTAGGAAACATGTCTGGTAATGAAGACATTACTCTACAGTTCAACAACTACGGAAACACTCCCTTGCTGTGTTCAAACTGGTCTCTGTTCTCTGTCGGACTCATGACTCTGTTTGTAGACACTCAGATGCTCCGTCAGTACACTGGAACCACCTCTTCTCCCTCAGAACGAGTCACAGCCACTCTCAGACAGTGGGCCAACGGTCACGATGTCACCTGGGCAGTTTGGTACGCCAACCAGCTGCTTGGACGAGTTTTCCAGAACGAGGCTCTTCCCTTTTTGGCCGACCATGTTGCCTGGGGTATGTTTTCTGCCTGTCTGACTCTCTACACCTTTGAGTCTCTCCGAAGAAACAACTCTCCTCTTCAGTCTCCGCTGGAAGCCATTTCCGAGTCTCCTCGAATCGATATGACCACCCAAAGTGAAGCTCTGGAGTACATTCGTCTTGCGTCTCAGACTCCTCCTGAAGCCATTGACGACTTCATTTCCGAGTCGCAAGCCACCACTCTCATGCGCCAGAAATACATTGTTTCTGTGCTCCGACATACTGCCAACCTGCTTGCGCCCTCGAGCCGGGAACAGTGTGTCTACATTGTCTCGCATCTTAATGGCATTCTTGCCCGTGTATAATAGCAGTCTCAACTAACTGCAATATATTTATTTATAGAAGAGGAGTGTGGATTTTAAGCAGTAATTGTAGAGATAATTAGATATCTACAACATTGAAGAGGAACACATGACAACAGAACTGAAGGGTACACCGGTACCGGTAGATAGGAGACACTCGTTATAGGTCTCTTAGATTGACAATATGAAATGAAAGGGTGTACAGTAACGAGTTCAGGAACTTGTTATGGGACTCTACTGACAGGTTTGTAAGAACAATATGAAGTCCATGATTCCGTACAGAAATAATTGATATCAGTATAATCACTTGTATGTACTGTTTTTCAAGTCCATAGAGGTTATAGTATTGCAGGATAGTTCCAGACATCGGAGCATAAGATAAAGGTATAAGTGGCTTTTATGGAGAAGTAGTCTGGGTAATAATCCGTTAGCTATGAGTAGTCATAGGACTACCACAATAGGCAAAAGAAGACTATCCCAAAGAGTGTATTGAAGTTGTTACAACAGGACAAGGGTGTATAGTTATAAGGTGTACTACAATTCTAGACAATATGATGTCATCTACCAGGTAGGGTAGATAGGCAGTCATAGAAGGGGACATAGAGTCATAGAAGATACAAGACAGAAATTGGGAGCAAAAAAAGAGATATAAGACAGTAACGGAAGGGCACTGATGACTGAGCAAATAATGAGCTACACTTGTAATAGGAGAAGACTTTGCAGGTTGTAGTTTGTAGTTAGAAGACACTAGCTCAAGTCTACCATAGATCGTCTTCTCAAACGTGTCAAGACAAAGACTGTACCACTCTCTCTTTTGTGATACATGTCATCGGAGATACAATGTTCACACTAAAACGCTGTGGCTCGCCTCCCCTGATAATATTTCAAAAGTACCGGTAGATGTTAGCCCTGGTGTTAGTGCTAGTGCCCCTCCGGATCTGACACTCCGAGCTACTGGTAGAACAAGGTACAAGGCTAGGAGTAGAGATCTGATGCTGATATATTTATTTGATGATTAGTTGTTGATACAATACTTCTGATAATTGTCTACACTTCTTCTGTTGACTCATTGCCTACGACGATCTGTCGTAACTTCATAAGTGCCAGTTATACCAGTTATCAGATACAATTGCAACGTTGACCCAGCGCCTTGGCTTATCGGATGGAGCGGACTTGGCGGAGCATAAGGAGGTGCGATAGCACCGACCAAGATGAGTGAACGACAAAAAGGCGAATAAAGGACCAAATGACTAAACAAGGATCAAATGAGTAAACGACAAAAAAGGTGAATAAAGGATTAAAAAGATGAAAAACAATAAAGGGTTAGGGAGTCGATTAAGAACATTTTCTACTTTGAATGAACATGTGTACTCGTTGTCTTTTCTTTTCTTTGTGATTTCTCATTTTTACTCATTTTCTCATTTTCTCTTTTCACTCATGTTCTTTCTCCTTTTCCCTTTCCCTTTTCCCTTCTTCACTTTACTCTTGATGATCATCGCTCTTGCGAGCAAAACCTTTTGGTTTGGATCTGCTGGCCTGTGATCTTCAACAGTTGTCCCACGTGGACCCTCAGATAGATGAACGTAGATTTAAAAAGCAAAGTGGGACGCGCAGTAAACGTTGAGTTCGAAGAGCATCAATGAGGCTTACCCATAGAGAGAGTTAGACAGTAGAGCAGAGTTAAGACGTGAAGAGTAAAAGGGTGCGAGGAGACGAACCTGAACGTGATGGTCAGGGTGTATAGTCTGAAGTGAGGCTACAGAAAAAGTGTACCAAAGTATACCAAGTGAACCTGAAAGTATACCTGAAGACCAAAGCCAAGGCTAAACATACCAGTTGAGCAAAGTCAGACACTCAATGACGTCAAACACCGAGAGAAAGGTAGAAATGAGTCATAGTGGTGGTGATTTATTGTGAGGGACGGGAGTTGGCACAAACAGCGCAAGTATGGACAACTTTTTGACCGTTTTCGAGGCACTGTTCTCTCTCGAACAAGCGTATCAGTAAACCAAGTACGCTCCCCGTTTAAGTCCACGGAAGTTGTTCATTTTTCCACGGCATTTGAAATGTTTCGAATCCTTGGTTTTTTGTCGCTTTTTCTTACGCCGTGGTTGTTCTTCTGTCTCACTCTCGCGTCCCAAATGTCCTTCCTTGTCTTATCTCTTCAGGGTCCTACTGTAATGGCAATGAAGAGGGACAGAGAACATAAGAGATATGCCCACCCGTTAGGGTGGAGGAGACACTCAGGGACCACCTTTACTAAAGCAGTAAATATAGACGGAGAAAATGAAAAGAACTAGAATGGCTGGAGTGGTAGTCAGTGAACTACGAGTACGGTACTTGTACTTCTTTTTCACCATCTTTTTCCTTGTCTACCACCTTCATCACCTTCCTCTCCTACCCTCAGCCCAGCCGTACGGTTGTACTATCTCGTACAGAATTGCTTTTTGAACGTCAAACGCTCACTGAGCACCCTCGTCGGCGATTAGACTTGAGCAAAGTGGAGTCCAGGCTGGCAAGCTTACCAGGGTCGAGGTACGAGCAGAGCGAGACATGAAGATCGTAACGGTGAGTCTAACGGAGATCGACAGCGAAGAGACAGCGAAGAGACAGCGAAGAGACAGCCGGTAGGCTGGCGATGAGGTGATCTGCAGAGAGTAGAGCGAAATAGTGATTACCAACTAGCGATAACACGAATACCGCTAATAAAACCATATCATTGAACGGAGGATGTAGCTACAGTACTGTACATACTGTTACGAGTGGTAGATTGTAGGGATAAAAATCGTGTCGCGTTTCTAGTTGTAAACAGCACCTGTCATTGTTCTCCACACTACTGTGGCTTACATCAAGTATGCTCTTCTCTTCTCTACTCTTCTCAATATAGACTCTTCCACTCTATACCTTACCGTTCTAGACTGCTCTGTTTACGACGTATTCATCTATACAAACATATTAGGGCAGGGCCCTTAGCTCTCTCCCGTGGTCGCACCCGCACCGTTCCCGCTATCGCACTAGCTACCCGAACCTCATCGAGGTGGGCAACCGTTGCACTAACCGTTATCGCCCAACGGGTGGAGAAGTGGAGAAGTGGAGAAGTGGGGAGAGAGACGTGGGGTGCGGAGAAGGGCTTCCGAAGATGGCTTGGGGGGAAGTGTCGATCAGCAGTGGGGTAGGTACCTGGTAGTAAACATTGTTATCGCTTGAAATGTGATTTTGAGATATGATATGAGACATATAGAAGAGATGAAGGAGATAAGAGATGGCTGCTTCATTGGTGAGATGTAGAAAATGGAGCCTTGGTGGTTGTACAGAACCGGTACTTGCGTATGGTCAAACAAAGTAACTTATCTATCGTAGTTCATACCGTATCACTGAGCAACTATGTCAAGCCACTAGCTCATGATAATCATATTGATAGACACTTGAACAAGACATGTGGAGGAACCATAGCCCGGAATTAAAATGGTTATTGACGATTTAAGGCGTTCTATCAACTCTACTTACCCATTATCATATTTCCGTCTTTGACAATGAACTGAAGACCATAAATACTCTATGGCATATGATGTCTCATAATCAGAGCTCTGTATATTTGAAATAAAACAAACAAGGCCTTTATAAGCCTCTTTTCATATCAGTTTTCAACTCTCCATGTCTGTATGAATTCAGAATCTACAGGTCTCACTATACATGGTCTTCCAGACTCAGGTCAGCCATGCAAAGAAGTCAATGCCATAGTCAATGCTACATAAATGACTCTATCAGATGAAAGAAGGTAGCTCAAGATATTCAGATTCTGCTCAATTGCCTATAATCTCTACGTATTTCAGCATCTTCGGTACCAGTAGATCAACCCACTTACTAATCTTCATTCATACATGTTAACGAAGTTGATATCCCCGTCAACAATGAACAAATGGGCTCTAAGACAATCTTACAACACTCAGATACGTCATTTGATATCACTTCTGAACTGTTCACCTTTCCAGGATCGGCAAATACACACAAGTCTCTACCTCACCACCTCCAATACAACACATCTCTGCCAGACGGGCTAGATGTATATACAAGTACATTGTACTCGTACGAGTTGAACAAGAAGAGATACACCAGCATATATTCTATCCTTTTAGAAGTGTTGACAGTGTCTGGTTCCATCTGGTATCCTTACAGGTTCACCCTCTTGTTCCAATATGACAAGTCAAACACTGGTTAGAGACGAGACGTAAAGACGAAATAACAGCAAAAAGGGATACAGCCGCTACGCAGCTGTAAAAATTGCAGCACCTAGGATTCTCGTATGGTCTCCCACTACAATACTAACTAGGCTCTCTGGTGCTTGACTATGGCTGATCGGACGGGAAGCCGTATTTTCACCAGGATATGGCCGCAACTGGAAGAAGAGGTTTTGGGGTGGTTTTGAGGGGGATAAAATGTCACGTGACCAGGAAAAATAGAGCGACAAAACCGCCAGTTAAGCATGTGTCAGATATATTTGAAGTCATCAGAAGAGTATAGACTACAATGCAATATTGGAAGAACCTCTACAACACGACACCGTCAGTACATTTCACTACTACCGGTACTACATGGAAACATCTTTGAAAGATAAGAAGAATGACCCGTAACTACCCCTACATATTCCGTGTTCGCTTTGTACAAAATCAGTCTACAGTACGAGTGGTTGTAGCTGTACATCGATAAGTACTTATGGTGTTATCTCGGCTCATTTGCCATCAACCAAGGCCAAACGAAAGAGTGAACGTCTCGGCAGGTTTTCTTCGATGTAAATTATCTCAACTCAGAACAGTTCTTCTCAAACCATGGGCTCTATATACACCTTTGCTTGTGATACTCATCAAAGGGGGTTGATACTTAAACATTCTACTCACACACACCTCAGGTCCCAATACAGCTAAGCAACAGGCATAAATCACGAGGACAGGATAGAATACCATCATGTCTTCAACTCTCCTGTATTCTTCTTCTTTGGCTGTGCTTTATCCCATCTCTTATTCTCAGTCTAATGGGAACAGTATCATGAGTATAGGTACTGGTACAGTATGTCTTGTATATTGACACTGGGTAGAATCAGCAGCGACCAACTGTAACGAACCAGATTGAGGTCACTGGTACCCACTTGTACCCAGCTATTGAACCCTCCAGTGGTTCTTTCTACTGACTACATCGAGTTGATCCGGTCCCTACTACCAACGCAAGTTCGTCTCCCCTCTCTTTTATCATAATCAAATCGTCACTTAAATAAATATTATATACACTGTCGTTGACCGGCGGTTCGTCGCCATAGTCGTATTGTGTGGCGGGGAGCAAGGTCGCGTAGTGCTCGTGGTGGTTGTACCAGTTACGGTAACTAGTAGGTCCTTGTAGGGTGTCATAAGAAGGCACTCAAGAACATCAGAAAAGGAGTAGAAGGGTCAGGGATGTTGAATGACTCCAAACAGGTCTAGTTGTCTCAACACCTACCTCGTGATGAACGTTAGGTCAATGGTATCGTGAGTCTGTCGTAGAACAGATCATAGATCGTAGAAGATGGCATCAGCTTATTGTAGAGGAGATGGCACCCGCTTCTTGTAGGAAAGATGGCATCCGTAGGTTGTTGGAGAGATGGCATCCGTAGGTTGTTGGAGAGATGGCATCCGTAGGTTGTTAATTCGCGCTCGTAATTCCAGTTTGCGCTAAAACTCCGGCGACAAATTCACATCCATCCATCCCAAAAAATCATCTCCCTTTCCATCCATCCAATCCTGCATGATATCCATCACCCCTAGATCCGGAGGAAATCCAAAGTCGTTAAACTGTTCATCTTTAACCACTGGCGGTCTTTCCAATTGTAGAGGAGCCATGGACGGATCAGATTCGTCTCCTTTAATGATTCCATTGATAGGAGCAGAGTTTGTAGTTCCACCATTAGTAGCTGTTGTAGTCTGAGTAACACCATTAGTAGTAGCTCCATTAGTATTATTACCATTGCCATTAACCAACGGTACTGAATGTTGAGTAGGAGTGTTTCTTCCCGTTCCACTGTTTGAAACACCTTGAGAGTTACCTCCTCCGTTTCTTCGTTGAGCTTCATGGATGATCCAAATGAGTTCATAAAACAAAGAAGCCGATAAATGCGATCGCATTCGAGAAACAATTCCTGGAGTCTTGAACAGTTCAGGATTCGTGACAATAGTTCTGTTCAACTTCTCCACCACTTTGGCAATCCGAGAAATATCGTTATCCACAGGCCAATGGGTGACCATCTGTTTGAATTTCGCATGTAAAGCCACAACTGAACCTCTAGCTGTCTCATGGTACTTTGGTAACAAGTGTGGACTGAGATGTAGTCTAAAAAGAACTGTAGCAGCAAAAGAAGCACATTGACGCATCCAAATGGGATACTGAGTGATCTGGTAGGGTAATCCACATAGAATAGCTACCGCTCTAGTAGCTGCATTGTATGCGTTCATAATGAATCTGGTATCTGTTCCTCCAATGAACGAAAAAACGGCAATCATGAGTCTGATGTTGAGGTAATACATCTCTGCCGACGGTTCAGACAAGTCCAGTTGCTGGGCAACGATATCCAGCTCGTTGTTGATGACTGCCAGCACGTTAATCCGGTCATCGTACGGAATCAGACCGTCTGCTGAAGTCTGGGAGTTGCCAACAAGATTAATAAGCCGAGAACAAAAGGCAGACAGCTTGACAAGAATGGAGAAGGAAAACGAGGGCAATTTTGTAGCTGCATTGTTGATAAGTGAGTCAGCTTGAGTGGTAGGCGGTAGACCTAGAGAAGAACACCATACTTGTTCCAAAAAGAAGATGGCCATCCAAGACCGAGTTCTCCATTTGACTGCATCGGTCATTCGAACCTGAGACCGAGAAAATTCAGAAACAAATTCTCCTCGGTGAAGACCTAGCTGAAGAGAAATGTTTTTAGCCAGTCCAATCAATCTATAACTCCAATCGTCCAAAATCTTCATATTAGGAAGAGGCCAAGTAGCTAGAACTAATAGAGCTTGAACAACATGAGTAGATCGAGGAGTGTGGAGCCAACAGGTTTCGATGATCAAATTCTTGACATGAGGCCAAAGCTGGTTGTATTGTTGAGGGTTAGGGTCCGATTGACAGGCCGTCACCATGACTGTCCAGAACAGTAATTTGGACTGTTCATACAATTCCTCTGGAGAATGGGTTTCCAAAATAGGTAAATAGGGCAAGTACCGTTCCACAAAGCGTTTGTGGAGTCTGAGAACCCGCTCGTTGTTTAGGGTAACGCCATTCAATGTATAAGTGGACGCCGGAGACGCCGAAGTGGTGGTGGTCACAGGTTTCGAGGTATGGGTCCGATGCACCGTGATGGGAGGAAGATGGGGTTGGGGTTGGGGTAAGGGTAGCGGCGGGAGTTGGTAACTGTGGTCATGGGGAGGAAGGTGGCCCGGTAAGTGGTTGTTAACATGGGAGGTAGGAGATACGTGGGGAGAGTGACTAACCGGCTGAACGTGAGGAGACTGGGTCACGTGGGTAGGAGGAGCCTGAGTCACGTGATTTGGGGGAACCTGGGTAACGAGATTTGGGGAAACCTGTTGAATCACGTGAGGTGGCTGTGCGTGATTTGGTTGTGTCGCCTGACTCGGTTGCCTCAACATTTCAATCTCCTGTC
This sequence comes from Yarrowia porcina, assembly GCA_900519025.1. Classification (NCBI taxonomy): domain Eukaryota; kingdom Fungi; phylum Ascomycota; class Dipodascomycetes; order Dipodascales; genus Yarrowia; species Yarrowia porcina. The sequence continues at coordinate 907,023 of ULGT01000009.1, read as the reverse complement.
TTAGTTGATGAACATCGTCCATTAGCGACTTTAGTTGGGACCCCTTTGGCGGTTTATAAAGCGGGTCGACCACACAGTGTTTGTTCAGCTTCGCACACCGAGTACACGCATTTGGGTACATTTTTCCAGCGTCACATTTCACCTTTTGTTGCCTACACATGGAACAAGAGGTGACGGGTCTGGTTTTGAGCGGCGGTTTGGAGGCGTCGGACAGCCGCTCTTCGCCGTATTCCTCGGGAGAATCTGTCGCGGGACGTTTCATTGCGTCATGAGGTGGAGCCTGGGAATTTTGCCGTGTTTTTTTGCTGTTTTGGAGACGATTTGAAGACGATTTGAAAAGTGAGGAGGTTCAGGGCTCGGATAATTAGATGGAGTATAACCAGCTGCAGCTGAATTTTATCCCGGGCTGACAAAGAGAAGTTTAGGTTCGTGGGGAAATACTGGGGAAGCCGATTCGGGTCCGAGGGGGGGTAGGTAGGGAGATGTAAACCGCTTTTTTGCAATGGTAGGACACGTGACTGGCGGATGGGAGGTATTTGGGCTTGTCACGTGAGCAGACTGGCCGATACCAACGTCCTGTCTTGGTCAGCTAGCTTTATGATTACAGTAGTCACCCTCTAAAAGGTCTATAGTTCGACCTCGGTTCAGCTGCTTTCAATCTGCTCTCAATATCTGGAGAAAGAGACAACAAGGTGCAAAAAAGGTCAAAAACGAAGAGTGGCCGTGAACAGGCCGTGAACACTCCGGCTTGTGGGTCTTTAACGGAGGAGGGGGGCTGGTAAACGTGTGACTATGGTGTGACTAATATACAGTAGCTGTAGAACAAATGAGGGTAAGGATGATAAAGAAACATGATAATGGCATACTTGTAGACACATAAGACAGACAACTCGTACGGTGCGAGATGTTGTCCACATGTGTAACGGTATTATAACCGGTTACTGAACTCCAAAGAATATATTTAATATCTTGGACGGCTATTGAAGGGGTATACCGGTAGTGGTATGGGGTGACACTACTGAACATGGCACCATACCTTGTATTTGTAGTCGGGGCGAAGTAAATGTTGAGTAAAGTGTCAACGGGGGGTACGGAGGTGAGTGTTTAAATGTCAACTTTTAGGATGAACTAGAAAAGGTAGAGATCTGTAAAGTGCACAGATAAAACAGCTACTGTCCAGCTCTCGAATGGTGTACTTTGTACATCTGTGGCCCCCCTAGAACCCCCAAAATGAACCCCCAGCGGAATTCCTCCTGAAGTAATTCCCAAGTAATGTCTAAGTAAAGTCAAGAATATCGGAATTCACTCGAGGAGCTCCGTTTAAACCTGAGGGGGTTATTTTTGGCGGTTAAAAGGCCATAATTGAACTCGCCATCCCTTCCAATATCATAAAAATGCCATATTACAATACTTGTGACTTCTTGTCCACCTATGTGGTGGTTGTATGCCTCCACCCTCTCCCGCATACCCTCCGCATGGTAATATCTTGTGGCATGTTCAACACCTGTCTCACTTTAAGGTCCGGACGAAGGGAAGGATGAAAGAGGAGGTATGGGATGGGGTTATGAGTTGTCACGTGGTTGGCATGGCGAGCACGTGACCTGAAACTCTACGAGTACGTGTTGTATCGTAGATACCAGGAACCGGTACCGTACTGGTACGATAGTGCTTATATACAGGGTATGGTTGACCCAAGGCGAGTACGAAGAGCATTATAATTAGAGAGCATTATTTTGAAGGTCAGTTGAAAGACATTCTTGGGTCAGAATAAGACAATTGAGGGAATAGAAAAATAGGGTGGACCCTTGAGAGGTGGATTGGCATTGAATAATAGAGCCCTATAAGAAGCAATGAATGGTATCAGAGACAATATTTGTCGCTATCTGTCGATGTATGCATTACTAATACATAATAACTGCTTCAATTCCACATGGTAAAGTCGGTATTTGGAGCAAGTGTCCTTACAACTTCATACCTTTATATCGTAGCTACGGTATGTACCGCTACAACCAAGCCCTAATACAGAAGCCATACCCTTAGTTATACTCCATTACTAATCTAGTCCGCCCCGCTTTGCCATTTACAGCACTACGCTGCTCTCAAACTCCCGTTGGTATCCACCCTTCTCCCCTCATGACTCAAGTTCCTTCTGACTCAACTTATCCACACATCCACACGTCCACACATCCACACACTGAATCAAGGTTATCCACACGGTCTTAACGGTCTAGAACGTGTCTAGAGGTAGAACAGGACACATTTATCTCGGTGAAAACAGCTCAGAAATGTTCCAAATTCTGTATATACGTTCTTTCTACCAATAACATGGTTTATACAACTTTTCACCGCTCTAAACCCCCTCCCTCACCTTCAAAACCTCTACCGTTGTTTCTTTCCTCCTGATAGCGGCACTTTATCCCTCATTGAGTTTTTCACAGTGACAAACGAACATGACCAACATGATGAGTGTAGAACTCATGTTTGAGCCGCTTCTAAACCGCTGAAACGCCGCAGTTCACCGCTTACCACCCCTAAGCCGCTTACTATTCTCAGCCGCTCCAATTCTTGACTCGGCTCCACTTATTTTCTTACTCATAACCTGTCCCAACACCCCAACGCTTTTACCGCCCTTAGTCGAAAGATACGAGTTGGCACTAGTGAGACATACAACGTACTTGTGTACTCGCAGGTTATGTGGTGGTCACGTGACTGTGTGGCATCGGTCCCATGACATTCCTAAAACTTCCCTTCTTGGATCGTCCCCATTCTTTGTCACATGTCATGCCATTTCCACTTTGGAAAAACAGATGTGAAAGGTGTGTGAAATGTGGGGACAAACTCAACGTGAATAATTCGAGGAGGAAGTGTACATACATTGGAACCAATCAAACGACAGCAAACCGTTTGGTGTATTACATAATCACACACAATTGAGCCCCTTTAACGGTTTGTTTGCTCCAAATCTCGTGTTTGACTCAGTACTCTAGGTGTACTCTTCTTCTGTTCTCCATTATCACATTCAACACACTATGCCTGTGGATAAACTCTAAGGTTGCGTGTCACTATAATTATAAGCGCTGTTGCACATCTTGTCCCATGCGCTCTCCCTCCTCACGACCCCAGTCCACACCCATGCAGTCCTACTACGCCATTGCCACCGTCTGGGCGCTGCTCATTGGCGCCGCCACCTACTACTTTTTCTCAAACTCCAAGCCCAAGGCCGTTTTGCAGCGAGGAGATACGGCCTTCAAGGAGTTCCCTCTCATTCAGAAGACTGTCCTTTCTCACAACTCGGCCATCTATCGATTTGGTCTTCCTCGACCTTCCCATGTTCTTGGTCTTCCCATTGGCCAGCACGTTTCTCTGTCTGCCAACATTGGTGGCAAGGAGGTTCTGCGATCTTATACTCCTACTTCTTCCGACCTCTACGATAAGGGCTACTTTGACATTCTCATCAAGACCTACCCCCAGGGAAACATCTCCAAGTTTGTGTCTGAACTGGCTATTGGAGATACCATGAAGGTCCGAGGCCCCAAGGGCAACTTTGTCTACAACCACGGTCTGGTCGAGTCCTTTGGAATGGTCTGTGGAGGAACCGGTATCACTCCCATGTACCAGATTCTGCGTCATATTGCTGCTGATCCCGCCGATAACACAAAGGTCAACCTTGTGTACGCCAACGTGAACCATGAGGATATTCTGCTCAAGAAGGAACTCGATGCCATTGCTGCTGAAAACGAAAACATCAAGATCCACTACGTTCTCAACAACGCTCCTGAGGGCTGGACCGGCTCTGTTGGTTTCGTTACCAAGGAGATTCTCGAGAAGCACTGTCCTCCTCCTGGCCCCAACACCAAGCTTCTGCTGTGTGGCCCTCCCCCCATGATTTCTGCTCTCAAGAAGGCCTCTGTGGAGCTGGGCTACGAAAAGGCCCGACCCGTCAGCAAGCTCGAGGACCAGGTGTTTGCTTTCTAAGCTAAAGATAGATAGATAATGAATAGCGAGGCATTGCCGAGCGTATGATTGATGAAAGAGACAAGGAAAAGATAAGAAGCACGGAAAGTCCCTTACAATGATCTACACAATCTGTATCAACTGATCTAATGGAACTATCTAGCTTTACAAGACTCCTATAACTGCTCTAGTTCCAAGACTTTTCTTTTCATCTTATACATTCAATTGATTATAACATCGCTATGTAAGAGTAACCCTTGAACTGAATATATGTTGAATCGGGGTTACAAGTCTTGATCAATAGTATTACTTGTAGTTCTAAGACACATTTAAGACATCATCTGATTCTAAGGTAAAAAAAAAGTGGTTTAGTTAGTAGATCATGAAACAACGTGTGGACTCAAGTGATCATATGTAGGGTATATCGGTTTGTAGTATAAGACTTGATCTGAATGATTACGTGTAGATACATGTTCATCACCTTGATCAATTGAGGTCATTGAACTTGATAAAGTCGCCATTGATGACATCTACCTGGTAGTGTCCTGTTCAGTGAGATTATGACTCTCCTTAGTATACCTTCTCAGGATAAGACTTAAGGATGACGGAGCACTCCCAATGATAGGAATCTACTGAGATGACTCTCTTAAAATGACACTCTTGAAGATATGACTCTAAGGAACATGGCCCAAGAGACTCTGAACTTGTATAAGGTGTGTTCCCAAACATCTCAGAACACAAAATACCAAGGACGTGACATTCAAATGTTCATTGTTCTCAATTATGTTTTGTGGGTTTGTGTATTAGACCAAAGTTCTATTTTCTGCTCTGTGTTTGGACTATTCTGAGGTCTTCCTATGCATCTTCCATCATCTTGACCTCTGTAGTGTCTTATCTCATGTTCCATGGTTTCACTTTAGGCCTGACTCCCCATCTTGGCTTTTGACTTGACTTGACTTGTACCTTCTGGCTGTCTTTACACTTGTCTCCTACTGGTACCTTAAGACCTCAGGAAGCCATTTCTACGACCTGAGCAGTCTTCCCATGACTTGAAAACGCCCTTTTCTGTCCCTCTTACAAATTGCGGTAAAAGACCTCTTTATTACAAGAGGAAGAGTCGTTTCGATTGATCATTTGTAGAAAAAACATATCTCAAAGTCGAGAAAATAGCTAATACGCTAGATCTCCCAGATCTGGTCCTGCTGAGGTGGTATTTAAGTCGATGATTGCAATTCGACTTTGTAGACACCATTAGCCAAGTTCAAACGCATTTCCACAAGTAACTTGTAGGAAGACTCCATTGATAGACTTGTACAGTGGACGTTCTTATATGAGGACTCCACAAGAGTCACTTTGAAGGATAATCTTTACCTCCAATGAGAAGAGGAAGCATTCTACCAGTATGTACTGTACGTGCCCAACAACAGACTTCAGCTCATATCATTCAACTCATTTTTGATTCAGATTCTACAACACCAATACAAGTACATCTCATGCTCTGTTTCGATCTACAATGAGGTTTGTTTGAACTGGCTCTGAGTGAACGGACCTCTTTGATGACTTGTTTTGAAAGACCTTTTGGTGAATCTGAACAAAGTGAAAGTGAGCTTTACTCCGAGTGAAGTTTCAGTAGTGTAGCCAACTCAGTGGACCAATTGACGTAGGAGAGCTGTGATCATCTCTTTAATAAGAGTACCGGTATATAGACTTGTACAACCATAAGAACTCGGGACTCACTATGAGTCACAAAACTATTGATCTGTTGAGGTCATCCAAGGTATCTCTTGCTCTTTACAAAGTGATATCCCTCCTACAAGAAATATTGTGGTCTCCTTGTTTTCTTCAATGACGACTATTCTGATACTTATATGGACGTCTTACACCGGTAACATCTATGTCTACGGTAGTAATAAGTGCGACACCTGTTCTACTGCTCCCTCTTTCAAACAATATGTACATTAACTATCTCGTAAATCATGGTCTGTTGACCGTAGTGTGTTAAAAAGTGAAGTAGATTGGCAAGTGTCTATCACTGTGAGGTTGGAGGACGGCTAACTGATCAAACGTGTTTGTTCTGCTCAGTTAATTCGTCGAAAGATAACAACTGAGCGTATGGTTAGCGCTCATCGGGTCCGATCTCGACTCATTCGCTCCGCTCACGAGTCTAGATCTTCCGTCTCGGACACAACAAACCCTGATGAATCACATTCAGCGCCTTCAAGGCATCCTTTTCCTCAATCACACACGAAATATTAATCTCGTTAGCTCCCTGAGAAATCATCTCGATATTGATTCCCGCCTGAGCAAGAGTAGAGAAGAACATGCCTGCACATCCGACCATGGCCTTCATTTTCGTTCCAATCAGCGAAACAATGGTCATTCCTCGCTTGACGTCAACAGTTCCGTACTTTCTGAGCTCTTCCACGGCCTGTTTCAGGTTGGAATCGGGTGCATGAAAGGCCATAGACACATGAACTTCGGAGGTAGAAATGAGATCCACCACTAGTTTCTGCTGATCAAGAGTAGCAAAGATTTTGTTGAGAAATCCATGGCTCTTGGTCCGTTTATTCGAATGCACGTTCAGAACGGTGATATTCGACTTTGTAGTGACTGCAGTGGGCTTCTTTTCGTCGTCTACAGGAGCAGAGACCTGAGGAGTGAAAGAACCAGAAGACAGAGAAGTTAGTGAGTCAGTAGAAGAAGCCAAGTCCTGGACATTATTCTTGGATTTGAGGTTACCCGAACCGTCAGCAGAAGGGTAGATGATGGTTCCTCCTCCTAGCGGGTTTTCCACGTTTTTGATTCGGATGGGAATATGAGCCTTGATGACCTGTTCCATAGTGAAGGGATGGATGACTTCAGATCCATAATAAGTCAACTCAGCGGCTTCTTCGGGAGTGATAATGGGCAGCAGACGGGCAGTAGAGACCTTTCTGGGATCAGCAGTGAAAACTCCATCGACTTCTTTCCAGATTTGAAGTTCCTTCGCATCCAGTCCTACAGCGACCAGGGCAGCACAAAGATCCGTGTATCCTCGTCCAATCTGGCTGAGAAGCCCTCCCTTGACGGGTCCGAAAAAGCCGGTCAAAACAGGCACCATATTGCCCTTGACGGGAGCAGAGTCTGTATTGGGAGAACCGGGCAGAGTGATAATGTCTCCTAGAACCCGACCCAGATCAGCGTAAAACTTGGGATCTTCAGGGTTGGTGGTAGTCACGACATGCGACAAATCAAAGTACTTGGCATTCACTCCAGCGTCTCGCATCACGGCAGTCATGTACATACAACTGAGCTTTTCTCCAATGGCCATGATGGAGTCTAGAGTTCGAGGCGAGATTTCGGAGATGATTTCTGCGGCCGCCAGGATCCGCAGCAGCTGGTCGCACTCGCCGTTGATGTCTGCATTGAGGTTTTCGAGCAATTCCGCGTTTCCAACGTCTCTCTTTGCTGCAGAAAGATGGTCACTTCGGATAGATTCAATAATGGGGTTGTAGGCGTCTGATCCTAGAAGAGCAGAGTCGGCAGCAGCAATCAGACGGGTGGTGGTTCCCTCGGCCTTGGTTCCTGTAGATCTGGCTGAACAGACGACAGCTACATCGTAGGATTGCGAGTACTGCTGGACGATATCGTTGCAGATGTTTTTGGGAAACTTGCCCACCGATGTTCCTCCGAACTTTTGGACAATCCAGGTCATGCTAGGAGTTGACTGGCGGTGGTGGTTGCGAAGATTAGCTGGTAAGTCTCAGAATCTGATATTAGTTGTATCAGAAACTTGTAGATATCTCAGTATGGAGATACCTTGTAGATATCTTGAGGTAGATAAGATGAGAGATGGGTCAGATCGGATCAGTCAATTAGAAGTGACTGAGATGGCTGAGATGAGCTGAGTAGAAAGTGGAAAAGCTCAAAAGTTGAAGTTGGAGTTGGCGTGTATTGCAAGTTAATCGGGTGGGTCGTTTTTGGGGCGAAAATGTCACTTGCTTTAAATCACCTGGGATTAATAACCAGAAGAATAGTCACTGTGGTTATATGCGAGGTTGGAATTTTCAAACCTTCGTGACTCATTGGAACGATGACGCAATGAGCCGCACCAGAAATCCCGAAGGGGTTTCTGGAAGCAGTTGACGGATTAGAGACCTGAAATTTGGATTATAACGTCATTGATACTGTTTCTATTGATTCCCCAAATTTCGACCATTTCTATTAACTATTGACCAACTTCAAGACACCCTCCATCTTCCCATTATATGCACCGTCACGTGCCAGTTGACTCGGATATGTGGCATGGGTCGTGTTTGATTAGATGAGGTAGGAATAGTGTCAGAGAGATTAATGAGTGGAGATGGAATGAGAGATTGACGTGAAGTGATCAGAAATCAACCAAATGAAAACAGTTATTAGATAGATGGACAATGTTAGTTAGCAATGGTTGAACTACAGCAAATAGTTCCTCAAGTGCATTAGACAGTAGCTAATGGACTACAAGTATGTTCTTTCACTCTCTATGGACTTAATACTTCACCTTGGTTCTCAGATAAGTTGTAACTAAGAAGTATCTTGTTCTCACTTGCTACCTCAGACAGCCGCCTTTAATCTTGTAAGCTTGTTACCTCTAGTCAATACCCCACGTGCGGCTTAGTGAATCACCTGTGTATCCGTACATAGTCTGTCTTGGTTCTCACCTTGAAATGCAGGGTCAGCAGTTGGGTGGAGTGCATGGTGTATCTTTTTTTTCCGGTCTCTTTTTCCGGCACCCTTTTTGACGCGTTCAGACGTGGATCTGTCTTCATACACCTGTCACACGTGTCTCCACACATCCACTCTCTCTTGTTACCCGTCGTATAACTCTGGCTAAAGTCAACCTTATGAGCCGTGCGGAGAAGACAGAATGACCCGGACTGAGGTGAAGAGGGGACTACGGAGTACGTACCAGGGATGACTCAATGAGCCGTTCATAGACGTTGAATAGGGTAGGAAAATTGTATAGGTGGTTAGGTGTTTTGCGGGGTAGAGACCGGGAGTGGTGGTGGTTTTCGTTGCTACGCTCTACAGGTGTCACTTGAGTCGTGTTCTACTCGTTATGACCTTTCCATATTCAAGTAGACACTTCAATTGTCACCTGTTAGTCTTTCCATTCTTCACTCTATCAGCTCTTAACCTATACTTTTCTTTAGTCTTGATACTCGTCCTTGAGGAGTCTTTTGAAGCCCAATATATAACACCATTGACAGTTCTAACAACAACAAGAGTAGGCACATTCCACGCAATTCATCACTAAAGATCATCAAACAAAAAAACCTGGTCTTTTTCCCATCAGAACGTCCCTTAGAAGGTCTACTATTCCTCTTAGCATCACCATACTCCCTAAGCTACACCCAATATACCCTTCTCAGATAACATCTTCCTTTCTCCTCCGAATCCTATCAGTATGTACGCACCATATTATTCTCATCCGTCGTTATCCTCGCATCTGCCTCGTATCTCACATCTCCCCTCGTATAATATCAGACAACCCATTGGCAGCGTTTTTTACTTGCTATAAGTTCTCCTCACCCCTATCCTTAGCCTGTAGAGCCGAAAAGTGGGAGAACATGACCCATCAAAAATCCGCAATTCAGCTCATAACAGAAAACAAACCATACCATCATACTCCCCCAGTCCCGCTGATCATTTCTATACCCTTGAAGCCATATTTTTCTCTCATCCAAGACCAATATTTTCCTTCCTCACATGTCCCATTCCAACGCTTAATCAGCATAGCAGGGCACACCCACCACCAAAACCACATTTACTTGTACATTCTAGTTTTCCAAACAAACAAGCATAACCGAACTGAGACATTTCGCACTCTCTTTTTCGCGCTTATGTAAGCCCTCCTTGTATCCTCTCTTCTCTTTCTCTTGTATACAGTGTATGGATTATCGTCTGTGAGACAGGGAGTGTGTAGAGGATAGGGTTGGGGTATAGACAGTTAGTAAGCCAGGAGAAGGGGAGAAAACGGAGAAACGCATTCAAGAAGACTTTGATCACGTGACTAGAATAGTCCCACGTGACCGCTCACCCACAACTCACCCTCCCCTTTCCCTCCTCCTCACTTGTCGTCTTACCTACTCCAACCCTCAAACCTTACTCCTTTCCCAATCGGGTCGCAAGCCTTGTTTTGGTCCCAGTTCCCAAAGTCTAAAATCCAAAACAACTTGGAGCTTGCACCAACAATTAAACCCCGAGCTACACACCCAGGTCTGCGTCTTCCCCGTTCCACAACCCCGTCCACCGTCCTCTCCGTCGGTCTCTGTCTCTCTCTCGTCCTTCCAGGCTCTCCAGTCTACCCACGCTCATTCGGCCAGTTTGCAACCTGGCACTTTCTGGAGTCAGAGCAACCACCTGTACGGCTACAAGTGTACGATAAAAGTGATAGTGTGCGACAGTTGTCACCAAATACACAAACACCTTTTCCCAGCGACTTTGACCACAAACGACATCATCTTTGTTACCCCCGGTACATCTGACCCGCCCTGTTACCCCATCAACGTTTCGGCCTATCGACTCACCTCCCCATTATTTTGACCTGTAATTTCCCATCATCTTAAAACGCGACATCAGCCATTACACCACCTAATTTCTAATGACCACCAAGTACCATAAACCCGACACCACCTCGTCGGCGTACGGGCCCAATGCCGTCTCCGCAGCGCCCCCGACCGACACCCCGACCCAGCAGTCTCCTGCCGTGTCCGCAGAAGTGGGCGACATCTCCTCCAGACCCGTTTCGGGCGTCGATTCGCTGTCTCCTTCCAACGAAGCTGAGCTCCCCAAAGCCGTGATAGCCGAGCCCGAACCTGTTACAGACGTCAAGCCCCTCGAGGCCGTGGCTGCACCTTCCACTGCTCCCGCGGCTACTGCTGTACCTGCTCCGTCTGTACCTGCTTCGTCTGTCCCCGCTTCTGCATCCAAGTCTCCCAAGACCACTCCAAAGACCGCTCCTAAGACGGCCAAAAAGTCTGCAGCTACCACGGCTGCGGTGGCCGCTGCATCGGGGTCCGCACCCCACCAGCCGCCCAAACGGCCGGGACACAAACCACAGAAACCGGCAGCAGCAGAAGGAGGCTTCATGTCCAAACTGTGCTGCTGCTTCGGCTCGTCCGAACCCGAGTACGACGCGCAGAGCCGGCCTCCCACCGGAACCGCCGCCGGAGCAACTGCATCCGCCTCCTCGTCCACAGCCTACGAGCCTAAGGTCATGACCCGACCACCGGCCAAAGACGCGGCCAGCGAGCGAAAAGACCAGCAGCAAAAGCCGGCCGAGCAGGCTGGTAAAAATGTGGCTTCCCTGGCTCACCCAGGGGCTACCGCTGGTGCCGTGGGTGCAGGTGCGGCTGTAGGTGCGGCTGGAGCAGCTGCCGTGGCAGTCTCGACCACGCCCGTGGAAATTGACCCCCACGACGCGCATTCTGCACCCGGCGCAGAGCTCCAGCCCACACAGGTGGACAAGCTGGCGGACGACTCGTCTGCATACGAGCTCAGCGACGTGATTCCCGCCAGCCAGGCGTCCGAGTTCTCCTCGGACCCGCGATACTTTGCCCCCGCGCAGGGATGGCTGCTCAACCCCGTGAGCGACCAGCTGGCCGGCCGCAAGTGTCTGGTTCTGGATCTCGACGAAACGCTCGTGCACTCGTCGTTCAAGTACATTCACCAGGCAGACTTTGTCATCCCCGTGGAGATTGAGGGACAGTACCACAATGTGTACGTCATCAAACGACCCGGGGTGGACGAGTTCATGAAGCGGGTGGGCGAGCTGTACGAGGTGGTGGTGTTTACGGCGTCGGTCAGCAAGTACGGCGATCCTCTGTTGGACCAGCTGGATATCCACAACGTGGTGCACCACCGGCTGTTCCGTGAATCATGCTACAACCACCAAGGCAACTACATCAAGAACCTGTCGCAGCTCGGCCGCCCGCTCAAGGACGTGATCATCATCGACAACTCCCCTGCATCGTACATTTTCCACCCCCAGCATGCCATCCCCGTGAGCTCGTGGTTCTCGGACGCGCACGACAACGAGCTGCTGGACATGCTGGACTTCCTGGAGGATATGGCCAAGCCCAAGGTGGAGGATGTGTCTCTGGTGTTGGACGTCAACATGTAAGGCGCTTACGCTACGCGAGGCGCCGGGCGCGCCCCACAACTAAAACAAGCATGAGCATTCCCGGGGGGCGCTTAAACGAGAGCGTGGCCGAGGTGTCCGCTCGCCCCGCCACGATACAGGAGGACTGTGCTAGACCACATGTCCATGCTACAAGTGGCTGCATGCTAGACGGCAGTACCATAGATGCTGCCCAAAACTATATATACATCTATATATATCGCCTAGAGCGACTAATGTAATTAATTTAATTTATTACCATAGAGAGTGAAGTGTGGGTTTTCTCATTTTTTAGTCTGAAGTCCCCCTTATCGCACAACTAAAATCTGACTAATATCACTTCTAAATAGGCAAGTGAAACTTCATGCATGCATTCTTTGTAAACCTCCACATATTGTCGCAGAGGCTCAACAAGACACTTTTTTTCAACGCAATAACGGCTCAAAAAAGTAGCTAAAGGGATATTCAGCGCCCGGGAACGACACAGACGCGTATTCCGCTTCAAACCCCAACTTTTTCGCTTTTCTACCGGCTTTTAAACACCTCTATACATCATGGCATCTCCCGCAGGTTTTAAACGTCTGACTAAAGAGTACCAGCGCATCCAGGAGGAACCCGTACCCTATATTCTTGCTCGGCCCACCGACGCCAACATTCTGGAATGGTATTACGTCATCCAGGGACCTCCAGATACCGACTATGAGGGAGGACAGTACATTGGCAAAGTTGTCTTTCCTTCTCAGTATCCCTATGCTCCTCCTAGCATTCGAATGACAACACCTAATGGTCGTTTTATGCCCGAGCAAAGACTGTGTCTGAGCATCTCCGACTACCATCCCGAGTCGTGGAACCCTTCTTGGGGTATGGGTACCATTCTCACTGGTCTTCTTTCGTTCATGACTGGAAACGAACATACTACAGGCTGTGACTTTGCCACAAACTCGCATGGACGTAAGAAGCTGGCTGTCGAGTCGCACGCGTGGAACGCGCGAAATCCGGCTTTCAAACAGTGGTTTGGAAGTAAAGAGGCTGTGGAGAAGGGGATGGAGAAGGCTAAGAATTTGGCTGTTGGTAAGGACAAAGATAATAAGCCAAAGGCATCTGTGTCCACTACTACAACGGCCTCTCCATCGCCGTCTCCTTCACTTACAAAACATAAGAAACCGGAAATTATCGATCTGGATGACTCTCCTCCTTCTACCCCTAGAGTCAGGAAGAAGAAGAAGCCCGAGACTCAGGGAGATTCTGAGTTTGAGCCGATCCTTCTCGATTAGACGACCAACTGGATTATCGCCTGTAAGTGAATCACTTATGCTCAACAAGTCTGCTATGGTACTCTACTTATCTATCATCATCTAACCACTGGTACACTACCCCTATGTACGAGTACCCCTTCATCGCTATACAAGAAATGGCTTATAGTTAACTGTGTCTGTATTATTGAGCAAGAGTATTGCTACAGTAGCTCATCTTCTACTAAAATGTTCTGGTTATGGTGTTTGTCCTGTTCCCTACCTTCTTAACATTGAGAACTTGACAGTATCAGATGATCATATTATATTTGTTTCATGAGTATACAAGCTCCGTACAATCACAATGTCATTATGTATGTTTTATGAGGAAGATCATATCACTATCTTGCTCGGATCACTATCTACAATAACCCCTTCTCGTATGGAAGGCAGTCTAATTAAGCTTGAACTTGATTTGAACTGTGTACGGTATAGGACACCCACCGTTAGGCGACAAAACCTACTTCAATCAGAATTACACACCAAAACATATATAGACAGCTCGAGTCACATTATCTACACTTCTCCTAGCTCATAAACATGACCTGGTTATACAATGGACTGAGTCTATGTCCACTTATTATGACTCTTGGTATGGCAGATAACGATAGAAAGTGACACTCGTAGTTATCAATCTCTAAACCTCAAGGTGCTCATTAATAACAGTTCTTGTCCTACAAACCGCAGTACATCATCGTTATGCCTCAACTGCCACATGGTACTCTCTGACAGTATCCCATACAACGTACTACCTTCACCCATGTTCTGATTTCGCACTCTATCTCCATTACCTAAGCATTCGATGCAATGTATATACCTATACCTTCCTCCTTGTCGTTCTTTCCTCATCTACTTGTAGAACTCAAACTTGTCCTTGTCACTGCCCACCTTGACCTGCGAAGAGTAGGCCTCCTCCAGATCGCTCTGAATGATGACGTATCGGTTCTTTCGGACTGCTCGCAAACCGGCCTCCTGCATGATGGCCGCAATGATGGCGCCGGAAAGAGGATCGTTTCTGATGATGAGAGCGTCCAGGTCACACTCGGGAGCAAGCGACATCTTGGAGGCAATGGTGGAGAAAATCAGCCGTCGTTCTCGTCGGTCTCGCAGGTTGGGGAACTCAATCTTTCGATCGAGTCGTCCGGGACGCAGCAGAGCGGGATCCAGAGTGTCTGCTCGGTTGGTGGCCATAATGACCTTGACGTTGGAGGTCTGATCGAAACCGTCCATCTGGTTGAGCAGCTCCAGCAGGATACGCTGAACCTCTCGATCGGCACCAGTCTGTGCATCAAAACGCTTGGTGGCAATGGCGTCAATCTCATCAATGAAGATGATGGACGGCGAGTTTTCCCGGGCAAGTCGGAAAATGTCTCTGACCATTCGGGGACCTTCTCCCAGATACTTTTGCACAAACTCGGAGCCCACTACTCGAATGAATGATGCAGTGGTGTTGTTTGCCACCGCCTTGACCAGCATGGTCTTTCCGGTTCCAGGAGGTCCAAACAGCAGTACTCCTCGAGGAGGATCGATACCAATCTGTTTGTAGAGCTCAAACTGTGTCAGAGGCAGCTCCACGGCCTCCCGAATCTCCTGCTTTTGGATATCCAGGCCTCCCACGTCGGCGTAGGACACGTCGGGCTTCTCATCGGGTCTCAGCATGGCAATGGACGAATCGGCCTCCGGAGGCAAAATGTCGACCAGCGCATTTGAGTGTCGATGCAGAGCCACCGACGATGATGGCTTGAGCAGCTCTCGGTCCAGAGTCGACAGGATTCTCACGACATAGTTGGAGCCGGTAGTGGACGCCACAATACCCGTCTGTTGGTCAATGGGCTCAAGAAACTGACCAATCACAAGAGGAACCGACTGGATCCGCTTGACCTCCTCCTGAGCACGCACCAGCTCGCGCTTGAGATGACGTTGCTCGTCCTTGATGTACTCTTCTTGCAACGAAATGAGCTCGTATTCCCGCTCCAACTGCTTCAATCGGCGGTAGTAGTCTTCGGGGGTGGCCGACGACGGCAGCGAGTGCTCGCCGACGGGTTTTGCAACTTCTATGGTCATTTTGGGGCTGGATGAATGTGGATTGTGTGTGTGGTTGGGAGGGAGTTGATGGGGGTGGTGATGGATGTGAATGAGGTGGTGATTGCCTTTGGACGAACCCTAACCCTGTGGCGTGGTGGAGAAGAGGAAGTGAGTATGTAAGGTGAGTGGGGGAATGTGGGGGGTTTAAAAGGGGGTAGATGGGGTATTTGGAGTGGGTTTGCTGTATTTCCGGCTTTATATTCTCATTTTGAAGCGCTTTGGAGGAGTTATAGAGACTATGTTGAGTGTTGTTTTGTTCGTAGTATGGTTGGGAAGTTAGTTGGGAGGGTTAAGTAAAGAGGGGGTAGAGAAGAGGTGGGAGGTAGAATGATGGGTAGGGGGGTGATTTTGATGAGAGTTGTCATATAGATATTTTGAGGGTATTGTTTCTGTTTTATCAAGTTATATCGATATCATATCATCTGATGACCCCTCAATGTCGCCTCATTCATGGTGGCTATGATGGGAGGACTGCTCTAGAATTGTGGATAGTGATTTGATAAGACTGGGAGCTGAAGTTTACAGACATCTTTACGCTATCTTCTTCTTTATCAAGTCCTCTTGTCGTATCTTCATTCTTTGACATGATATTAACTCATCTTTCTTCAAAGACCATCACTCTATGATAAGTGGAGGTCCCTTGATCCTTCAATAAAGATATTGATGAGCTGAAGGCTAAAGCTAGGCTACATTGAGAGGTCTTTAATTCTATTTATCAAGTCTCCCCTTTCGGTTTTTACTCTGATTATGGGATCCACACACCCTTTGTAAGCTGGCCTTTCAGCTCATGAATACGAGAACTGGTATAACTCGGGAAACAATACTTGTAAAAAGCTGACAGCAGAAAAGATCTGGCTGGTTACAGACTGACGTGTTTCCAATAAATCTCCCATGTCATGTTACCCATGATAGAGCTATATGTTGACCTTCTTGTCCTAAGCTTCCAGAAGCATCTTTACGTAGTGTAGTAAGATGGAGAGTTGTTGATCCAGCGAGAATAATACTTGGCCAATGTATGTGTTTCAAATACATTTACAAATCTACAGGCTCTCTTCTCTCAACTCGCCTTTATATGGCCTATATATCTGACTTAGTAATTACTGTACCTGAGGCTGTTAGAAGTGTGTGGATGGAGCTTACAGAAATAACTCGATAAGGAAAGAACAAATAAGACCAAAATGGATGTGATGGATTCCATCATTATTTCCATTCCAATTCTTCCCTACTTTTTCTTTCTATCTTGATGAGTGGAGAAGTCTACCTACATCATCTAGAATGAATGAACCCTCGATGAACATGATAACCATGATAAGTCGACCAATTCTCACCCGATTCAAATAATAATTTGAGAATTCAGTGTTTCAAAGTCATCTCATTCAATGTCAGAAGTCCATGCCTTTTATCTCGTTCGGTTAATGGTGTATGATGCACCTTTCCAAAGTGGTAGGTGCACTAATGGTACTCTCGAAGGTGTCGTACAAACACAATCTTGGTCATAATCTGTATCTCCCTACCCCCTCTTCTTACCTACACATCTCCCTCATCCACTCACCATGCTATTATATTACATCACTCTCCCACCATCACCCTATGCCACCACCTCCGGCTCCTTATCAAAATGGACACTTCTAGTTCTCGTCCGTGTTCGCTCCTTCTTCTCCTCCTTCATCTCCTTTCTCTTATGTTCAATGGTCCAGTTGGACACCAGTTCGTCCAGGTACTCCATTTCTTCTCTCTCCTCCTTCTTGCAGCGGGTACAGTTGCAATTGAAGCCCCAGTTCACTCTGAGATTGTACCGACGGTCATCCAGCTGGTGTTCGGGGTTGACGTACGTCGTAAACAGCTCTTCTCCAGTCTTGATATCTCGTTTAGCACGTACTGAAATACCCTGAGTTCGTCCAACGTTCTTGACATCGACATTGGGCTCACAAGAGTGGTTGAGATGACTCTGAGTCAGGTACATGTTTCCATCAACGTTGTTAATGTTGAACATTCCCAGTCCTGGCAAGAAATCCTTGTCGTAGGAGAAGTCAGTATCCACCAACAGCTTATTAAGCAGATCATATCCCTTCTTCCACAGCACTTCAGACTGTTCAGAAGCAAACAACGAGTTAGACTGTTCAACAGCCTTGTGTCGTATGTCTTGGCCGACTCTGGCAAACGCCATCATTTGTTTCGACACTTCGTCCTTCTTGGGATCTCTGATGATTCTCAGCCAAAGAAGACCCAGAGCATACAATGCCATCCAGCCGTTTTCGACGCAAAAGTCTTCGAATTCCCGCCATTCCACCCGGGTCACCTGACCGTGCCGGCTCTCGTGCCACATTGCCACATGGGTAACGTCCTTCTTCTTGCACTGGTTGTCACACCACTTTGCAGCACATGAAGGACAGTCAATAACACCTTCTCTGGACTGAAAAGGTCTAGAACAAAAGGCACAGCCCATTCCTTTCCGCATAATGCCCACATGTTCCAAAGGAGGAACCAGCAAAAAGGCCTGTTCACTCCACAACTCTTCATCTTTCTTGATATCCTTCTTGGCATACAGACCCTTTCCTCGGTTCTTTGCAATGTTGAGATTCACCTTTTCGGGCATTTCAAGACCAGGAGTGGTATGCGAAACAATCGAAGAAGCGTAGCAGAACTTTTCGGGGTTTAGACCCAAATTGGCAGCCTTCAAAACAGTCTTGACTCGCTTCTCACTCAACTGCCAGTCAGAGTGGGTCAGCTTGATAAGCCCAGTGAGCTTTGCAGCTCCAAGTTTTTCGGTGGCTTTGTCTTTGCGCCAGATATCGACAACAGCCTGGACGATTTCTCGGTCGTTAGGAACGGTGCTCATTTTCGAATATGAGAGTCTTTAGTTGAGATTGAAAGTTGAGACTTGATCTCGATCCTTTAATTTTTCACCCTGCATGTTAAACGAAATAGTGTTTTGAGGGGAGAGGGGAGGGGGTATATAAATGGGTGTTCTAATGGAGTTGGAGACGTGAAAAGCTGTCAAAATACTCACACGGCCATCATCTCTCTATTTGGCCCCTTTCCCCATGTTTTTACCTCCCCTAGTACCAACTTTACTCCATCCCTATATCGTGCTTGCTGCACCCCATAATAAAGTGATAAGCCACACGATAAGAGGGGGAGAAAAAAGAATACGAACGAAGGATTAATATGTGGAAGAATATCACCCAAAAACCAGACAAAATGAAAACAAAACAGTCCCCGTACTTTCCATATCCAGCTGTCATAAATGACACCATCTCCTCTGCATAATACGGGCCACTAGTGGAACTTAAATGGGTATTGAAGGCAGAAAAAGTGTCATATTGCTATGAAAAACGGATTTTGACCTTCTAGGAATGTAGCTGATGGTGTGGAGCTGCTTTGGACCCACTTTTCTTCTCTCTATCATATCTCAAATGCCCTTTTTATCGCCCTTCAGATCCCAACTTAAGCTTCTTCTTTACCTCACTTTGGCTTCTGTTAGTGGGTCTTTAAATGGAGAAGTAGAAGGAGATAAACGAGCATTTTAAAGACCTAAACAGGGTTAGTGAGTGTTTCAAATGGCTTCTGCTGTCATGATGAGTATCTGGCTTCTTTTTCTGGCTCAAATATCATCAAATTCTCTTTTTCGCATTTACTTCACTTTCCAACTAATTGTCCCAACTATCCCCCCTCTAACCTTGCCCTCAGGGTTAGGGTTCTTCCCACCCAAATAAGCTCGTGCCAAAAATTACCCCCACTACCTTCTCCCAACGGGACATTAGAGCACGAAGTCTGATTGGCCCGAGCGCCATTTTGACACCCAAGTTTTAACACCCGGCATATTCTCGAAGCACAACAGCCTCTTAGAGAACCAAACGACACAACAAAATGTCCATGATCTTCCGACGACAGCTCTCCACCCTCATCCCCCCCAAGGTGGCTTCTCCTGCTGTGAGTACCAGAAAAAAGAATTGCGATGCGCCACGTGGCCATGCCGCAAAGTGGCCGACAACAGGGCACTACACGACCAGTGAAACAACACGACACAAAACGACTCAGGGACGGAAATGAAGGCGTAGAACGGCGAATTGAAGTGGAGGCCGGTTTGTGGCTCGTCTAGGGGTTTTCCTCGATGATTGATGCCCAATTGGTGTGATGGATGTGGAGGTTTGGAGGTGTGGTGGAAGGTGGTGTTTGAGGTGGTTATTTGTGTGCTGTGCTGTGTTATTAGGGTATGCTCGGAGCGTGTGTGAGATGACAGATATTAGGTCATGACAATGGGTTGATTGGGTGAATTCCCGTCCTTAAGTCAATGTCTGATTTCCATCTTTACATGTTAAGGTAGCAACAAGACCGACTCTACAAGTGCGACCACAGCCAGCCAACAAAATATGCCATGCTTCACATTGCTCTACTATTTAACATTCCATTGATTCTCATCAATCCGGCCTACTGAATTGCTGTCAAAAACCCTGTGTCATTTCTTGTGTCATGTTGAATCACTTTTCCCCTGTTCATTATACTAACTCAGACCCTGCACGGAGCCCCCAACGCTAAGCGAATGGCCGATGTTGTGTCTTTCTACAAGGCCCTGCCCCAGGGAGCCGCCCCCGCTCTGTCCAAGACCGCCAACCCCTTCAAGCTCTACTACCGAAAGTACTTCCACCCCAAGTCCGGTAAGGCTTCCGGTGCTCCCCTTGTGCATCTGATTCTCGGAATCTTCCTCTTTGGATACATTTCCGACTACCAGTTCCACCTCAAGCACCACAAGAACGGTGCCCACTAAACATAACCTTTTGTCTAAAGAATGAATTACGATTAGATTATAGATGGAGTAGAGGAGGAGATGGAGGAGATGAAGGAGACAGTTGGTGAAGATAGCCAGCTCGTACAGTACTTGTAGTCAAATGATCCAGTATGTACTGTACCGGTACCCGATACTGTACTAGAGGGATGGATGGAAGCATACTCAAAGTGAAGCAATAGAAGGTCCTTTACAATAAGTGAAGCTATTGCAATACTTGTAGAACTGTCTCATTTCACGCCATGTTGTCTTTTAGGTCCTTGTATGTTTCGGCAGTGTCTGGTTTGAATGGTTATCTATCATATCAATTCTTCAGGGTTAGGGGAAATATGAGAACCGATATAAACAGATCAAAAAGAATAGTATGGAGGTGGGGAGTTGATTAAAATGTTCCATTTGAATGATGGAATTGATTTGTGTGCTTTTTGCGGAAATTGGTCCACTTTTGGTCAATTGAAGGTGTCCTGTTGTGGTGCTTGAATAGGAAGTCTATAGAGTGAGTGTGCGGATATGAAAGGATGAAGAAGAGGAGGTGGGGGTCAAAAAAAGAGGCACGAGAAGCACGTGACTGGAAAGGCCAAAAGGGACAGATACGGGACCAACTGAGCTCTTTATGCGTTGTCTGCCTTTTTTATTCAAGCTCTTCCATGTTTGGCTCAGAGAGAACAGGAGTGAGAGAAAGGAGAGGTTATGAAGAAGAAACCAGAAAGCAGACTTGATAATGTAGATGAATGACACCCAAATACTTCATATCTTCATTTACACTGTGACAGTAAGTTATATATTGGTCCATTTGAAGACATGTTAGATGTGGAATAGACCCCTCCACCCACAACACCGTTCTGGCTCCATAGACAGTAAATCAAAAGCGAGAAGCACATAATCCAACGACATCATCCACTTCACTTCTATGACTCACCTTCCCCCTCTCATATCCCCCAACCCCAACATCACAACCATACTATTCTCTGTTAGCATGTTGGAGATGATGGTTAGTCTAGAACAGTCATCTATAGATTCGAGAAGAGGTACAGAATGAACTAATAAGTACAACTATCGGACTTCCGAAATTTCATAATGATTACTTGATCGGTCACCATATTTCACATTATCTCATCTCTTAGTCAAATGTCTCCTCCTCTATACTTGTAAGATACAGTATCTGACCTATCACTGGACATCCAACTCACCTTATCATATGTACGATATGATACTGGCACGTGTACAGTACCGGTACATACTACAGTGTCCACCCCAACTACAAGTGTCCTACCTCAATCCCCCCCCGCTCCCCTTGCAGAAGGCCAACGCGCATTTTTTCTTTTCTTTTCCCACCTCTTCTGTGGGGTACATGGTCTTACATTGCCGCTTTTCCACCTTCCAGCTCCAGTTCTAAAATCGTTTAAACATCTCCAGTTTTCGACTGGTCTTTCCTCATTTGGCTAGCGTGGTTTTTCGGAGTCCGAGGTAGAATGGTGAGACAAGCCACAAGTGGTCATGTGACCAATGGTAGACTGTAGACAACTGCGGACTCCGAAATACATGTGGAAATACACCGCCCACGTTCTATCACGTGATTACGCGTCTACTTTTTCCGCTAGTATTCGCTTGGGAATAAACTCGCGCCGCAAGCAAGGTAAAGGAGAACGTTTTTAGGGTGAAGGAGTGGTCCAAATGAGCTGAAAATTTGTAGGTTGGTTGAGAACGGCAAGATTTATTTATAAACGAGTTTTCAACAAATTTGGACCACTATTGCACCACTTATTCTACTCCCCTCTCAATCACGTTTATCAAGGTCTCATTTGGCACGCTAAGATTAGAGTGGGACATGGAAAAGAGAACAAGTCAGGTAAAAGTGAGAGAGTCGAGAAGTACAAAATCTGATTTGAAAAAGATGTATTTAATCCCCCCCAAATCGCTGACTAATCCAGGTCACGTTACCTGCTCTCACCTATACCCGTACATACCCCCTCACATGACCCTTATTATCTAGGACTGCATCTGCACGTTATCAATATAAAGTTGTCCAGATCGTGCTTCCACCATTAGACACCCTCTTTTTTATCCGAGCCCAGTTGCATCCGCTTATAAGGCCCCCTTCTCCCCCCCCTCCTTCAGAAAAATGACCCAAGCGGAACCAGCCTCGCGCCTCTCGTCAGACATGCAGTATGGGAGCGTTCATTCCGAGCCGTTGGAGCCCGTCTCCTCGGCCTACCAAGCCACAGGAACCATCATGTCGTCCGTCATCAACCTGGTGAATACCATTGTGGGAGCTGGAATTTTGGCCATGCCGTTTGCGTTACGTCAAAACTCGCTCTTTTTGGGCATCTTTCTCATTCTCATGTCGGGAGCTTTGTCGGGCTTTGGGCTCTTTTTGCAGGGAAGATGTGCCTTTTACGCTCCAGCTAGACAAGCGTCGTTTTTTGCTCTGGCGTCACAAACGTATCCGTCGTTAAGCGTGATCTTCGACATTGCCATCGCCGTCAAATGTTTTGGAGTCGGAGTTTCGTACCTCATTATTGTCGGAGACCTTATGCCCCAGGTAGTACAGTCTCTGTTCAACCCTGGAGATAACACTCAGTTTATTGTGAGCCGCGAGTTTTGGATTCTGGCCTCGGTGGCCATTGTGGTTCCGTTGTCTTACCTCAGAAAGATTGACTCTCTAAAGTACACCTCTTTGGTAGCTCTCATTTCAGTAGGATACTTGATTGTCCTGGTGGTAGCATACTACTTGTTCTCGGACATTTCGTCCACCCGAGCCCCCATCTCGCTCTTCAAGCCCGCGAAAATCTCAAACGTGCTCTCGTGTTTCCCCATCATTGTCTTTGCATTCACCTGCCATCAAAACATGTTTTCTATCGTCAACGAACTTCAACATAGAACAGCAGCAAACATCAACCGAGTAGTGGCCACTTCAATCTCCTTCTCGGCCTTTTGCTACATTTTGGTTGGAGTCACAGGATACCTTTCGTTTGGAAACATTGTATCGGGCAACATTGTCTCCATGTACCCTTCGTCCATTGCGACCGAAATCGCCCGTTTTTGCATCGCCTTCATGGTTGTGCTGTCGTACCCACTGCAGTGCCACCCCTGCAGAGCCTCCTTGGACCATACTTACTCGTGGTTCCAGTCCAGTGGCTTTGTCAAGTCTCTACGACATAAAGTCAGCTGGAGCAGACTGCCTTCTTCAGAGGAAGAAATGGTCCATCCTACAAGTGGAGGACAACCCGGTTCCATGACCACTACACGGTTTGGAATCGTCACCACTCTCATTGTGGTAGCCAGTTATATCACTGCTTTGTCAGTGGAGTCTCTGGAACTGATGCTGGCGTTTGTCGGAAGTACAGGTTCGACCTCGATTTCGTTCATTTTGCCGGGTCTTTTCGCCTACAAGCTTATTGGTGCTGATTCGAGCAACTCGGAGGACTGGCTCAAATGGTCGGGTCTTGCATTGTGTCTCTACGGAGTCATGGTCATGATTGTCTCCCTGGCAATCAACATTTATTTGTTGCTTTAGGGAGACTACATGCAACTGGATAACATGTCACATGATTGGCAGTCAGAAATCACAAAGTCACGTGAGTGATGGTACACAGTTAGGGGGAGCGGCGGAGGGTTGAAAAGGACCTTTTCTTCTAGATTTCCTTCTAGGACGTTTCGTTTCCCTTTTCCCCGTTGACATAGAACAATAGCTTGCTAACACTGGTGTGGCTGCCTCGAAATGGCTAAAACACTGCTAGAACCGCTCCCAGAGTGATAATGCTAATGAAGATCCGTTAATACATGCGATTTGAGCTGTGTAGTTTTTTTTTTTTTTTTTTTTTTTTTTTTTTTTTTTTTTTTTTTTTTTTTTTTTTTTTTTTTTTTTTTTTTTTTTTTTTTTTTTTTTTTTTTTTTTTTTTTTTTTTTTTTTTTTTTTTTTTTTTTTTTTTTTTTTTTTTTTTTTTTTTTTTTTTTTTTTTTTTTTTTTTTTTTTTTTTTTTTTTTTTTTTTTTTTTTTTTTTTTTTTTTTTTTTTTTTTTTTTTTTTTTTTTTTTTTTTTTTTTTTTTTTTTTTTTTTTTTTTTTTTTTTTTTTTTTTTTTTTTTTTTTTTTTTTTTTTTTTTTTTTTTTTTTTTTTTTTTTTTTTTTTTTTTTTTTTTTTTTTTTTTTTTTTTTTTTTTTTTTTTTTTTTTTTTTTTTTTTTTTTTTTTTTTTTTTTTTTTTTTTTTTTTTTTTTTTTTTTTTTTTTTTTTTTTTTTTTTTTTTTTTTTTTTTTTTTTTTTTTTTTTTTTTTTTTTTTTTTTTTTTTTTTTTTTTTTTTTTTTTTTTTTTTTTTTTTTTTTTTTTTTTTTTTTTTTTTTTTTTTTTTTTTTTTTTTTTTTTTTTTTTTTTTTTTTTTTTTTTTTTTTTTTTTTTTTTTTTTTTTTTTTTTTTTTTTTTTTTTTTTTTTTTTTTTTTTTTTTTTTTTTTTTTTTTTTTTTCTTTCTTGTTTGTTTGTTTGTTTTCTCCGATTTCCCTCGATTATCTGCCATTATTCCTTTTTTTAACAATTAAATTCAATTTAAATCGGGTCCAACCTTTTCCCCATAAACCCAGCCTCCCCGTTAAACTATGAGTGAATTTATAGATGGTTGTATGGCGGGGCAGAATCTGGGGTAGGCAGATATCTCGGTCAGTTTTCGTCGTAGAGACAATCAGAAGGTGTCATGAGATTAGAAATAGTCAGAAGGTCCATTGTGTCGACTTTCAGACCACCACCTACCTTCTAGCAGCCACCACTAGGGTTGCTCGAGACATTGTCCTCGGATATATGTGGGGTGAGAGAGGGATGCATGTATGGGGTAGATTAGGGGCAGTGTAGTTAGGTGAAGAAGTAGGCAAAACAGCCGGAAAAAACGGCAGATGACTAAGCAAACCAAGCTGGTTCGATTCATATACTTATTGCCCATTTTCACCCACCATTTATGGCCACTACCCGCCGTCCCTTTCTTGCTCCCCCACATTGACATTATCATGTGCAACGGAGGAAGCCTAAATATGGCATATATGCGGGTCGACTTTTGGCCCAAAGTAGAAGAGAACCGCCCCTTCAGCATTGCCCGAGCTGAGAGGAGGACAAGAAACGACAACAGGAATTCCAAGAGGAACCAAATACGCGACACATACGATATTAACGACCTAAACGACCACGACCTGACCGATACACACTTGACAACGCCTTATACACCACTCTCATACACCTCCTCTTGCCATGTTCCGACGACTAACGGGATCTCAATCTGAGTCGTCCATCTACGGACTGGCCAACGACTCCACAACGTCCATGGGTACTCTAGATTACGCCAACGAGCTGGCTTCGCAGCTGGATATGCTTCTGAAGAAAGATAAACCGCTTGCTTCGGACGATTCCGGCAGTGTAGCTTCGTCTTCAGCCGCTTCCCGGTCGTCCTGGCTCGGCCCCTCCATTCCTAGACACTCACGTCACTTTGTCGACGCTCTATATGACAAGGTGATTCTTCCCAAGCTGAAAAAATCCATCATTGGCGACTATGTGGATTCGGACCTCGGCTCGGCCGTGGCCACTCCTACGGGCTCGGGATCGCGTCGAGGGTCGTTCAGCACGATCCGCGCGCTCGATATTTCCGAAGAGCCGTTTTCCGAGTCGGATATCTCTGTTTTTGACGATTCCATGTCGGTTTCATCTGCCACTTCTTCGGAACCGTTTCGAATCTCGCAACATAACCCTCCCAAACCGGTCTTTGACCCTGAAGCGCATGAATCCGGGCCCGAATTGAGCATTCCTCTGCTTTTGAGGAACATTGCTGAGCTCAGTAAACGAGCTGGAGGAGTAATGAAGACCCAGACCGTGGTTCTCAAGGCCATCCAATGGCAGAATCCCTGTCTATCAATCTCCTGCATCTTCATCTACACGGCCATGTGCCTCTATCCTGGGTTTGTGTTTGTTTTACCTGGATTGCTCTTCATGTACGGAATCATGGCTCCGGCTTATGCTGAAAAGCATCCTCTACCTAAAGAGTACCGTCCTAGTCCATGGACGGTCAAGAACGAGTTTGATCAGGCTGCCGACGACGATACTTCTATCCGAGCAGCTCAAATCAAACGAATCAAGGCTGCTGAAAAGAAACCCGTGGATGTCAAAAAAAGTATGAAAAACTTCCAAAACGCCACTACTAACCTGATTAAAACCCTGGATAGACTGGAAAGCTTTCTTTCGGGTCCCGCGGGCTTTGCAAATGAGTCTCTTTCCGCTTTGATTTTTCTGCTGATTGGTTTTGCAATGATTGGCACCTTCTTTCTGTCAGCTTTCATTCCCTGGAAAGCTCTTCAGATTGGAGCTGGTTGGGGTGTTATCATTGCCGGTCATCCTACTCTTTTGAAACGAATCGTTGCTATTCTGGACGAACTTGAAAAGCCTGAAGACGAGGAGAAACCAAAGGAGTCTCCTGTTCTTGCTATTCTTCAAAAGGTTCAAAAGAAGGAGTTCATTAACGATGAACCTCCTCAGGGAGAAACCGTGGAAATCTTTGAACTTCAAAGACAAGGTCTCACTCCTCGACAATGGGACTCCTGGGTCTTTACCCATCTAGTCTACGATTTGGGATCGTCCTGGAGACAGGCCAAGAAACGACCTCCTGGAGCACCCTTCCTAGCTGACGTGGAGGCGCCCGAAGGATGGCTCTTTTCCAAAATGCATGACTGGGAAGTGGACATGAACCCTCGAGAATGGGTTGGAGAACGAGGACTGGGTCGATGCACGGAAACGGACAATGACGAGTGGGTCTACGACGTGGAAAAGGGGGTTCGAGGCGAATGGCGACGACGACGGTTCATTAGAACGGCTTTTAAAGAAAGCACCGTGCCCAAGGAGTTGCTGGGCTTGGTTTAATTTATACAGATGAGCAGAACTACAGCTGAAATAGGATAGGCCATTGAATAGCTCAATGGAATGGTAATGATCTATGGAATGTGACTGTAGAAGTAAGGGTGGTACTGGTACAGTAGTACAGGTACGATGCCTGTAGCAGGACTGTTGTGTCATACCACTGATAATACCGATAGTGTACTTGTAGCTCACCAAGAGACTGGTAGTAAGAGCGGCATAACATCAGTAAGATGGTTTTGTATGGACAGTAGTAAAGGTACATACCTGGTACTCGTGCTATCAGACCAGTGCTATACAACCTCTCAATACGATCCTGTTCCAGTACTAAACGTATACACTATATAGTAGAAAGAGAAGGTACCGGTATATGAAAGACAAGAACAGTACAACCGGTTGTGGTCAATTGATCAATAGGCGAATCTAGGCTGATTACGAAATGGACTGAATTTAATAAATGATTTTTTTTTAAAAATAAATAAATTGTTTGTAGTAATACAGTACCGGTACTTGAATCACAACATGACAGTATCTCTTCTTACATATGTCCCATAGTGTCGTCTTCCATAGGTCTGTTCGATTTGGACAAAACAGGAACCAATATGACTATTCTGGTACAAGTACAGTTGCACTGAGATCATATTGCAGTACCGGCAGTTGGAAATGCTGCACTAGTTTTTCTAGAGCCTCTTAGTGAATTGATTGGTATGGTCTCTCTTTACTCTTCAATATACACCTAAACAAAGGTACTTCTTAGTTACAACTTATCCTTACTCCTAGACACCCACCTCCTACTTCTCAGTAGAAAGCAGAACGATCAGAAGCTCATTTTAAAGAGATGAAGTTGGTGAACACCTTTTTCAGATCACTTGATCTTTTCACAATCCATTTGAGCCATATCTACATCTTTCTTTCAGTGTCTTCCATAACTCCTATCACTAGACTAGTCTCCATAAGAAAGGGCAGCTCAGGCGAATGTTCTTACGAAGTACTCCGTACAAGTATTGACATAGCAGACTCTATAGAGGCAAGAAGCTCAGTTCACGAAGACATGAATGTGAACTCATAGCTTCTTTCTATTGTAGAATAGAAACACCAGAAGTACTATAATATGGAACAAAGCCTGTAGATCACCTGGTAAGACAATATCTAACGTACAGGTAATTATGTTATAGCTACAGTACTGGTAGCTACAGGACATACTTGTAGTCCTTTTAGAGATATGATAGCAGATGGTAGCACATGATAGAGCTGTATAGATGTATGAGTATCATGCCATCAGTTCCGCAATAATAATAATGGTTTGGTACTCGTAGTATCGTGACACCACACGTGCCCACACCAAGAAGTCATCTGATCATATTATCATTCTCGTGAAGGTGCTCATATTGCTCTTTTAAACGGTTATTATCCTATGGTGATAATAAGGAAGATACAATCTGGAGAACTGTGCTATGATAGGTGAGTAAACGATGCCATAAAAATATTGTACAGCGTCGAACATTAGTAAAACTTGAAGATAGCTCATCAACGTTGATTCTCACATGTTCTATATTTTCTATATCACTTTTATCAAGATACTTCTTAGTTACAACTTATCCTTACTTGTACCCTGTTTTATCGGCATCTATAAAAGTGCCCATTTCATACTTTGACTAAGATGGAACCTTCATGGGTGAGACCTGAAGGGTTAACATGTCTTAGATGAATATGTAGACACCGAGGTACCATCAGCCATTTCCCGCAGTCCATCACCACCTCTCCACCGTTTTACTTAGCACCGGCACTTTATCTAGTTTCGTCTTTACATTCCTCTTGTTCGACTTTCAGTCTCGTATCTGCTAATTTCCGGCTAATTTCGTCTCCTTTTTGGCGTTTTGGCGCCCCCTGCACCCCCGCGTTGTTAAGTGGAACGCTAACTAAGAGTCAAGTAAGTTGTCGGATGGGGAATATGGGGGAAGGGAGGGGTGATAAAGAGTCGGGATAAAATGATCAAAAAGAGAGATATAACGATTCTGACACTACCACTGTGTTCCCCGCAACTAGCTGGTTGCTATGACACCACTCTTATACCTCTCACCCTCCAAACACGTCCTGAAACAACGGTACTTGGGAAAAAGAGAAGTCATACCTATAGATGGATAAAGTTTGATAGACCAGATATGAAGATAAATATTAAAGAAGGAGGAGAGGAGTTGGAACGGTTTTTGAGGTGAAAAATGGCGCATTATTCGTCTAGTCACGTGACTGCACTTTCACACCACCTCTTACCCTCTCCATACTCGTCCTACACGCTCATTTTTGACGCGTGACGTGACTAGGTTTCGGGTGCATGCGTGTGCAGAACAACGCCAGACTTTGTTATGTTGTGAATGCAAGGCAGTGCTCCCGAAAGAGAGGACCATGACAAGGACAAGGGGAAGCAAGAAACACGAGCTGAAACGGGCTTGGAGTGCGTGTCAGGGCCACACCAGCATATTGCGGAAAAAGCAGATATTATTATTGGGCGTGTCCCCCCTGACGGACAACAGGGTAACTTGAAGTCCCAGACAACAAAATTAGAAAAAGAACCGTAGATACGTGCGGCTGGAGGGGAGAGTACTTGTAGAATAGAATGATGGTAATGAAGAAGAGAGAAGTGAGAGTGGCCATAGGGTGTTGGTAGTGTAGGTATTTGTTTACTAATATATTTTTGTTCGTTTTTCTTCTTTTTATTGCCCAATTTCTCCTCTTATTGTTTACATCTCATCCCACCGTTGGCTAATGTTTGTTTGGGAACCTTGTTCCGGCCCTACACCTTTCTACACCTTTGCATTGTCACGACTGTCTCTTCAATCTCAACCCACACACCACACGACAGTACAACGGAACCACCCGTCCGCCCAAAGAACACCCACACCCCCGACATGTCTGCCCCCTCGTCGCCGCGGCAGGAGTCCGGCGAGCCCATAATGCCCCTGAGAATCAACAAGTCCCAGCAGACCCAACGAAAGATTTTCGAGGCCTTGCAAGATGGTGAGTAAGAGAAGATGGTATACGAGAAAGTACAGGTTATATATGTGAGAGAATATGACATGGAATGTGTCGTGAGGAGGCATAGGAAT
Organism: Yarrowia porcina; assembly: GCA_900519025.1. Lineage (NCBI taxonomy): Eukaryota > Fungi > Ascomycota > Dipodascomycetes > Dipodascales > Yarrowia > Yarrowia porcina. Next base: position 876,777 of record ULGT01000009.1, on the reverse strand, counting down.
AAGACATGGGAATGAACGCCACTAGATGGAGGGTGGAGTGTCATGGCTACAGTTAGAACTACAGTCTGGAACTTCCTATGACATGCCGTTAGTCACCTCAGTTGCCACGTGACACATCAAACCGTTGCCACTGCTTGATGGTCGCCACAGTTGATTGTTGCTGATGAGTAGAGAATGGACAGTTATGGATGACAGAGGTGATGAGATGACAGAGGCGATGTGAGATAACTGATAGAGTGCTTTTGGAGACATCTTACCTGAAAGATGAAGTGAGACTCAAGAGGGGTTTCGACTGTCTTTTGAAGTTCTTCTGCTTCAGGTCGGTCTTAAGTCTTCTGTCAAGCTGTTCTATGACTTCAAGTTTGATTCTATGGCTCATGTTGTCAGGTTGATTACTATCTATTGGTTTAGACTATTTCACCCAACCTGTCTCTACAACCGCTCCGTTTGACTTATCATTCTGTTCATCTCAGGTCTTTCATATGAGTGACTGTTACTGTTCAGTTTCTGTTCATTCATAACTGTTGCTCCTGCTCCTGTTCTTATGACTCTCTTCTGGTGACTCTGTCCAGACTGTTCAGTTGGTCGGACTGTGAAGAGTGTGAAGACGGTTCGTTTTCGCACTTGTTCAGTTTGTTCAGTTCATCCAGTTTGTTCAGTAATGTTATGTTCAGTCTATCCTGTTCATTCTGTTCATCCAGATTGTTCAGTTCATTCAGTCCAGTCCATATGGTTCAGTTGTTCTGTTGACACTGTTCTGCTGACACTGTTCTGTCCAGTCTTTTCAGTCTATTCAGTGTTTCAGTCAGTTCTGTTACGTTTCAGTTATATTACGTTCATTCATTTTCGTGACTGTTACTGTTTCTGGTCCTGTTCCTCTTCAGTTGGCTCTGTTCTATTCATTCTGTCCAGACTGTTCATTCTGTCCAGACTGTTCATTCTGTCCAGACTGTTCATTCTGTCCAGACTGTTCATTCTGTCCAGACTGTTCATTCTGTTCATTCTGTCAGTTCTATTCCTGTCACATCTGCTTCATTATATATCCCCCTCCACTATGCTAACCCAGAAAAAACACACAAGACCAAGGTTGCGGGCTCGGCCAATACGCGCAACGTGCGGTCGTTTTGGAACGACCTGGAAAAAAACAACGACAAGTTCACCCCCAAGCCGCCACAGTCCAACGTGTACAACTCGCCCAACCCGCAGTTTGTCAACTCGTCGCCCCATTTCTCCTCGCTCGAGTTCAGAGAGGGCTCGCCAGGTTATGAGCCTCCTCCCGGGTCGCTTGGACGACCTCTCAAGCAGGTTATCCGACGAGCCAACTCCAACTCTCGGCTTCATGGTCCCCGAGAGTTTTCGCCACAGCCAGGAAGCCCTTCTTCCGACTACGGCAGTCCTTCCATTGGCGGCATTGACGAGGTGCTGGATACTCCAGTGGTGAAGCACGAGTTTGAGCCCATTCATGAGTTCGAGGAGCGTGAAGAGGTCCAGGAGACTCAGGAGGAGGCTGCACCATCAGCTGCGCCATCGGCTGACAATGAAGTTGCACTAGCAGCCTCCTCAAACGCCCCTTCTAACCTCTCTCAATTGGTTGAAGAGGAAGGGAACCTGACCCGTTCAAAGTCCAAGAAGAATGTCACCTTCAACATGGAGCCGCCGTCAATTGTCATGTACGAGACTCTGACGCCTGAACTGGGTCCTGAGTCGCCGTTGATGCACACCGACGAGGAGTTTTCTCCCCATGAAGATGACGATGACATGCACGACGACCATCCCGTCATTGAGCCTGGGTTCAACGACTTTTACAACGACGATATCATTACTCCCATCTCTGCTCCCCGACGACCGCTACCCATGATTCCCCAGGTCGATTTGGTGGACAGTGAGAGTGATGGAGAGCCTCAGCATTCTCAGCATCCTCAGCCTGACTTGGATTCTCCTTCGTTGGAAAACTCGGTCAAGGCAGTGTTCACTCAACGGTCTCTTTCGGATAACAAGCTGAATATGATCGAGAACACTATTGACGATGCTCACCAGGTGTCTCTAGAGTCTCGAGGACGCAACTCGTCTATTGGTCCAGACTCAAAGGAGTACATTCGAGAGGCTCTGATTGACCACCAGTTGCCCGATGAGAGTCCCATGGTCGGCTCCTTTTCCGAGTACGAACAGGGACAGTACGAGGCTCAGTTTGACCATAACGGTCGGCTCATCATTCCCGTGAATCTGTCTCGAAAGGAGTCGTTACTGGACAATGAGCGCAAGATTTCCACCAAGCATCATGTGCCTACCATTGACTCTCATAGTGACGAGAAGGCTCAGTTGACTCGACGTGTTTCCCAGCGTCGACGGTCGGTTATTAAGGCTCTGGAGAATGAGTCCAAGCCGGCCGAAGGAGTGATTAACGAGGAGGAAGAGGAGGAAGAGGAGGAAGAGGAAGAGGAGGACGACGAGTTCCAGGACTCGGAGGAGCAGATTGCAGCGGAGGCGGCGCAGGCAAGCGCTTCTGGTCCTTCTAGAGAAGTGGCCGAGGAACCCAAGGTGGACCAGGACGTTCCCTCTGTCAGCGAAGTGGCTGCTGTAGTTTCGACTGTTGGAGTCGCAGCAGATACAGCCGCTCCTCCCGTGCATTCTGCCTCGGTCGCTTCTATTGCTTCTACCGGCGTGGATAACGATTTCCAGGACTCCAAGGAGGAGTTTTCTTTTTCTGAGGGACTCAACGACGCTCTCAAGAACGAGTATGAGGGCAGCGTTAATCTGTCGCAGATTCTGCCCGATGAGTTGTCTGAGCAGGCACGTGATATGAGCGATGTTCCTGGCGAGCACGCTGTCCACATGTCCGCCATTGAGACTCCCGTTCCTCTTCCCGTAGTTGAGCATGAGGACTGGTCGTCTTCGTTTAGTCATGGGCACAAGTCTGGAGAAGAGGTGTCTGGTGAGGAGGAGGTATCTGGAGAGTCAGAGGAGTCATCTGGTCACACGTCTTCCTTTGCTCACTCTTTCAACCAGACTACCACTGAACTTCAGCCTGAAGAGCAGTCTGTTGTTCATAACGATGCTCCCACTGATGAGGAGGAAGAGGAGGAAGAGGAGGAGGAGGAAAGGGCACCAGCTCAGCCTGATGCGGCCCACCCTGACGTGGGAGACGCGTCTGTCATGTTTGACCGGTCTGTTCGAAACATCAAGACAGAGGTGGTCGATGACGTTCTGCCTGCTCCTGCCGTCAAGGCTGAGCCTGTGGATTTCGACGATTTCAACCCCGACGAAATTCTCGCTGATATCCCCCGAGGCGATCTTTCTGGACGAGACTCGGGCCGGTTCTCTTTTGGTCCTGAGACTTCGTTCAGTGTCAAGAAGCCCGATGAAACCATGGACGAGTTTGTGCCTGCTGTTCCTGAGGTTCCTGTTGAGCATTTGAGCAGAGAAGGAGATGTTCTGAGTGGGTTGGATAAGGAAAAGGAGGTGGCTGAAGAAGAGGAGGAGGAAGCGTCTGAAGAAGAGTCAGAGGAAGAGTCTGAAGAAGAATCTGAGGAAGAAGAAGTGGAGGACTCTGCTGAAACGAAATCTCTCGCTGAGTCTGTGCCTCTCTCTCAAACAACCACCCGAGAGTCTGCTGTTCTCACCGACGAAGAACAGACTCACTCGGATATCGAGTCTGAAACTCCTCTGCTTGTCAACAAGCTGCGAAAGACTCCTGTGGCTGCTGCGGCTCCCGAGTTTGAGGACGAAGATACTGCCCCCGTGACAGTTAACTCGTTCTCCGACTTTTCTCTCCCCCAGCATCGAGATTTCACTCCTCTCATGGGTTTCGAGTCGCCTGCCGAGCAGGATTCTCCCATGAAGACCACCGGTATTCTTACCAGTGGTGTCAAGGGCGAGAAGCGAGACATTACGCCGTTTTTCCCCAAGATGGAGAAGTTTGAGGGTCTGGAAAAGTCGCGGGACTTGTCTGGAGCTGCCGTGCCTAATCTGAGCCATCCAGCAGTGTCTTCAGATGGAGCCTACGATGACGGCCGGTACGACGAGGCGGATGAGTCAGCCATCCAGGGTGCTCGAGGTCTCATTGCTGAGTCAGAGGAACGTCAGCAGGATGACTACGACTTTGGTTCCGAGCCTGAGTCCGAGTCTGAGTCTGAGTCTGAAGAGTCTCCCGTCAAGGGCGAGTTTGTCAAGGGTGAGCCTAAGGACGAGGTTGCACGTGACCAGTTTGTCAAGCACGAGCCTGAACAGGTGCCTATCAAGCCTGAACCTCAGTTTGAGCTGGTGAACCCGGAGGAGTCTGCTATTGGTATGATGACTGCCTTGAACGACTCTCGGTTGGTCGAGGAGGCTGGTGTAGCCACTGAAGAGGTTCCTCCTGTGCCTGCTTTGCCTGTTGAGCATGAGGTTAGAGCTCCTACTGCTGCTGATGCTACTACCAAGACAGTGGATCTACCCGTTCTTCCTGTGGCGGAGAGGTCGGCTGATGTTGCAACAGAGACTGCTTCTGAGGCTGCTCCCGAGCCTGCTGCTGAGGCTGCTACCGAGGCTGCTCCAGTCACTCCCGTGGTTGGATCTGTTACCACTCCGGTTACCTCCTCTTCGCCGTTCCAGTCCACCACTCCTCGAAGCATGATCATTGATGATGTTCCTGACAAGGTTGAGAAGGAGCCTATGACCAAGCCTGTGATCCCTGTGACACGTGACCGAATGGCTGTTCCCCGTGTTCCTGTGGGTGCCAGTGCAGGTGTTGGAGGTGGAGCAGGAGGTGCTGTTCCTGGTGTGTCTGTTACTCCCGCTCCTTCTGCTCCCTCTGTTCCCGCCATGTCAACCCTACCTAGCCAAGTGGGTCTCATGACGATGCTTCAGGAGAGCGAAGCTGAGCCTGCCAACCGGGATATTCCTCCTGTTCCGTCTCTTCCCGATATTCTCCCTGCAGAGTTGTCTGGAGCTGAACTCGAGGACGATCTGGAGGACGACTTTGATCCCGATGCTACGCCCGAGTCGGTCAATGTATCTCGATCTCTGGCTGCTCCCGTCATCCCCACACCCACTCTGCCCACTCCCAACTTCCACACTCCTCTCAGCCAGTTTGGAGTGTCGCCGGATGTTCAGCAGCAGCCCAACAACTCCATTGTTCCTGAACAGGTGAGTGTGTTGCCCGAGTGGAGTGAGCACACTGAGGAGGATATGACTGCCCCAGGTATGATTGCTGTGGGTGCAGATAGTGGAGATGTGACTGCCTCTGTTCCCTCCAGTGCTGGTGCTGAAACTGCTTCTGTTCCTGCCAGTGCTGGTACTGACCGAAGTGCTGCTCCTCTGCCCTCTGTTCCTACTCCTGCTCTTCCTGCTGATCCTACAGTTGGAGAGAGCTCTGATGGTCGACATGATTCTGCATACACTACTGGTCGGTTCGATTCTGCAGACGAAGGTGCGCTTATCAAGAAGGAGTTTTCGTCATACTCCTTGTCTCTTGACCATTCTCCTGAAGCTCAGTTTGGTGACCAGTTCAAACAGTACGATGTCATGCAGGATATCCCCGTCAAGGAGGAGTATGTGCCTGAAGACCAGCAGACTATCAAGATGCACGGCCGTAACAACTCGATTCGAGCTAGAAAGTCGCTGGCTCACGATGAAGTGTCTCGGTTCACTCATGCTCGACGAAAGATCTCTGGTGACTTTGGTCTAGGATACAATGATACTATGAGAGACCTGAGCAGTCGGGGATCTGAGGAGGATGATGATGAGTTGGACTATGACAATCATCTTCAACGGGAGATTTCGCAGACACCCGTCAAGCTGCCTGCTCCCAAGTTGGAGTTTTCCATTGAGGATCTGACCGAGGATACAGAGAGTATGTTTGCCGACCTGGAGAGCGAGTTTGACCGGGTCATCAGTGTCCAGAAACGTGGATACTCGCTGCGAGAAAACAACCGCATTGTTATTGCCAACGGTCCTGCTCGAGAAATCAACAGACGGCTTTCTGGACCTGTTAAAAAGTGGGATGGAGGCAGTAATGTCGCTGAACCCACTCCTGAGATGCCTCCCATGCCTGAGCAGTACAGATCCATGGTGAGTGATCCTGAAGTATCCAAACCTGCTGGTTCTGCTGTTCCTGGAGCTCCTACTCCCAAGACTGTGCCTGCTCCTGCCTCTCAGATTCGGTCCAAGAAGAACATTCCCTCTTCTCAGCGAATGCCTACAGTTGAGTCTGGTCGTCTCTTTGTCCGTCTGCTTGGCCTCAAGGACCTGGATCTCCCCGGTGTGGACTCCAAGAATGCCGTTCTGTCTTTGACCATGGACAATGGTATTCACTGCATCACTACACCTTATGAGTCTCTTCGAAAGTCGACTCGACTGGACCAGGAGTTTGAGCTCACGGTTGAGAAGGATCTGGAGTTCATTCTGACTCTCCGAACTCGATGGAAGCGAAAGGCTGCTCCTGCTGCTGCTCCTGTGGTTCAGCGACGTCCTAGCAACTCGTCCATGTCCACCAAGAACAAGTTGGGTCGTCTGTTTGCCAAAAAGTCGGATCCCCGGCTCAATGCCACCGTTATGGCTCCCCCACCTGCTCCCGCTGACCCCTGGGACTCGTTGACGGCCAAGGACGGCTCGTTTGGTCGATCGTACATTGCCTTTGCACAGTATGAACAGGAGATTTACGGCAAGCCTGGAGTGTTTGAGGTCAACTGTTTCAACGAGTGGACTGAAGTGAATGGCCGAAAACGACAGCCGTACAAGATTGCCAAGCTCGAGATTGAGCTCATGTACATTCCCCGAGGTTCCAAGAGCGAGACACTTCCTGTTTCCATTGAAGCTGCCCAGGAGACGCTCAAGGAGGCAGCAGCCAAGACTCAGATTGAAACGGAGGGTTTCATGAGTCAGCATGGAGGAGACTGCAAGTACTGGCGACGACGGTACTTTACTCTTCGAGGCACCACTCTGACGGCGTACTCGGAAACGTCTCGAAAGCCTCGAGCCACCATCAACCTGGCCAAGGCCGTGGCTGTCATTGCCGACAAGTCTGCTTTGTCGCAGCCCACGGTTGAAGTTGGACGGGACAAGCAGCGTCGAAAGTCTGTGTTTGCTGCCGAGTCCGATGGATTCATGTTTGCCAACGAGGGATTCCGACTTCGGTTTGCCAACGGCGAAATCATTGACTTTTACACTGATTCGGAGGAGACCAAGGACTCGTGGGTGGCCCAGCTACGAAAGGTGGTGGGAACCCAGGCCAAGGCCCAGCCGTGGGTGGATCTGGTGCTGGCCCGAAGAGAGTACGAGAAGAACACTATGAAGTAGATGGAGGAAAGGAGGAAAAGGAGGAAACTGGAGGAGGATGGAGATCATTATTGTACATTAATTAATTATTATTTTGCTAAACTGTAGGTTGATGATGGGTGGTGAAAGAAGAGGTGGATGTAGAAGAGCAGTAGAAGTAAATGGAGTATGGGGAAGATCAGCCAAGATCCCTATTCCTACAGAATCACAGGAACTGTTAACACCATGGCTATCTACCACTACCGGTACTCTTCCAGAACAACGAATCAGTGCTAAAGATGCCTACTTTGTGCTAGAGAACATGGATATGAACACCATTACAGTTGATGCCGCTCTTCCCACACAAATATTGCAGTTAATCACAGACCACTTATTCCGCCTCCCCATTCATGAAATGCTCTCGATTTGACAAGCCCTTATGTCTTCTCCGCTCTAGACCTGATGTCATCTCCACTCTTGAAGTCTGAGTATGTTCTGGACATTGATGTTGGCAAGATACTTCCTACGGAGTACTTGTAGTTACAACTTATTCTCCTGTTGGCCAAGAGCCTTTATCTTAATCTTCAGAAAAAAAGAACATGATCAGTAGAGGGTGTTTGATGGATGATTTATCTAAGGTATAGTACACACTATAAAGCTGCCATTCATTCAAGCCATACAAAAGATCACCGATCACACCGTGCTACAAGTATAAGAAACAGATTCGTATCATTGCAGTCCCGTAGATACATATCCTGTCTCTTATATAAGTACAAGTATGCCGTCACTCAGATGCTTTGCCTATGAGATCCTATCGCCACTGCTAAGTTGTCTTTACACTTCGCTATATAGTGTGACAGTTTTCTTCACTGTATGATTAAGGTGACTACAGGAGAGAGTAGAAGGAGTGACTAAAAGACTACAGTCTCGCCATTTCTATCACACTACATTGTCGACTCATAATAAATAAATATATTCTAAGCTGCCATTCATATGATTAGTGGTGTAGCACTGCTGAGAAGAAGTCATGTGTAGACAAGAAGAGCACCAGAGCCAGTATCGGTATCGGTAGTATAACAATGCACTTCAAAGGCAGTGCTACCATAGAGATGCTCAACAAGTCCACCCAGAGTTGAGGTGGAGCCTCTGACTGACTGAGGAAGACTGTCAGATCCACTGGAAAGACCCTCGATCAGTCTACCAAATGTCAGAGGTGTCCTGAAGTGAGATAAAACAAGTTGCAGGAGGAACAGGACACTCTGATCTTCCCACAGATAACGCACTCACTCACTTATGACACACTTGGTCCTCTGGTCCGCTCGCTTGATGCTTCTAAGTCAGAGGTGACTCTTAACTCACTTCACTCAACAAGTTCGCCCATTTGCCGTCATTCTTCACATAGATGACGACCTCACTTCACTCATGACAAATGAGCTTCATGTTGTTGGAGAATGTAGCTCAAAGGTGACAACTCACTTCACTCATAACACCTCGCTCACAACAAACTCGCTGCGCTCCTTTGTTATTGCTAACTCAGAGGTGACCAACAACTCACTTCACTCATAACACTCACTGGTGTGTTTTATCATGTCCTCTCACAGATAACGACCTCGCATCACTCATAACAAACTCGCTGCGCTCCTTTGTTATTTCGTTCGCTCGGCCGTTATCTCCTCGTGCTCGTAAACGCCAACAACCACTTTGCATTAGTCAACACATATTTGCACGCCGTTGTCCATGAATCATTCGACGCATTAATCGACAATCTGATACTAATTCCTCCAATTTTATCCTTTGAAATCCTGTATGGAAGTTTCAACGACGGATCCAAAGACTCCACGTACTCTCCAATCTGTTGTAACACTGCCAAAACAGATACCATTGCATTATCCAATTTCTTATGATTCAGAATCCGCTCAAACGAGTAATCTCCAGACGAAAACAGCTCCTGACTCGTAACAACTCCATCTGTATCGGAATACTTGTCGATTCGTGATACTCCTCCCATTGGATGGAGTTTATAACCAGACAATTTGAAGCCCAGTTTATGACACACTGTAGCTAGTAGAAACAGAGTCTGGCCCCAAGCAGCATTGATTTCCGACCATTCAACCATTCTGTTCTTGAGTCGACCTAATCTCAAACCGTTAATAGTGCCAAAGTACCCATCATGTCCAATACAAAAGGCGTCATTGTAGACATTGACTTTGGACAGTTTTTCCTGTTCGTCTTTGAGGTTTCTGTATTGAGTGATGAGAGCGTCTCTCTCTTGTTTGTGGTCTTCAATGTCGAGATAGAGCTCATTCTGTAGCTGCCAAAACCGGGGTTCTTGGGTCTCTAACTCCGTCTTTTCCTTTTCCAAGCTCTGAATCTCCTTTTCCAAATCCTCCAATTCTTTTTCCTGGTCCTTGAGTTCCCTTAAAGCAGTCTCCTTCTCGTTCTCCAACTCCTCCAGCTCCTTTTGTTTCACTGCTAGATCCTCCTCTTCTCCATCACTGTCTCGTAGCTTATTCAGAAACCGAGCAAACACATCTCTCTCTCTAGACGTCTGTTCGAACCTCGTTTTGAGCCCCTCACGAATCTGGTCGCTGCAGTCTGTGCAAATCGGAAAGTCTATCGAAGAAGTGGAGCTGATAACGTCAAACAATGTCTCCAAAGCAGTGATTCGTGTACTGATGGAGTTGGAATCACTGGCGGTAGTTTTGACGGTATTGGAAGGGTTAGGGGTTGTATGACCGACCTGAGATTGTGATAGAAACACAAACGAGTCTCCAGACACGGTTCCTCTCTTCATGGCCGTTTCTTTGGCTCGATTGAACCTGTCTAGTGCTTCACTATCAAGACCCGTGTTCGATTCTCCCTCCGGTTTGTTTTGCTCGGCCTTTGTCTGCAGAGTCTTCATTTGCGCGACATTGAGATCCAGCAACGAGTCGCCATACGCCAACGGCAGCTTGCATCGTTGACATAGAGACATGTTGTGTTAGGGTGGTGTTGCAAGTGGCGATGTTTGGTGGTGGAGTGCATTATCAAACTTAAAGGGGGAGGAGGGATATCATAGTGTGGGGGGAGGATTTTTGAAATTTAAGGGAAACACGGACAAACCGTAGTAAATTGGGGTGTGCAGAATGGCGGTTTTTTCACATTTATTGGATGTGTATTAAAGACTCTAGACGTCCTGTTCTCACCTCACTACAAACAAGCTTAGATGAAGGGCTACCAGGGTACTGTAGGAGAAGATATGGCAATGGTAGAAGAAGTACTTTTAGTGAAAAATGAAGGAGAAAAAGTTGATGAAATGATATTAGTCAGTGTGTAGAACGCCCAGATGTAGTTTTTGCTTTATGAAGGGCGATACAACTGTCCATAGATGTCCTGTTCTGCACTGTAGGGGCTGCTCCATGTAGAGAGTAAACATGTTAGTACCAGGTACAGTCTAACTACAAGGTACACGATCCGTATATAAAAGTTCTGCGAATAATGAAAGAAGTACTTGCAGAGTTGGTATGGCAAATAACTCGCACTAGCTTGTCCCATGAAGACTCTACTATATAACAAGGTAGTCTCCAATGACGTATAAAAACTCTTGATGCTAGATCATCAGTTATCAGGCTTCTGACTCTCTTAGACACTTGGTATTCAAGAAGGCTTTCACACGAGTTGGTACTGGTTCAGGATAGCGAATCGCGACAAGGTGTGGACGTACTCTCCAAGGCAGTAGAAGGGCACTTACGTTAACGACGGAAGCAGGTAGAAGGACAGAAAGTAAACCATTCCACTCATTAAAGCTCTCTGAGTATCACTGTGTCTTCAGAATTGAAAAATACTCATTTTTGCATCTTTGAATTGGGCCTATAGGAGAGGGCCTGTCGGTACTAGTATGTACTGTAGGAACACCTCTTGTGAGCTTTACTGTGCCGGTAGCAGTAATAAATGTACCCAACCGATGTCGATACAACTATTATATATCTGATGTTACACTTTACTATGTACGAGTCGCAAGAGTACACCGTATATTGACCTACTTGTAGGTACCTTCAGAACAGAGTGACCTGAGAGAACTCGCTCATGGAGTATGGAATGAATTACAAGACGTTATTCAAAGCTAGATGTAAAAATACAGTATTTCACTATTTTTCGGTGTTCCCAATGTTACAATACTGCTTATACTCTTTACTTCCATGTTGTCATATGGAGAGGCCAAATGAAATCAAACAGAATAAAAGCAGAAGAATAGTTCATTGAGAGCTAATGGAATACAATTGCTGGATCAGTGACTTCTTAGCAAGCAACAAAGGCGTACTGGAGCTGCAATCTCTCTCTACATCTGGAGGTCCAACAAGAACAATCACAACAGATATTGAGACTTTGAACAAATGGCTCTATTGATGCTCGTTAAAAGTGTCATTGGCTGTCTGTCTGATCACTCTATGTCTTACCGATCTGAATGAGAGTATTTTGAACTCCGGGAACCAAAAATCATACCAGGAGGTCTAGACACTGTTTTGAGATATTCAGAGTCAGTATTCTCACACTTCCCTGCTTTAATAGACCATTTTCCCCTTGTATGTAGCTAAAAGTAATCTCTTCGTCATAGCACTTTCAGCCCAATAATGGACGTACCAGGTAAGCCATAGGTGCTATTCATGTCCAAGGTGACTCTCCAAGGGCAAGGTACGAGTCCACCACCAGAGCACTACAGAGCACTACAGAGTAGCTAGGAAGAGGTATCGTACTCGTACCTTAGTGGTATCCAAATTCGTCTGAATCAAGCCTTTCTATTCTCGCTGGATACTCACACAAAGCCCACCTGTCCTTGTTGCCAATCTCTGCGGAATCAGATCTGAACTCAGCTCTATGAAAGATAGATAATACCCATGAGGTTACTTTGGTGAACTAGAAAGACACAAAAGGCGTTTTAGCCCCAATTCCTCACCTTCTCCCCTAAGCTAACACCACATCTCCCACACCACATCGATACCGCCACCTGATGTCTCCGTTTCTTCTGTTTCATTGGATCTTGGCGACAGGGTACTTCTTAGATACAACTTATCCTTACCCCTCTTAGATCTGATATATGAAGAAAATGGTTGACTTATTACTACCAAAATTATCACCGTAATTCAGTTAATAGATATATCTGCTTTTCATAGAAAACTCCAGCCAAAAGTTTCGAGTAGGGGCACTCTGATCCTTAATACAAGTACACCCAGAGAGTGTCAGCAAGGCTCATGAAATATGACTTATAGAACATATCGCTGATTAATATATACCAAAATAATCCCTGCGAAAAGCTGAACAGATATATCCACTTTTCATAGAAATCACCAATCAAATGTTTCGAGTTGGAGACACTTACTGCACATCGATGGTTAGACAGGAGATGTAGGGTACTGGCACTGTCCATGTGGATGTGTCTTAATGGAGACTTCTGTTGTTTTTTTCTTTCTGAATTACTGTAGTCGGGACACCCCTACGTGAAATATAACCCTGATTATCTGGAAAAACCCGGTCCAGCTGCTAGATCATAGCAATCTGGTTCACATCGGCTTTTCCTTGTTATATAGATGGTGCCAACAAGTCCAAATTACAAGTACAAGTACCGGTACGATACAACTCAGTGCTTGGGGTGCAATTACTCAGTGCTTTGAGTGAAAGTCGTGGTCATGGATACAGTATGGACAGTACACTTGTATTCTCATTCTCCTTCTCCACTTTCCGTCCAACTGCAACTACCTACCTCTCTCGATAACTAATATTTCACTATGTACATTATGCCTAGACAAGAGGTGAGCTGGTACTAGGGCATCAATAGAAGTTCCAGTACCCTAGAACAACAGTACGAGTTCTAGTCTCCCCGGAACCAATAAGACCACTCGTTCAAAGCAGCAACCAGTAGGTCCGATCGGCCAAGAAAGCAGCAAGCTGCTTCCTTCCCTCACTACCTAAATAATCCCCCTCCGCTTATACTCCCCCATCAACTCGTCCCACGTCTTTCCATGCTTCTGTTTGAACCACATGCAATCCGGGTCTTGGTTATCAGCGTACCGGATGGCTTCACGTGGAGGCAACCATTTCCACGACTTGATATTCTTGGACGTTCCGACCTTTGTCCACACCAGACCCTTTTTCTTCTTCTTATCAAATCCCTTGGTGGACTGATGTTTCTTGGCCAGGTACTTTGTTCGTTCATCTTCCAGTTTTTCGTAGTCTTCAGGACTCAGGAACGTATCACCATCTCCAGGCCCCTCTCGACTATTCAGCTTGAGTTTACTTGCCATTTTGATAGCTTGTTGTTTGGCAGGTCCGATTCTCTTGGCTCGAAACATTTGGTGCATGTCAAATTCGGAATGGGCTCCCTCCTTGACTCGGTAAAGATACGAATCGGGTCCTCCTAGTCTCTCCACATTGTCGGTGGGCGTGAAATCAATCTTGTAGTTGAACTGGGGCCGTCGGTTGGCTTTCCAGTTGGGATCTTTGGCTCCAAAAAAGCCCTTGGTTGTAAGATCATTGTTGAGCATGACTTCACAAAGAGGCTGTCTGAGAGCAAACACTTGTCCTGGGAAACCCCAAATCACAGCAGTGGGTGAATCTGGACCCTTTGATCCCGATCGCTTGATTCGTGCAAACCCTGCTCCTTCAAAAGCAACCTCAATACCTACTCCATCATCTTTGTCAAAAGTAACCCTACCCAGCTCTACAAGCTCAGGCAAATCTTTCTTGCCCATATCCAGCAGATTGTGCTTTGCTCGTTCGTGGCCCTTGCCTTTTTTGCACACGAGATTGCCCTTTGCGGAGTTTGTATGTTTGGCAAGAGTCAACTTTCCAGGTAAAGAAGTCCACACCATAAGATCAGACTTGGGGGTACTTTCGACCCCAAACAAGCCGCTAACAAGAGCAATCTGGGTTCCTTTAATGTGGATATCGGTCGCAGCAAACTTTCGAGCGTTATCGGTCAAAACCTGCTTGTCTGTAATGTAAGAGTTGTTTGTCGGATCCACCAGACCCCAGGGCGAGTTTGCATGTTTGAAAGCAGGCATATCTGTGATTTTTCCGAAGGGAGTTTTCCGAGTACACGGCTCGAGGGTATGTTCCGGGTGCCACGACGTGTTTTTCCACTTTTGAAGCACTCTTCGGTCTTTTTGAAGCGGGTATCGCAGTTCATTGGCTTCCTGGGAAAACTTTGTTCCTTCAGTAAGAACGTTGAAAAGAGAAGTTTTGCCGGTATTGGGGTATCCGACAATGTACGCGTTCTTAGTGCGCTGCAAATCGTACATGGAAAACTGATGATGACCTCCAGACTTGTCGTGTTCAGCCGAAAAAAAGTGGACATCATCAGCGGCCATTTTGAAGCCCAGAGACTGCATTTGGGCCGCAGCCCACATTTGGACGTTGACGGAGTTGATCTGCGGAATGTAAATGACTCCCTCGGCCTTTGTAAGCACGAGTTTGAGGTTTCTTCGTTTTTTTAAAAAGGCAGGAACGTTTGCGGGAAACTCGTGGATCGAACAGGCCAAAAACACCGTAGAAGTCTCACTTTCGTCGTTAACAATCTCCAAAAGCTTCCGGTTGTACTTTCGAACCTCCTCTTTCACGGGAGCAGCATGAGAAGGCTGTAGAATGTACGGAGATCGTTCATCGACGTCGTTCATTCGCAGCTCATGACATCTCAAACACACTCGTACGGGCTCTTCATCAGGCTTGATTTTCTCCGTGTATTTTTCTTTCGCCTCTCTGACGTCAAACGGTTCATCCTTATCGACGAGATTCTGTTCTCTGGCCAAAAACTCGAGATCTTCCGCACTCATGTTTTCAATCAGCATGTTGAACTTGTCATTTTCGGGCTTGACATGTTCCTTTTTCGGCTCGATGAAAAACCCAGGCTGATCGGGATCAGACGTATGAAACGGAGTGTTGCAAGAAACACATTCTTTGTGTTTAACTGTGGTAGTGGAGTAGTACCGAGGAGTAATAGTGGATGTGGCACTCGTCTTACAGGCATGGTGAGCCCAAGGAACTGAAGTGGACACAAAAGCAGAGTGTAAATGTTTAGTCAGCAGAGTGACTGTTTGCGGCCGAAAAACACCCAACTTGGGCCTCAGCAACGTTCTTCGAGCCAGTCTCATGGTGTATGATGTGAGTTGAAAGATGTTCTGGAAAAAGTTAGAGGTTTAATCTTTCATGCATGACAGATGCAGGATAAGTGGCGAACTAAAGATGGTGATGTGAAGTGGTTGAGAAAAGTAGGAAAATGTGTTTGAGGTGGTTGCGGTGTGATTAGTTGATGTATCAGGTTCGATCTGGAAAATGTTGGATTTTGGACTATATTGAGTGATTAATGTTAGAGGCTGATACGAGTACCGGTAGTTGGAATGTTAGTTGGGAATAGTTGGGTGGAAGGTTCGAGAATGAAAGGAGTAGAATGTGAAGTTGTGATCGATTGAATGTAGAGGAAAAATAATAAGTACAGGTACACCACTCCACTGGAGGGCGTTTCGATACTAAGACTTATAAGTCCCTGCTCGAGGGCCTACAGCATAGCATCAAGCTGGGCAAGACTATAGAAAAAGACTTGTGTAGCTTGAATACTGGTAGCTGTTTATGACGACTTGTAGGATCAAGGAGCAATTAGAGAGCTTCTAGGGTAGTCTAGAACCATGAATATCTGACAGTAAGAGTTTCACAATACTTGTACACATCATTATGGTTCAACTAACCACATGTATGAAGAGAATTAGGTGGTTTTCATATATAGAAAGGTGGCTGTTTTCTAGTCATCTTCTTTCTAATGACCTTGGTCCTCCATCTGAAGATTATTGCATCTTCAAACTCGTCTACACTTTATAACCAAAGTCCAAGTTTTCATCATACTGAGAAGAAAGAGGTGGTACACTCATATAAGTGTTGATACCAGTGCCAATGTGTAAACATTATCAAGGGAAGAACCTTTATATTCTATAGTAAAGGGTATAGGTTGCAGTTTTATGACTGTTGTACAGTGTACTGTACAAGTACCTGAAGATGGGTATGTACTGGTGGTATTACAGGCCATTGAAATGATGAACTCCCTATGATGAAGTCAGTGCTTGGACGAATACGTAATGAGAAAGGACATTCTTCTTTACCTGTGCAAGTAAGTTGGGTACCAGGTAGTCAGATAACCAATGCAACACTACTTACGAGTAACATCTGATTGTGCCAATGTTCTACCTACTTGCTTCACTTCCTTCCTTTATTTCTGCACTCTTGAGTACCACTGAAAATAACTTCACTGGAGGGCGTTCCGATACTCGTCAGAGGAGTCTACACACCCTTATGAGGGTCCACATAGAGCATTAGCATCAGCATGGACAGGAAGTCCCTCAGCAAAAGGGGAGTTCTCATTTCAACATGAAAGAAGTGGAGTGTGTGAAGTTATATTCAATTGAATGTGGAAGAAAAAAACAACAAAAAAGATGTTAATGATTGCTGGTAACCTACAAGTAGCACTTTAGATAGAACCACTTAGTGAAGCAAATATCACTCATATTGCAGAAACAACGGTATATTCATGATCAGGAGATTGAGGGGATTCCAATGAGATACTTAAGTCCCACTTTTAGCCGGATTTCAGCCAAAATATCAACTTCTACCCTGCTCTTCTATAAACCAAGAATAAGTTGTAACTAGGAAGTATCTTTCTATAGTGGTCATACCCTCACAAAATAAGACCAGTTGTTGTTGTTGTAAGACGGAAAACTGCATTGTCTTTCTTCTCTACTTGTACGTTTTTTTTTTTTTTTTTTTTTTTTTTTTTTTTTTTTTTTTTTTTTTTTTTTTTTTTTTTTTTTTTTTTTTTTTTTTTTTTTTTTTTTTTTTTTTTTTTTTTTTTTTTTTTTTTTTTTTTTTTTTTTTTTTTTTTTTTTTTTTTTTTTTTTTTTTTTTTTTTTTTTTTTTTTTTTTTTTTTTTTTTTTTTTTTTTTTTTTTTTTTTTTTTTTTTTTTTTTTTTTTTTTTTTTTTTTTTTTTTTTTTTTTTTTTTTTTTTTTTTTTTTTTTTTTTTTTTTTTTTTTTTTTTTTTTTTTTTTTTTTTTTTTTTTTTTTTTTTTTTTTTTTTTTTTTTTTTTTTTTTTTTTTTTTTTTTTTTTTTTTTTTTTTTTTTTTTTTTTTTTTTTTTTTTTTTTTTTTTTTTTTTTTTTTTTTTTTTTTTTTTTTTTTTTTTTTTTTTTTTTTTTTTTTTTTTTTTTTTTTTTTTTTTTTTTTTTTTTTTTTTTTTTTTTTTTTTTTTTTTTTTTTTTTTTTTTTTTTTTTTTTTTTTTTTTTTTTTTTTTTTTTTTTTTTTTTTTTTTTTTTTTTTTTTTTTTTTTTTTTTTTTTTTTTTTTTTTTTTTTTTTTTTTTTTTTTTTTTTTTTTTTTTTTTTTTTTTTTTTTTTTTTTTTTTTTTTTTTTTTTTTTTTTTTTTTTTTTTTTTTTTTTTTTTTTTTTTTTCACCAATAAATTCACTACCTGGAACAACTCAGGCTTTGGTCTCATTTGTCATGTTACAAGTACCGGTACATAAGCATCAGCATAGTAATCTGTCCCTAAATGAGTTCGTATTTCAACAGGTTATGAGCCTTACTCTTCTTCCACCTCAGTCAACGTAATACAACCAAACACTACACCAAAAAAGCACAGTCTATATTATCTAATTACTCCTCCATCTCTTCATCTTCATCTTCCTCCTCAGACTCACTCAACTGTTCGGGTTCGTCCTTAAAGTCGGCCAACTCCACCTGATCAGACTCGTTTCCGTCGTTGGCGTCCTGTTCCTGCGATTCTCGCAAAATGGCCAACTTCTCAGCTCGAACCTGTCGCTGCACAACCACATACGAACCCAGAGGAGTCTTTTGCCACTCCAGATCCTTGAGAAAGTTGTTGACCTGGTCCCGGTTGGTGGGTCCAAAGTCAATGTTGGCTCGTTTGTTTTCAATGAACTTTGCGTTGGCGTCCAGCTTGTCCAGAAGCGTCAGAAGTTGTCGGTTAAACTTGGAGATGTTGGACCGTTTGGTGAACCGTTTGAGAGTGATGACGGCAGGAATGGCGAGTTCAGGGAACGCCACAGACTTGCAGTAGAGCACAAAAAACTCGGACAGCAGCTCCACAATCTGGTCACACACGCCCTCCTGGTACACTCGCGAGCCCAGGTAGCCCTTGTTGGCTCTGATTGCGTAATCAAAGTCCAGAGGTTTGAGAGCAGACGACTTGGGAGGTTTGGTCATGACCGACGAGTTGAGCAGCTCGGTAAGCAAGGGGAGAAGAGGAATGTAGACTCCTGTTCGCTGCGAGATTCGAAGCAGAGATCGGATGAGGTAGAATCTCAGGGGGAAGAACTGGACCGAGGGGATCAGCCGGATGGTTCCAAGAGTGACCTGAACAAGAGGGTAAAGAAGAGGTCTGAGGGGCGACTGGGAGCCCTTGGTGGACTCGTTTTCGGCGTCGCAAGTATCGGACACCACACGGGACCAGTAGTCCAAAGAATGCACAAACTGCCAGTTGTAGACGGCCTTGTAGGCGTGTTTGGAGGCGGTTTTGTTGGTGAGAGAGCCTCGGAGATGGATGGCCAGTTGTCGAATGGCGTCAAACGCAATAGGATAAGCCTGCTGCTCGTTAACAGCGTACAACATGGCTGCAGTGTTCTTCATAAAGTTGATAGTTCCCATGGTATGAAAGGAAGTGTTTTTGCAAGAGTTGACAAACTGAGAGTAAGCTGCTTTGAGAATCGCCTCATAAGTTCCAGAGTGTTCCTTAGACTCGGTAATCAGCAGAGCAAAGGCCGCTTCTCGGGCAGAAATGGCCGAATTGGTGCCCCAGATATGACACACTGCAGCAAGGAGGTTCTTGGTGAGCTTTCGATGACTCAGCATATAAGGCATGACCTTCTTTAGAGCAGCAATGGACCGGATCGTCTCTTCGGCGCCGGTGGTGGTGCTCAAAGACTGCTGCAAAACGTCTCCATACGACTTGATGATGGCAGTAGCACTTTTATTGTTAGCAGCCGCATCTTCGTCAATCACAGCCACTCCCTTTTTCGACTGTTTGAGCGGCAGTTGTTTGGCCAAAACAACAGGAACCCACTTGTTGACCACATCGAACAGCTTGGTCACCACCTTGGTCTCGTTGACCACGTATTTGAAGTTTGCCGTGGCATTTTCGTCCTCCTGAGAAGCCAGAGCAGCCTTGGCAGCACGTAGAGCGTTTTTGGCCGCCTCCGACGACTGGTTTTTCTCCATCGCCAACGCCCACTGTTTCACCAGCGCCATGGTCACCTCCTCCTTGTCTTCCTCGGCGTTTTCCACCTCTTCTTCAACGTTTTCGTCGTCGTTCAAGTACTTTAGAAACTCGGGGTCTTCCATTTCCGGAGCCTCTTCTTCAGAAAACGCTTCTCCCTCAGAATCGACTTCTGAGCCCTCCTCCTCGTCCTCCTCATCGTCCTCGTCGTTACCCTTGCCCTTCTTATCAGGAACCTCAAATCCACCCTTCATAAAGTCTCCTACAGACATATCTTCAAAAAACGAAGGAGCAGCCTTTTCAGGCTTGTCTTCAGTAGAGGAAGAAGTGGCAGCTCCAGGACGTCTACCCTTGACAAGCTTGGCCTTGGCGGCCTGGTCGACCCGCCGCTTGTCTATGGTCTTTTTGAGATGCTTGTTCTGGAACTTTTTCGTCGCCTTTGATGCTTTTCCCATGGTGTCTGATGTTAGGAGAGATGGTGATCAGAAAATATAAATTTCATCCACATTTTTTTAGGGTTGATGCAGGAAGAAAAGTTAAAACGGAGGTGGTAGAAAAATGAAATACGATGGGGTGTAGAAGAAGAGGGGAGGGGATTGAGGTGGAAGGAGGGGGGTATATTGGTCCTTATGGGTTAATGAAGCAATCTATCAAGTTTTGAGATACTCATAACCTGTGAAGGTGTGAAGTAAAGTGTAACTATAGGAGGTATATTGTGTGGAAGATATTGTATTGGTAGGGTGTGTTTTGAGTATATGGACTTGTAGAGCTGGCTCCAGAGTACATAAATATGCTCTTGGATCTGCTCTTGTATTTTTGTTCATGAAAAATACACACCCTTAAGACTCTTAACATATCACGTTCCAAGTAAAGCTAAGTATGGTGTGATGGTAGAAATAGAGAGATCAGATATTCGCATGGTTGGAACACAATTGAACCGATAAGGGTGATAATTGAGGTCCCTACGGTACCATAAACAACTCCTTACACTTTTATCATCTCTTCATAACTATGTCATTAGTCTTATTCTCCGTTCAAGCATATACGAAGATGGAATAGAGAAAACGAGGCGATTAGTGGCTAAAAGAAACAGCTTCAAAGACAAAGATCTGCTTTTAAGAGTGAAAACAGCCTTTTTGACAACTCCCCATCTCTCTGGAAGTTGTATATCTCCCTATATATCCCACCTCAACCTCCCCTGCAACACCTTATGGACACCTACAAGGGGTAGAAAAATCAAAGAAGATATAGAGAAGCATTTCTACGTAATTTAGAACATTCCTAATCACTTTTTTAACTTCCACGTGTCAAGTTAGTTTCATATAAGTCTCTTGTCTTGGATCTTTTGGTTACAGTGTGTCTACTCAGTGGGAAGAGGACTAGGGCCTGAATAGCTGTATTTCAGAGCAGAGAAGTTGGTCAAAAAACTATACAATGGGCTTAGATTGTCGGATTTCATTTGCTCTTCTATATTGTGCTGTTTCAGTGTGTTTCTTGATGTTCTGTTAATGACGAAACAAAGTCTACAAGGACTATGAGAAGAACGACGTCTATTACACTCATTCAGAATAAAAACTAGAGAAACCGTACGGCACTAGTACCATCAGCTCAGAAGTTAACTCTTCTCTTGATACTTGTAGTCAGAAGAAGTATATATGATACTGTACGGGTAGTAAGAGTGTGTACCTACAAGTACCGGTACTTCTACAATTATACCACCCCTCAAACGTCACCAACGGAATGAATTTCTGCCAAAAAAATATCTAATGCCCCCACAAATCCCTTGTTCAACAACCGACTTTCTGACCCCCATTTGGCCCCCACCAGGAGAAGTTCTATGTCTGGGAAAGCCGTCTAGGGAGCTCTAACTAAGAACTGTCGTATATTGAGCTCTAACACAAGTCAGACGGTAAGAGTACGTACAAGGATGACATTGATCTTATTCATACAGTGATTCTTCTTAGTCTTGACTTTTTCATACAATAATTCTTCTTAGTTTTCACTTTTCCAACCGGCTAAACTTGCACTGTACCGGTAGTGTAACTCCGTCTTTACTTAATCGTGCTTTGGTTTTTTGGTGCCGTCCCTGATATAAGACATGTAAAAATAGACCGATTAGAAGTGGAAGTATCTGATGAGACTTGTATCACGATTCAGATACAACCATGATAATCCACAACCCCAACCCCAATTCCGCCATATCAAGGCTGTGTATCCCGAGATGTGGCTATACTCATTCTGAGACATGGGGATTGTACATATTGCTTGGAATCCCGAGATGCAGAGATTATGCCCTGCTTGATCTGTGATCTATGATGTGATATATGACGGAGCAATGAGTCTATGAAGCAATGAAGGAGGAAATATAGCGATGTTGATGACTATTCTTGTACAACACAAGGCAAACAAATGACATTCACCTATGTTACAAGAACACTATCAAACATCACTGTTATAACACAGCCTCACAGCCTACACAGCCTACACAGCCTACCGGTATGTACTGAAATTGTAGCAATAGTTGTACTCTCAACAAAGGTGAATCGTTATTGTGTAAGATTGACCGCCTTCTACCTCTTTGTAAAGTTCACTATTCCCAAAAAGGTCAATCTAACCTCACTGCCACGTTCATTGCGCCAAGGAGACGTGTCGGTACATGACGTAGGTACCCTTGTCTCTGCAGCTTCAGTCAAACCAACAAGTCAAACCAGTCAAACAAAGCCCTGCCCGAAAAGAGTGTGAGAGTCCACATGATGTTATGTCTCACACACAGCCAGCTTCTCAGCCGCAATGACGATTGGCCAATGAGGACAAGAAGAGGAATCTGACATGTGGGATTTAAGAAGAATGTTTTTTTTTTTTTTTTTTTTTTTTTTTTTTTTTTTTTTTTTTTTTTTTTTTTTTTTTTTTTTTTTTTTTTTTTTTTTTTTTTTTTTTTTTTTTTTTTTTTTTTTTTTTTTTTTTTTTTTTTTTTTTTTTTTTTTTTTTTTTTTTTTTTTTTTTTTTTTTTTTTTTTTTTTTTTTTTTTTTTTTTTTTTTTTTTTTTTTTTTTTTTTTTTTTTTTTTTTTTTTTTTTTTTTTTTTTTTTTTTTTTTTTTTTTTTTTTTTTTTTTTTTTTTTTTTTTTTTTTTTTTTTTTTTTTTTTTTTTTTTTTTTTTTTTTTTTTTTTTTTTTTTTTTTTTTTTTTTTTTTTTTTTTTTTTTTTTTTTTTTTTTTTTTTTTTTTTTTTTTTTTTTTTTTTTTTTTTTTTTTTTTTTTTTTTTTTTTTTTTTTTTTTTTTTTTTTTTTTTTTTTTTTTTTTTTTTTTTTTTTTTTTTTTTTTTTTTTTTTTTTTTTTTTTTTTTTTTTTTTTTTTTTTTTTTTTTTTTTTTTTTTTTTTTTTTTTTTTTTTTTTTTTTTTTTTTTTTTTTTTTTTTTTTTTTTTTTTTTTTTTTTTTTTTTTTTTTTTTTTTTTTTTTTTTTTTTTTTTTTTTTTTTTTTTTTTTTTTTTTTTTTTTTTTTTTTTTTTTTTTTTTTTTTTTTTTTTTTTTTTTGTTTTGTTTTTTCTCCATGAATTCTCCATTGAGTTTAGCCGTGCGGATACGACAGCAGAGATGGAGAGCAATCAAAGTACGAGTACCGGTACCAGTACTTGCTTAGTAAGTTATAGAAGGGCACACCTGATCAATTCATCTTGATCCTCTTAGTAAGCATATTCAGAATAATCATTAACCCCCTTTTTCGGTCTCAGTACGCCCCAAATACACTTCAGCCGTAGCACTACTCGTACCTTTTTTCCAAGGTTTCAAATGGAAGGCACACTCTGCATGGACGAGAAGATTGATGGGGCAATGGAGCAGAAAAATGGAGCAGAAATTGGGATACGAAAAAGGTCACAAAAAGGGCAGAAAAAAGACACAAAAAGCACAAAAGACCACTTAAAACAGTCCAGGGGCGTGCCCAATTGCCTACTTATGGCATTAATGTTCATTTTCCCACTACTCTTTGTATGAAACAAGATCTCCATCATCTGCATATCGAAAAGTCTACGGAGACAGCATGCCAAGGGGCTCTTTAGAAGGGTAAGGGTCTGATACGTGATACGAGCATATATATAAGCATCTGTGTAGCCACCTTCGTCTCACCAGTCAAAATGTCCTCTCCTAACGTCCAACCCACGCCTCAACCCACCACCTACCAACAACCCCAACCCTACCATCAACAACCGATCCAGCCTCGAAATTTCGAAACCAACGAAAATGGCGAGGTTTCAGATGGATGTCTGTACGTGATTGCCATTTTCATTCCGTTTGTGTCCGTTGGAATCCGACGGGGAGCCTGTTCCGGCGAAATGTGGCTCTGTCTAGTGCTCTCCTATCTCTTTTACATTCCTGGTCTCATTTACGCCATCTATGTCATCCAGGCCGATTCCAAAAAGAGAAAGAAGGCCCGAGATGTCGAAAGTCTGGGCCAGGGATATGCTACTCAGCATATGACTCAGCACGGAGAAAAGACTGTACCCGTTACTGAGACGGAGGCTGTCATGTACCAGGCCAATGAGTCTGTACCTGTCACTACTCATACTACTCATGGCACTGAACACACTGGTAACACTCAAACCGGTTACAGTCAACCCGACATTGGCCACACCCACCCCTCTGACACTCCCCAGATGCCTCCTCCAGTCTATGGAGACGAGAAACGAGCCAATTACTAGTCTGCTAACTGTATATATTAATGGGAATTTGTGTATTAACGAGAATTTGAGAAATTGTATTGTCTGAGTCTTTACGAACATTTGCAGTGGCAATTGGTACGGTGAGTACTTGTAACTGCTTACTTCTAGGTCTTTAACCCAGTGTCGAAAACAATGAAATATATTGATTGATCTTTAGTTATTTCACAACTTACACACCACACAACAGTTCGTTCCGAGGTGGACACTTGTCAACCAGCTGTACCATTACTAATATTATCTCTATGTCTCCAACTGCCTCATGTTGGTCTACATCCATTATTTGCTCAGCTTCTACACACTGATATAAGGTGGACCCAAAAGTACATACCTTACTGGTAAGTAATACAACAATTTACTTTCTTCTCTCCCCCTTCTTCCCCCACACCACTCACACATCCCTCCACTTCCAAAGCGGCGGACGCAATCATGTTCTGTCTCCAACACGGCCGAAGTGGAGGGCGTGTAAGGTGTCAAGCGAGGCAGGGGAGGTTTACGACACAATCCAACTTTTGGTTTGTGTCACAACACAAATACAATTTTAAGATGACATGAGGATTGTGACAGATTAAGAGTCTTTTTTCTTAAATGGCAGGGTACTTATTCCAAGCTAGTAACAGGCATCTGCCACTACCAAACACCCCATATGAATAGTCATATGGTGGTTCCTGCAAGAAAAGATACCTACCGGTTCTATTTTCATTAATGGTTAATACGAAAACATATAGCAGTCTCTTCTTTTAGATAGCAATTGATATGACGTCAATATCATTCAACATTGATTTATAGATACTAGAGCATATGTCTAGCCAGAAAAAAATCGCATTATGACCCCAATTAAGACTAATAGATCTGGTAGAGCTGAAGAAGAACTACAATGTCTACATTACTATCACCTTAGTTTAATTCAAGGAGCTCAATCAACTCATCTTCCATGTTAAGTGGAATAGCTCTTCACAGGTTCAATGATTAAAAAATGGAATCAGCAAGTTGAAATAATTGAATAGGTGGCTTTGATTTCTACAAGTTCAATTACTTATCATCTAAAATGCTGCTCAACCCTACAGTATTAGCAGTTGGTATATACTACTTCAACGAGACCCTGTATAAGAGGATATGATCACGAGATATGATCTGAAGATCACATGGAGCTCAATTGTAGTTAGACACCACTTAGATAGTCTTAGACATCTTCAATATAACTACTGACTTCCTTGCTATGGATCCATACTCGTCAACAAGTGTAACACCATCCATTGAAGACATATACCTGTATTAAGAGAGGAGGTATACAGTGACAGACTTCGTAGTTTCACTCCCTAGACCTCCAGCTCCAGAATGATATATTTTTTATGTCAATAAACCGACTTTCAAGGAGTTCTCAAAGCCTCCATGTTCTCAGTGTATCACCTCCCAACTACTTTACTTGGACTTTACACAGGGTTTGCTTACCCCAAAAATGACGCCTTCATATCTCATACCCCATCTATCCTCACGATCTCAGCAATCTCAACTAGTTACACAAAGAGTTCTTCTCCACACTGTACTTTTGACCCCCTCCTTCACTGCCACAAAATGAAAATGTCTCACTTAGCCGCTTCGGTTGATTTTACTTGATTTGCCCGATTATTGCTCAAAAATCAAACAAAGAAATGGAAATAAAGAAAATAAAAAGCGACATAACACTGCAATATGACGACATCACAAGTCAATGGCACCTGTCTCGTACCAGTACAACAGCTCAACACATTGTCACGTGACTTGTTGCATCTTTAGGACGGTCACATGACTTGTTGCAACTTCGAACGCTTAGGGCGTTTTTAGTGTCTTGGTTGGGAGGAGAGGCTAAGTAAAGTGTAAGTAAATGGGGGAGTGATATTTTCGGAGATGTGAAATGGAGGGGGGAATATGGCAGATATTGAAGACATTTCTGTACCAAAAGAATACTCGAATTTTGGGCTACAGTATGAACTACTTTTCAGATCACTAGCTACATGGGAAGGTCGTTTTTGAACCCCCAGCGGACTTTTGACTCTAACTAAAAGCTAAGTAAAGTGGATGGAAGAGGTGCACTAACAGGAAATATCCAAGGAGATGGAAATGTCATAAAAATGAGATCTAACCTGATAAATCGATTCTCCTACAGTTTCTGACTCAGTGACCACTTATCTTTCCCCTTTATGTCACCTCTTCCACCCACTTCGGCCTCTCCCAAATCGATAACCACCACGGTGCTTGCAACCTTAGTGTCCACCAAGGTGCAGTATTATCTCGACTATATCTTCTCTTCCCGGCACCTTCCATAGTGGACGTGAAGCAACAACAGCAGCAAAAAATGAACGAAAGAAATGGAGATACACAAACACACAAACACACACACAAACAGAAACACCAACCAGATCGTCTGTCACTTCTAACCGATATGAGACATGTTATCAACACTCCTCATCAACCACAAAGAGCAGGTACAACAGTAACAACACATTACGAGTGCCAGGAAGACAACTCTGCCACGTCATCAGTCGACACAGACACATACAGCGACCAAACAAAACGTCACGGTTCCTACACAGCTCTACACTCAGTTCTAACGTCTTGAGACATTTGGTACTGGTAGTCACTACATAACCACTGTCAGATGTCACGAACTGAGGAACAAGAGTATACAGAGAACCTTCTGTATGAACGACACAAACGGAGCTACCATACAACGACAGTCAGAATGAGCTGCCCTTTCTCTTCTGGGGCACCTCTACTACAGTTCAACTCCTGTATCATGGCCTATTGGTGGGTCATATCTACAGCTACCGGTACCTTACTCAAAGCACCTTAAGGAGATACACTAAGGGGATACCCCATGAGAGATATCTGACAAGAGGTACAACATTTTATGATACTCAAAAAGGCACAAATCGACACAAACACTACTGCCTAGCACACCATCTGTGTGATACCCTTCTCTATCATCTTCTTGATGATATGACACTTCTGTTGATTCCCGTTTTATGATACCTCCTGGGACATACCCTATTCACCCACCACCTTAACAAAGTTACCTCCAACGCACTTCACAGCACCCACTCTACCACAAACATTTTTGTTAGTACCAGCTCTACCTGCTTACTAAGCAAACGCACCTCCCTCCTCCCTGTCTCAGCCGCACCGTCCACGTGACCCCATTAATTATGCTTCTGCAGCTGCACCTAATGCCCCGAACCTTTTTCGGTTGCTCTTTTGGGGCTGCAAAAGGAGGGGGTGTATTAGTCAGCAGGAAACCAACAATGACTGGCAACAACCATGGAACCACCCCCTCACCGTTTCTGACACGTCCTTTCCCACCTTTATTTTGCGGTTGCATCACCGCCCTTGTCCTCTGCTTTTAACGTTCACTTACCCTACAGTGCCTCTGCAAGGTTTGAAATTTTTTAGAGAAGCGAGTCTTAGTTTCTTGACGACGTTTGTTGTGAGAAGACGAAGACGACGAAGAAGACGAAAATGGAAGGACAAGGACAGGCCCAGCAATTCCGAGGATACTCTCGAACCTGCTTCAACTGTGAGTACAAAAGGGGGTGATTTGAACGTGTGGAATGGCCACAATGTGCACTGTTTGGTGTGTTCAGTTTGGTGTGGTTTTCTTTTTTTTTTTTGGTGGTTTTTCTGTGATTTTTTTTGTGTTTCATCCACTAACCCAGGCGGCGAATTCGGCCACCAGGTGCGAGCTTGCCCCCGAGTCGGCAACCCCGTGTGCTACAACTGCGGCAACGATGGCCACATGTCTCGAGACTGTACCGAGGAGCCCAAGGAGAAGGCCTGCTTCAAGTGCAACCAGCCCGGCCACATTCTCAAGGAGTGCCCCCAGAACGACACCGTCATGACCGACGGCTCCCTGCCCCCCATGCCCAACGTCTCTGGCGCTGAGGCTCCCATTGGCGGCGAGTTTGGCGCTCCTCGAGGCCCCTCCGGCCAGTGCTACAAGTGCGGCAAGACCGGCCACTTTGCTCGAGCCTGCCGATCTCCCCCCGCTGGCGGAGCTCCCCCCAAGTTTGGCCGAACCCAGTCGTGCTACTCTTGCGGAGGCCAGGGCCATCTGTCAAAGGACTGCACCGTGGGCCAGAAGTGCTACAACTGCGGCTCCATGGGCCATGTGTCCAAGGAGTGCGGCGAGGCCCAGAGCCGAGTGTGCTACAACTGCAAGAAGCCCGGCCACATTGCCATCAAGTGCGATGAGGTCCGAGCCGCCTAGTGGAGCAAGTTATGTATTATAGATATGACTGATTGAGAATAGAGTAGGGGAGGAGGCGAGCCGTGAGCGAGCCGTGAGTCATGAGCGTAGCGAATGGCTCACAAGGCTAGCGAACGGCTGCCGAACATGTGAGCCTGTAGCGATAGTGAGCGATCGAGAGTAGATGAAACCAAGTGGAAAGGTAAGCCACAACGAGAATAGTGACAGTGGAGCCTAGAAGCCCAGCAGGATGTTTGAATGGTATCAGGTTTGATCTATAAGAACAGACTGTGTTCGGATGTCTCTATGATGTCTCCAGCAGTTTACCACGACAATGTGAAGATTTCGTCGGAAAGTACGAAGAGTATGTTCTGGCTGATCCAGTCAAGTGAGAGGGAACACTGTCAAGATCGTGGGGGTACAAACAGGGACACACACGGACACACACGGTGCGCTGTGTGATACAGGGTGCGAGTATGGTGTTCAAGAGTGCATATGATTGTTGTGTTCTCACATACACACACATCTAAGACCGTTGAACTATCAGTACTGTACTTTATCGCTTTCCTTTACTAGCTGCAGATTTAGCGTGTTTTATCCGCTTTATCACTACGACGAGTGGTCTGTTCACATGTCTCCATGATGACTTGAAAGTCTTCGGTGAGCGAATTGAAATGTGTTCTCTCGTGTCAGAAACAAACAAACATGACTGATATAATCCACTGTTTCAAAGGTGTATTACGATAATACGTATGAGTCTCTCAATCAGTCAGTTTTGAAGTCGGACATCATGGTTGGTAACTGTGAATGTCCATGATATGACAAAAAGTATTCTAGTAGAGGCAAGAACTTGACCATTCGAATTGACTGAGTCTGGAGAGTAACATTTCACCTTTAACATTCCTTCTGATACGTTTCTGACCCCTGCAGTAATGGATGTTGCTATAGAGAGACCTCGTAGATGGAAGAGAAAACAAGAGATATGAGCTCTCCAAAAATAACCCCTTTGAGCTACGTTTCTCCAGTGTCTAACCTCTACCATTTTCGAGTGGACTCCGACAAGGACAAGAATATAATCATTAGTCAGTTGATATGTCCCCATGATGACTACGGTGAAACTGTTTAGCTAGACTAACAAAGTGATCTTTCAGAAGCAGGATTAACTGATTAAGATGAAGGGTGTCTGTTTGCATCTCTCCACGATGTCTAGAATACACTGCACCGTGATACAGGTACATTCCATGTCTACGGTGCGCTCGTTAGACTAAGCATTGTATCCGACATTCAAATTCTGTGCTTGACACAGCTTCTTCTACCAGCACCTCATCTCTCATCTCATAAGGCTCTGTTACAGTGTACAGCTCCAGACTTTTGTTCATCTCTAGTATTCAACAGGACAGTATCAATCCTCAACGTTGACTCGAATAATAACTCGACGGCTCCTCAGTCGTTTTCTGTTGTTTCACAGTGTCTAGAAGACTCGTCATGGGGTAGTCATTCCGCTACAGGGACAAATGCTCCACCCAGTAGTGAACTGGCTGATAAACTGCTGGAGACCTTTCTCAAGGTACACGGCGTATCGAGTCTGGTGTTTCTGACTGTACATTGCCTATGCTGCTGCTATGATTGATTATATGGGTTTTATTACATGGCCAAGAGATACGGACAGTGTGCCAAGGTGAACGATCCTTGTTTGCAGATTGAAGCGGGTTTGTTTGTTCATAACTAGTCTTGTCTTCGGTACGTACCTTAATGGGTACTCTTGAGTGTTGACACTCATCTACAGGCCTTGAGTGCAATGTAGATTCTATTTATTCATTACAGGTTCAAGAATAGAGATGTGTATGGTAGTCGTAGTCGTTGTACAGGATGTGTTGTAGTTGTGGAGGTGGTGAGAGAGGGGAGTACGAAGATAACCTATTATTTGTAAGAGTGGTAAGTCAATTGAACATGTCAGAAGGAACTATTAAGATCACTGTTATTCTTCAGAAGACTCAATTGAGCGATTCTCTCTACGAAGTTATCTTGTTGTAGCTTCATGCCTTGTCCTCAAGCACATACTGTACTCACTGAGGTGCTCTGGATAGTCAACAACTGCTATAGTGAGAGAGATTAAGGGCATGTATTTCATCATTGTTATGAAGGAGAATCAATATGGCTTACTTGATCTTGTAACCCGATACTGTCCTGTTCTAAAGTCCATCTTCACTGTGACGCCCTGAGTGTAGGAACAGTCTGTAGAAAATTGGATACAAGACAGTTCTCTCTTCAGGGCAAGGTGAGTACATACTGGAATGTTCTTCAGTTTACACTAAGAGGCTGATGGCACCTTCACAAGCTCTGGTGAGGTTCTTAGAGTGTCCAGATCCTCGTTTTAGTATTGAGGAAAGGGTCCATAGTAGTCAAACTGAATGAGTACGACTATATCTAGATGTTGTCTTCCTAGATATAACTCGAGTTATTTCTCTCAATCATTTGGAGGGTGCTTTTCTACCTTCTGCCACTACCGTAGGAAGTACCTTACCAGTACTCCAAACCCCTACCCTCGTTCCGTGGACTACCACCGTCCCATCCACTAGTTGAGGTGTCATTTGGTCACGTCACATTGTTGGTCTGGTGATGAAGCTAAGGGGTAACGAATGTGGATATCAACAAAAGAAAAAAAGCATCCAGAGACATACATCGTCCTAGAGCGGTTGTTGTACTCATACCAATCTTTATTGTTCTACACTCACTGTCTTTATGCTTCATTTACTGTTGTCCATTCTAGCTATTGCCTATTATGTTTACTCTCTCGGTACGCGCTTAATGACGCGTAAAGACGCGTTTTCAGGCCTTTGTTTTTCTGCTAAACTTCGATGAACAGGGGCCTCTGCCTTCAGCCACACGCGTGATGGGCGGTTGCAAGCTTTTTGGCCAAGATGGCGCCCAAAACCATCGTTCAAACCATCGTCCAAACCCTCCCCCAAAGCGGTATCCGCCCTTGCAAACCCTACCGCTTTGGAGCTTCAAAACATCCCAAATCGGAGGTGGTAAAAAAGGAGAAATGAAGGGGTCAAAAGGAGTAAAAAAAGGAGTACGACTTGAGAACAGACTGAAAGAAGGAATTGCTCTGTCAATAATGTTGTATAGTGTGTTCACTGTGTATATGTGTATCTGTACAGCGTCATGTGTATGTCTGCTGCCCTGCTCATAATAATTCCTGTTATCCGCTTATCCCTATTGTTGCACCTGATCATCTGATACACAGTAGCGCCATCTTGCGCTGTCTCTGCTCTAAATGCAAAGAATGTGTTTTTTGTCTGATCAAACAAGCCTTAGTTTGGTCACAGTTTGGTTTAGTCTGAGTCTTGTTTGACTCACTTTATGTTTGCTTATCGAGCAATGTAGGGGAGAAATGGGCGGTAAAAAATCAGAAAAAATAGGTAGAAACGGCGCCAAACACGTTTAGAGTCATTGGCTTGAATCTGGGTCACGTGACACCTTTTTTACCCCCTCAACCCCCCCAAATTCTACTCCTTTATTACCTCCTCTCATTCCTCTTACCCTTTAAACTCTAGCTTAGCAAGCAATGATAGCGCAAGATAGTCCCGATAGTGCATGGCGCGCAGCTGGATCCAGGGGCTTGTAGGCGAGGTGATAGGCATTGAGTTGGCTCCAAGTTGCTGTTGGGTGATAGAGGGGGGAAATGACACCAGCCAAAGAAGAAAGAACAAAAAAAAAAACAAAAAAAAAACAACCGAATTTTGAACTTGAGATTTTTTGAACTTTTTGTTCGATTTCGAACTTTTGCTCGTTTTTGTTGGGGGGACCCTTTTGTTTGGAGCAATGGACGATATTATGATAATACGAGGTCAGATGGACACCACATGGTATGCCTCAGTATTAAGTTAAATGAGGGGCTGAGGTGAGTGGAGGGAGTGGGTGAGATAGGTGAGCAATTGAGTGGCGTGTACATGTTTGTTTTTGACGTCAAATATGGGTCAAGTGAGTTGTACTGAGTGGTATTGAGTGCTATTGGTATGTCAGATATCAGAGTTAGATGAAGTAATTTTAATTGAGTGTGACTGAGATGAGATGAGATGAGATGAGATGAAGTGGTAGATATGAGTCAATTGAGGTGGAGGAGATGCGATAAGAGCGTATTACTGGTGGCTAGAGGCAATTGGAGGCGGCAATAGGTGGCTAATGTCGTACTTGAATCAATTGAGTGAAATGGGTGGTGTAGACTAATAGTTTAGATGGAGCCTAGATGGAGCCTTTGTGAAACCATGCAACCACCAAGTAATATACATTTTATTGAGCTGTGATATGCGGTTTTATGGGCAACATTCAATACTCTCTTCTACTCTCCAATTGAGTAATTTGAATACCTCATCTGGAGGTACTTAAGACAGCGCCTTGCTTGTATGTGCCTGAGAGACTAAGGCATACTTGCACTAAAGAGGTGTGGACTAAATACTGGACTAATGGACTCAATTGAGCGATATTCAATGTGGGGGGTTTGGTGGTAGCTCAATTGAGCGATAAAATACCCGCCTTACTAACATTGAGCGATATTAAGCGATGTTGGAGCCTGACTACTGTAGCTTGGTTTAGAGCCTTAGTTAGAGCCTTAGTTAGCCTTAGTTAGAGCCTTAGCAGGGTCTCAAATGAAGCCTGAACGAGCTCAAAAGTGCCTCAGTCGTGTAAATGACTCTAAACGGAAATACTCCTGACTCGGTTTTTTCGTGAAATGGATTTTTGGACTTATTAAGGCGTCCCTTACTTATGAGTGAGTCAGATTGGTGTAAGGGTGAGACATAAGCCCTGAACAGAACCCTGGAAGGTAATTGAGAGACATCGAGTAATTCATGACTATAATGCATCTTAAGAATAAAAAAGACTTGCAAACAAATCAATAAATATTAATGATTCAGCAGGTCTCTAGACTAAGGTATTGAGGGCAATTGAGTGGCGTAGGAAATACGGTCTTCTTATTTAAGAGCAATTGAGCTCTACACTTGAGAGTAATGGTCATGTGATCAATTGGGTGTACAGGAGATACCAATGGGTGCAATTGAGCAAGTAGGCTATAATTTTGGGTACATGTTTCAACATCTTAGACCTCTACTAGATTGAGGCATACTTAGCTAAGATGGGGTGTGGTGTCTTCAGGAGCTACAAGGTGAGTAATGAAGGCGGCTGGGTGGGTAGTGGGGCGCTTAAATCACTCAGACTCTGGTTCACTGTCTAAGTGATTCAATTGATTGGCATCTAACGCTCTTCCTCTGTTATAATGTCTTCCAGTCATACAGAGAGTTCATATATATGAACTAAGGCACTTGAATGACTTACCACTAACACAATTGCGGTAATTGAGAGCTGTAACTTGGAAATACCATACGTCACTGCTCTTGAGTGACATCTACAACTCGATTGTCTTCAATTGAGGTTACATGTGGCTCTATAACACATACTGTACTAAGGCATTGACCAATTGAGGTAATACGACTTGGTAAGAGTGACTCTATAACTACATACTAATTAAGACGCTGTCTGTTTGGCCCATTGAGTGATTAAATTGCTTCAATGTCGTCAAATGGGTTGATTCAATTGAGTGACAGCTAACACACTCATCAATTGACGGTGTACTACTGAGTATGAGAATCTCTATAAGACCTAAAGCACTCAATCTGACCAATTGAGTGATAAAAGTGCTACAATGATGTCAAATGAGCTGGTTAAATTGAGTACAAGTACTTATATGACTTCATACTAAGGCATTGACCATTGAGTGACTATACAATGTCTTTAATTGAGCTAACAATGTGGAGTGATGCCTCTACAACTACTTGTACGATACATAGTACGTACTAAGACAGTTCCTATTTGACCCATTGAGTGACATCTCTTACTACACTATCTTCAATTGAGGTAATACTACAAAGTCCTAAGACACCTACTGACCAATTGAGTGACATCTAACGTCTTCAATTGAACTAACAGTACTTGTATGGAGTAACGCCACTATAACTGTACACTAAAGCACTCTATTTGACCAGTTGAGTGGCATCCGATGTCTTCAATTGAGAGTGCACTACTAAGAGAACGCTTCTGTAGCTACATTCTAAGGCATTGGCTCATTGAGTGATACCTATACAGCTCTTTACGGAGCAATGCCTCTATATCTATACACTAAAGCCCCTATCTGACCAGTTGAGTGACGTCTACTTGTACAAGTATACAGCTCTATATGGAGGAATGTCTTTCCTTGTACTTCTAACTACTTGTACACACTAAAGCAATCACTAATTCAGTCATATATATCCAATATCTTCAATTGACGATTTGCTACTGAGTAAGAGTCTCTCAATAACTCCTAGGGCCTCTATCTGACCAATTGAGTGACACCTATTACACTTATCAATTGAGGTATACCACTGAGTAAGGTAGAGTCTCTATATCACACTAAGGCAGTTCCCATTTAGCCCATTGAGCGATATCCCTCAAAACACTGTCGTCAATTGAGGCAATACCTATTAGTAAGGGTGCCACTATACACACTACGACCCTCTTATTTGACCAATTGAGTGAGGTCTATTGCTACCTACTGGTACTGTTCAAATGAGGTAATACTACAGAGTAAGCGTACCTCTATGAGTCTTAAGGCTATCGGACCAATTGAGTGGTATCCATTAATACACTGTCGCTGTCGTCATTTGAGGTCAATTCCCTCCAACCACCCCACTTTCTTAGTAATCATCCCAATTTAGTTCGCGGGAGCCACAAATAGCAACCCACTCAACCCAATGAGTATATCAATTGAGAGACTCTATTTGGCAACCCAGACTACTCTCAATTGGGGGATCTAAAAATACCACCAAGGGTATCACCAAGAACCGGTAGCCGTCTATGAGGAACGCCATACAACATGAAACACAAACATGAAACACAACCAGCTCCTATGACACCAAAAACAAACACAAACACGTCCAAACATAGCTGCTCCCTGTTTGTCACCTGCCCCCCTGCCCTCCTGCTCCACCGCATCCCCTCAATTGCTACTCTACCGTTGCTACCCCTAAGTCCTCCGTATGTAGTGTAGTCTTGTTTCCCCATCCCAACAAACATGTCTCATGTTAAAGCCGCTCCCCCTCTGCAACCGTGACGTCATATCAGACGACCCTGCAGATGACATACCGGACTTGAACGACAGTGATCATGTGAACGGGACAGTTGATGTGTGCTGTTTTTGGTGGTTTTTTTTCGTTTTTTTCGTTTCTGTTTTACGCACTCAGTTCCCCACACTCATGATTCGGCCTCACCGAGGTACAAGTTGCGTCACCGTTCAGCCCCACACTATATGGGGGTGGGGAAGAACACGTCTGGAAGGTGCAAATCAGCCTCAATTGAGGAAAGAATTGTACTGTCGTAACGAGCCCACTCAGAGCTCCACAATGACCCCCTTTCCATCCATTTTGCTGTTTTCACCCCTATCTCATTTTTCCACTTTTTTTTTCAGATACGAAAATAGCCTTTAGGGGGTAATCGTAGCTAATTTTAGTAAATGAGGTGGGAGAAGTGGGGCAAAAAAAAAAGAGCTGGAGAGAAGAGAATGGTGTAGGTCAATTCAGCGCACGGAGTTCAGTCGCCTCCCTTTTCCCCCCATTTTTCTTCCATTTTCTCGGATTTTCCCTCATTTAATTCCCTCACGTCCTGTGGCACGTCCTTCCTGTTGCAAATTACCCCTCAGAGCCGTTGGGGAGGCTAACGAGGTCTAGTGACTGGGATAAAGAATATTTTCAAAAAGTGGCGGAGATAAAAACTGAGAAAATTGATAAAAATGGAATAAATGGTAAGAAATGGGCAGAAAATCTACAGTGGTTCACCTCACTCCCCCGATTACTAATCAACCATTTTTTCCTCTTTTTCTATTTTTTTTCCACCTCCTCTCCAACCCCTATTCCTCCTCTTTACGTTTGCACAATCCTATTGTATCAGGTGCAGACCTACACGTTACCATGTGACTATGGGTCACGAGACGCACCCCGATGCCCCTCAACGCGCAGCTGAAATACGTCCACAAAAAATTAAGAATAAAAAAAGCAGAATAAACCAAGTAAACAGACAAAATATTCAAAACCACATTAATAAAATCACCTAAATACCTGACTCAATCGTGACACCACCAGGATCCTTTTTGCACGGTGAAAATTTTGCATTCCTGACTTTGGTCCGTTTTGTCTTTTTTTTTTTTTGGCCTGTTCAAACAGATTCCTCTTTTGCCTCTTTTGTGGGCCTATTTTACTTTAGGCATTGAGTTAATCAGACGCCGAAGGAAATGACGGCGGAGGAAAACAGCGCGAATAAATCAGAAATAAATCCCAAACAAATCTCAAATAAATATGTCGCAATTCTCCGCAGAGACAGGTTCCATTTCATACACATAAAGCCCCTCGACTTGCACTACACGCCCACTGTGACCCTACATTGTGGCATTCGATAACTTTAGACAAAGACGCACAGCGCTAAAGGTTCCACATGTGAGGGAAGTGTATAGGCAGAATAATTAAAAATACGTACTAAAAACCGATGGAAAACCACGGAAACACTTTTGTTCGCCTCCTACGGGCTTTCTTTGCCACCCACATTTTTTTTCCGATTTTTTCTTTGCCCCCCACATTTTCTCTTCCCTCGGCAAATGTCTCGTGTGGCGACGTGAAAATTTTTTAAACTCGCACTGCTACTTATCGGGAACTCTAATGGAAAATGTAGGGTGAAAAAAAAGCGAAAAGTGGACTGTGAAATGGTCAATTGTGGAGATACCGAGACGGGGCCTGGAGGGTTGTGGTAATTGCACGCTGACTAATCACGTTCCGGTTTCCTTTTTTCTAATTGAGAAAGCGGCTTTTTTCGCCTGTTTTTTTTTCCCGCCGTTTTCCCCGGAATATGCCATTCCGAGCTTTCACCGCCACACTCTTGCACGATAAAGCTTTGTTGGCGGTGGGAAGGGCGCTAATCAGCATAGATTCGGCCTATCTGAGCCATCCCAGAAGGAATACGCTTTGTAGGGGAGAAAAAAAGTGCGAAAATCGAAAAACCGAACAACAAATTTTTTTACCCTAGAATCAAAAAACAAAAGGAGCATAAAGAAGGAGCATAAGGAAGGAGAGACATTTAGCCATAAAGGATAAGACCAGACAAACAAAAACTGTTAGAAAAAAGTCTGTAATCTTGGTGACCAAAAAGTGACCAAAAGAGAAGAAAGGCGACAAAAGGTGACTAAATCTCAACCGCCGTTACAAAGTACATACAGCACTCACAAGACCTTCCCCTCTTCGATCCTCTTGTGGCAAATGACGTAGGCAGAGGGAATACACACTTGTACAGCTACACACACTGTCCACATGAGCAGTAAAAATAATAGTCATGTGAGCTGAGCGAGAGGTGAGTGACGGGTGAGTGACGGGTGACGAGTGACGTATGTGTTCAATAGGACAATTTATTTGGTGCTCTTTTTTTTTCTTCTTTTTTTTTTTCTCATTTTTTTCTCCCTTCCACTTTTCCTTTCGGCTTCTCCTTAAGCCCCTTTTCGCCCTCTACTTTCCGTTTTGTTTCTTTCAACAAAAAAGATTTTCCGCAGTTTAGTCATGTTAGTAAAACCCCAGCGCTGTTTGGATAACGTAGACTGCAAGCACATGCAGCATGATTAGAGGGAAGAAAAAAAAGCGCTGAAAAAAGAAAAACGAACTACTGGTTGGTTTCGTTCAATCCAGCGAGAAAAGACGTGTTTACCTCGCAATGCCGTGTACCAGTGTTGAAGGGACATTTTGGTCACCTCCTTTTTTTTTCTTTTTGTTTTTTTGGTGGTCCCATTTGTTTGTTACTCATCGGACCCAAAATGGTTAAGGTTTGTGCGAATTGAGTTTAACAATTGAGTTTGCAAATAACGTTCCTATCGATAAAAAAAAGACTAAAAAAATCGATAGCATTTCTTTGTCCCCTTCCATTACTCTCTTTTCTCTAGTGACATATAAAGGTCATGGGGGTCAGCCCGTCAAACCAGACTTGATATCATTCTACTAACACACACTCTCTCAGCTGCTTCAACAGACAGCATACATAGCAGCCTTCCAGCTTTCCAGCATTACTAACGTACACACAAGATACACACAAACAAACTACCAAGTTACACAGACACACAAACCCACAAACACCCTTCCAAGTTACACAAACGAGTTTACAACACAATGATGCGACTCAGTGAAGATAGCGTCCTGCTGTCGCCTCCCCAGTCTCCTTACTCGCGGGAGGTCCAGCTGGCCGAAAAGCCCACCTCTTGTCCTCGCGACACAAACACAAACGCAAACAGCGATGCTCTGGCCAACGCGCTGGCCGTGACCCTCAACTCCCCCGTGCTCAGTCAGAATGCGCTTTCCAGCATTCGAGACTCGGCCGAGTGGTCCGAACGGGTCTTTGCCACCCCTCCTCCTTCTTCCGAGAAGCGAGCCGGAGAGGATTCTCAGCTCCGAGACGTGAAGCGGCCCAAGCTCATGCGAGAGCCCACTCTCCAGCACGTGCCTCGAACGGCCCCCACCTCGGCCCCCATCACTCTGTCCGGCTCGGCCGTGACCTTCAGCTCCAGCATCTTCACCACCATTGCCAAGGACCCTGCTGGCTTCCGACGTCGGGAAGACGCGTTTCTCGACTTTTACCAGCGGGCTCCTTCCTCTTCGCTGCGGTCCTACAACAACGCCACCTCGGCTGCCGCAGCTCTGCTCAAGAAACGGGCCGCCACCGCCGCCGCTTCTTCGCGAGCCTCCGGACGACGGTCCGATAACGAGGGATACTCCTCCACGGGCTCTGTGACCCGAAGCATGACCTCTCGAGCTGCCACTTCCTCTTCTGCTGCTGCTTCTCGACCCCAGCGGGTTCTGCCCCAGCGGGTCCGAGAGGTGGCCAACGGCAGCTCGTACAAGCAGCGGTCCGCCTCGCCTGCTCCTGCCTCGTCGTCGCCCCGAGCTACTCCTTCCCCCAAGAAGCGAGTGGTGGCTCCACCTTCCTCGTCGCCCGCAGTTCCCTCGCGAGTCCATGATACCGACTACGCCGAGCTGCCCGACTACTGCCCCTCGACCGAGAACCTGCCCACAAGCGGCAGACCTCTCAAGGCCGAGTGGAAGGGCGCCCCCATGGATCTGAACGACGACCCTGCCATTGACAAGCTGCATCCCGCCGAGGTCTACCTCGCCAGCTGTCTGCGGCTGTCGTGCGACACGTACCTGGACTCCAAGCGGCGGCTGTTTGCCGAGAAGGTGCACCGGCTCAAGTTTGGGCTGCCCTTCCGACGAACCGACTCGCAGAAGGCGTGCCGAATCGACGTGAACAAGGCGTCGCGGCTCTTTTCCGCCTACGAGAAGGTTGGCTGGCTTGACGACGAGCTCTTCAAGAAGTTTCTGTAAGGTCCCCACCCCCCCACTCTGAGCTAACGGGGCCCTTACACGAACGATTGCATTGAACATTTTTGATATTTATTTGGGACATTTTGGGTAATTTCGGTTTTTTTTTACATTATTTGGTTTCGGTTTTTTTTGAGAGACACCAGGGCATATGGGTCTTCTCACGGTTTTTATTTGGGTTATCTAACGGTTGAGTGTATTATTACTAGAGTAACATATTATTAGAAAGACTGAGTGAGATCCATAGACCAGTAGAGCCATAATGGAGCGATAAGGCAGGAGCAATGGCTCTGGAGCTGGATTATGCGAAAGGGTGGTGCAGGTGCAGTTTGCATAAACCAACGACCCGACCTGTTCTCTGGTCGCGCTGATAACGCGGCTTTGGAGATGCACGGCTGACAAGGATTTGCGTGCATGCAACAGGTTAGTTTATGCACGTGAGATGGCTCCCAGAGATACCAGACGTGTAGGTATGATGAGTCCCGTTGATGTGTTATGTGACCAGATATTCAACGGGTAATTACTCTCCCTGCATTTAATTTCCGTCTGGCGTCTGACGCATTTTTGCGAGGCTCATTTAGGGTCCATTGTTGATTACACTTAGGGTCAGACATGTCTAATCAAACAGGCTTTGATTGGAGAAAAAGGAATAGGAGGGAAAGGAGAAAAGGAGTAAACAGGAGTTAGGAGGCTGGTGAGTGGTATAGAATGGGGTGAGTTGGGGAGGTGGATAATGGGGTGATGGGTTAGTTGATTAGTTAGTTTGGTTGGTTTTTTTCTTAGGTGTAGGGGCTGAAGAGTCTTCTATTTTGGTCTTGTATTTTGTCTCGTTTGTCTCTCTCTACTTGTACCTGGTAGACATCTATTTTGGTCTCTGGTTTTGGTCTCTACTTGCTCCTTAGTTTGGTGTTCCATTTTTGGGCTCTTTAGTCTCTCGTCTGTCTCACTAACTTCAACTTTGTCGGTTAGCTCCATGAGGCCCCCACTTGCCGACAAGCCTCAAGAGAAAGTGACACTGCCGAGCTACCGAGCATGAGGGCCTATTTCAGGCGGCTTCTAAATAGGAAGGAGGGGCAGTGAGTGTGAAAAGAGGGAATGAAGTGTGAAAAGGAAGGAGTTGTGAAAAAAGGGCAAGTATGAAAATGGGGCTAGAAAACGAGGCAAAAAAACGAGGCAAAGGTAAGGCAGAAAAGAGGCAGAAAGAAGTGTGAAAACGAGAACTTGGAAGCGTGAATACGAGGACTTGGAATGTGAAAATGGAACTGTGCAAAAAAGGGAATATGGAACTGTGGAAATGTGAAGCAGCCATTAGGGCTCGCTTAAGTTGTCTTTTTTGGTAGAGGGGAAGAGTACGAACGATACTGTTAAGAAAAGTATGGCAAGTGGATCGTGTGATAACTTAAGTATAGGAGGGGATAGTGGAGACTGTGAGGTAGAGTGTATACAATGACGTATAGAGGTACTGGTAGAGAACAAATGCTGAAGACTAGTACTTACTCCCTGCGCAGTTCTCAGACTTGACCCCTACCCTGGTCCCTGTTTTACAGACGCTAGTGTTCCCACCCATCAGTTGTGTCTCCCACCTTCAGCCTTCTCCCAAGGCACGGCACCTGTGGGGGTCAAACTAAGCTAACAGAGGTAAGGCGATATTGCACGTGTGTTATAC
The DNA here is from genome assembly GCA_900519025.1 of Yarrowia porcina. Classification (NCBI taxonomy): domain Eukaryota; kingdom Fungi; phylum Ascomycota; class Dipodascomycetes; order Dipodascales; genus Yarrowia; species Yarrowia porcina. Next base: position 835,259 of record ULGT01000009.1, on the reverse strand, counting down.
ATGGGAAAAACGAGTTGTACCAGTATGTACACCTACCAGTGCTTGAAATGTTGAGAGGAGATGCCAGTTACGTTCATACTCATCTGAGATGACAAACGTCACCTTTCATCTCACCTGTCTGTTCGTATTGTCAGCTGTAACAATGCTTATCCACTGTCCATAAAAGACATATCGTACATAAGTCACTCGTGCAAGTCACTCAACTCACTCAGAAGACATACATTAGTCACTCACAGCCGCTCACCTAATCCAGTGAGAAGCCAGCCACCACCTCAAACCACATCCGCTGCTCCGAGAAAGTCCAGACCTCAAACTAACGAGATAGGAGACTACGAGATGAGTTCCGAAGTTTAGTGGGACGTGTAAGACTAGCTGAAGGCAAACTACAAGGGGTGCAATATGGCTGTAGCAATATTAAGAACTTATATCGATAGATGCTACGTTGACTGTTACAGTGCCATAGAAGCGATACTAAATGAGATTGTCGTAGGATCGACGTTCTACCGTTGCATGTCTCAGATATATTAATTCTGTTCACGTGACCTTTTCATTTTAACCCTCTCTGCACCCTCTCGACTGTACCTCTTGCATGTCTCCACTCAACAGCATCGTCTCCACTCTACTCTTCTACAAGACTAGTGACGCTCCAGATACCTCATTAGGTAGTGTAAATCGACTTTGTGATGCTCATAACCTCGAGGGTTAGGTATGAGTGGCTCGTGTCACGTGACTACGGCTATACTTACCCTCCTATTGTACTAGTGCTGTCTCCACAAGTAACGATCTAACTACAAGTATCGTATGTTCTCAAGCTCACCCCTCTCTCACGGCTCTGCCAAGATCTTTGGTTTTCGCTCTGGTTTCTCCGTTTCTCCGTTCTCGCTTGTGTCTCACTACACAGCCTGAGGCATATACTGGATTTCGGGCTCTTCTTCTTCCAACGGAACACGCCCAAACAAGCAGGCTTTTCGGACCCCTTTTCCCCGCGGTCTGGGCCTCTAGTCAACGGTTCTTGTTGAGTAACGCGCTAAGATAGACTAGGTGGTTATTTCTACTTTAACAGTCAGACAGAAGAGGTGGACGTGGAAGAGGTCTACGTGAAAGAGACAGGTATGTACGAGTACATACTTATTAAAGACAACCACGATAAGAGCTGCATGAACGGGTACCTCAGATAGCAATATTCCGGTTGCTCGGCAGCCGGTGTCTCATCCTTGTTGCCACACGCCGCACTATTCCAGCTAAATTCCCCACACACGGCTACCGTATCTTGCTAGTCCATAAGTCGATTGTTATTTTGAAGAGGAGAAAATGGTCGAATTGAGCCGGAATTGAGACGGAAACACGCGGAGGGGCTTTCCGAGGGGTATCCACGTGTTGGCACGTCTTATCGAGGCGGTTCTCCGCTTTCTCTCTGTCGTAAAACCGACTTTGCATGCGTCAACTAGCGCCAAGCTCGTTTATAGCTTGGCTAGATGAAATGTGGGGAAACTGGCCGGCAAATATATAATCCGGGGTAGAGAAAGGTGGAGAATTCAACAACCATGTCCAAACCTGAATTTGACCACGACTCGAATCACAATTCGGACCCAAACTCCGATCTTCCTCAGGACAATCTGTCCATGAAGCAGGATGCGGAGATCCATATCCAGAGAGTGTACCCTAACATCAATGAGAAGAAGGTGACTCGAAAGATTGATCTGCGAATCGTTCCCATTCTGTCCATTCTTTACCTCATGTCTTTCCTAGATAGAGGTAATATTGGCAATGCTAACATTGAGGGTCTATCTACAGACTTGGGACTCACAGGTCCTCAATATAACATGTGTTTGACGGTTTTTTTCTTCACGTACTCCGTTTTCGAAGTCCCGTCTAATATCATGCTCAAACGACTCAAGCCTTCTCTTTGGTTACCGGCTATTATGGTCGGTTGGGGTATCGTTATGACTCTCATGGGTATTGTTCAAAACTATGGAGGTCTGATTGCCACTAGAATCTTTCTAGGAGTCACAGAAGCGGGTCTATTCCCGGGTGTCACCTACTACTTGACTCTCTGGTACCCTCGAAGAGATATCCAGTTCAGAACAGCCATGTTTTTCTCTGCTGCTTCTGTTGCAGGAGCCTTTTCCGGTCTACTTGCTTTTGGTATTGGAAAAATGGACGGAGTGGGTGGACTGGAAGGCTGGAGATGGATTTTCATCCTCGAAGGTATCGCTACCACTCTGATTGCGGCCTTGTCTTTTTTCCTGGTGGTTGACTTTCCAGACTCGGCTAAATTCTTGTCTGAAGAAGAAAGAGAGTGGGTGCTATGGAGACTCAAGTACGACTCCAACAGCCGAAAAGCCACAGATTCAGCAGGAAATCCAGTCATTATGGTTGAAGAAAACGATGAACATTCATGGAAAGAAGTCCGCAAGGCATTTTTGGACCCCCAGCTGTACGCACAAATGCTTCTTTACGCGGCTGTTCTTGTCCCTCTCTACGGTATCTCTCTGTTTCTTCCTACCATTGTAAAAAACCTGGGATACTCGTCTGAAGGAGCTCAATTGATGACAATTCCAATCTACGCCGTCGGCGCCATTGCTTCTATTCTCCAAGCTTGGGTATCTGACAAGTACGGCTGGAGATCTCCCTTTTTGGTGTTCAACTTTTGCTGCATGTTTATCGGATATATGCTGGCTATGAACGTGTCAGCAGTTCACACTCCGGCAGCCACGTACGCAGGCTGTTATCTGGTAGCTCTGGGGCTCTATCCTGGTATTCCTGCTGTCATTTCGTGGCTTTCAAACAATACTGCAGGCACCTACAAACGAGCTGTTTCTATGGGTCTTCAGATTGGATTTGGAAACCTGTGTGGAGCCATTGCGTCGCAGATTTACCGGTCCAAGGACGCTCCTCAGTTCAAACTCGGTCATGGCATTGAAGTCATGTTTATCTGTATCGGATTCATTTGTATTTTTGTCCTCAATGTCTACTACTGGTTCGTCAACAAGAAACGACGTCAGTACGTGGCTGAAGGTAAAGCTGATCACTTGACTCCAGAGCAATTGTCGGAAATGGGAGACAAGTCCCCCCATTTTATTTATTCCCATTAGGAGGTAGTTAACGATTTGAAGAAGAAGGGATGATTTGTAAGAGCAGTAGGAAGGCCAAGACTATATCAAAAGTTGGTATTGATGTAATTAAGTGTTATGTAGCAGGAATGGAGGTAGAAATCCAACTCCTTATTAGGGTACTCGAAGTCCTGAAACAATTGAGAAATACCTAGGTACATCAAAGTGAGAGACATGGAGTCGAGATGTGACTAGATACGTAGATCAATGGAGACAGTGTCATATGTTAGTGAGTGGACAAAGATACGTCCTCCATTACTGATCATTTTCGTGTATCTCTCTGAAAGCTCGTCGAAGAGCACGTACCGTTACAGAAGATACCAGAAGATCTCAGTGAAGATAATTAGAAGTATGCAGTCATACTCGTATCATGATTCTACAAGCACTTGCACATGGGAGAAACATATTTATGTAACGAATTGAAATGACTAACATGAATGGGAAGTGGTCGAATGTGTGCCTGTAGTTTAGGGGGTCATCGCCACTATATATTATTGTTATTGTAAGAGAGAATGGAGCACTCCTTCATGATCAGATACTTCCAGAAAGGGGTATATAGGATAAATTATAACGAAAAAATACTCTGGGAAATGCTATACCATTTCTGTGACACTCGTACCGGAGTCTAGTTGCATGACTGTTGATAATTCCCTTGACTCAGTCTTTCATTAAACATATGATGGATCCGATGATTATGGACACTCCTTAGTCACTCCGTCTTTCGACAGGAAGATGAAGAGTCACTAAGAGACTCAGGAAAGAAGATAAATACCTGTTAAGGAACGTCTACGAACTCTTCAGAGATACGATACCGTTTCTTCGTATCTAACAGAGAACGTATACTACAAGTAGAGAATGAACATTCAATGGTATACATCACCACCACCCATCATAGATCGATCAATGGTCCATCTCTGTTGAAATCACTAAACTACAAGCATTCTGAAACTATATATTAAGACTTGACTACCGGTAGTGTTTCTTTGCAGAGAGGAGCTTCTATGGTCTAGAACCTCTCTAGAAGATGGATAAGAAGCCTTCGAAATATGAATCCTGATTAGAGAACGATGTAAGTCATTCCACCTGCTCATACAATCCAACCAGAAAAGTACTTCACTATCTTCTCTGCTATTGTGGCCAGTCACTTTGTATGGTACACCTCCACCACCTCTTCGATGCATGTGCACCCTTCCATTTCCCGTCATCGGCGCAATCGATGCACTGTGAGTTTACTCGTGGCTGAGAGTGGATCAGTTGACCGAAACTTACACCCGTCTCTCGATCTCCACGGGACTATCACCCGTGTACCGAAAGATCAACTAGGGTTAGCCCAAAGTCTTAGGGTTGGACCTAGTATAGCCGCAAAAAACGGTTGCCACAAGCCGTTGGACAAGGAAAAGTGAGACAAGCTTAGGAAAAGGAACCATCTTAAGAACAAAAAAGAACCTCCAACCAAGAGTTAAGGATCAAAAGAAATGAACGTATGATTTCTTTTAGAGAAGAACAGGAACTTACAATGATACTGATAGATGTATAACTAAGAGTACTGCACTTGACAAATGATACTACAGTACAACTTATCAGCGTATATTATCTTTTTCCTACAGTATTACCTTTTCTTGTCGAATACTTCCACCGGCATCTCAGATCCTCGAACCCTATGGAAATCTTGGCTAGCGCTGTCTCAGATTCTCGTGGCGAAAATCCCGGGCTTGTTTGGAAACTTTTGTCTCGAACTGTTATTGAAATGTCTTGAAAAATTTTGTCGCTAGACTCGCGCTAGTCCAACTCAATGGCCAAGGCTCAGCAACGATCAACAACTCAATGGTTGCTGATTTGTAATAGCAAGTGGGGGTCAGCCAAGTGAGACAGTGAACAGAGCTGAACAGACATTCTGAACGAGACTGATTAGTGATCGCTTACTAAGGGAAACAGATTCTAGAATGGCCTCTTCCTGTAACTACAGTCTTCATACTCTCTATTTCGCTCTTAATCCTTGTACAAGTAAGTAGCATATAGAGGAGCATAGGACTACTCGTGCCGGTATCATGGTAAGTACAAGTACAGGTACGTACGATTGTAAGGTCATGTGTTCTCAGGTAACTCCTCCGGTGACATAGCAACCATTTTCACTTGCTCAAATGCTGGCATTATTATCATTATTATTATACCAATTGCTTTTTCAGCACTCCTTATTCCCATTCATCATCATCTTACGATACTTGTAAGCTTGAAAGGATGGGAGTCAAGATATAGGTCTGCCTGCGGACAAGAGATATCATACAAAACAGATGTCACTCAAAAATTCTCAGAAGAAGGGACATGATAGTTAGACATGATATCCAACAAGTTTAAGAGACTTCTCTATAGATTGTAATCCACAGAAGAGTCAAAAGAACTTTCATAACGTAAGGCTCCTGATGTATTCTTCATTAGCCCCTCATGGACATGTCTACCTGGTGGCCTTGTCTCACCATTGATTATTATCCATTCGCGATGATCGTATTTCGAAACTATCTCCCATGATCCATTATTAGATCACTCACACAATATCCCTTCCCATCCACATCTCCCTCGGTAGTGAGTTGCATCTCAGAAGTATCTCCTCATCCTACACCTTCATGATCCTACACTTCATCCCAGTCTGCACCTCCACCTTCTCTACACCTTCATCCTCCCTCCCTACACTCTACACCTCGGTCATCCCATAATCTGTATAAAAATGATCAACTACCAATATCCAAATGAAACAACAGGCTTACTTCTGGCCCTGGAGGTAGAAGAAAGCGGCGGCGGCAACGGCGGCGGCAACAATGAGGAAGATCATGGAGGAAGATCCGTGGTCGTCGCCAACAGACTCGCCGTCCTCGTAAGAGGTCTTGACGGTGTGAGTCTTTCGGATAACGTCCTCGCTGGGGTCAACCTCGCCGACGTAGAGCTTGTCAAGGATTCCGTAGGCGTCCTCGGAGTGTCCAACGTCCTGAGTTAGTAAATAACACGGAATCAAGCAATGATTAGGTAAGCAAACCATTCCTCCATCCTCAACCCCTAGGTAAGCAGCCATTCCACCATCCACCATCCACTATCCTTAACCCCTACTTTAGACTTTGAAACTTGAGTTGCCAAACGGTGGCATCTCGAGTGCACGTGAAAGTTCAAAAAGTGGGGTAGGCCATGGAATCGGCAGCAAAAAAAAATGCCAGCAAGTTTCAAAGACGGTCACGAGACTGCTTTTCAGCCGGGTAGTTTCTCCTGCGCCTGGAACCCGCAGAATGGCGAAAACGGTCGGCTAGATCACTAATCCGTTGGGGAATGTAGGTGCTTGAACCTTGTCGTATTCCTCGTGTCTGACTAAGGATGTGCTGTCATTGGTTGAGGAGGTTGGGGGTGGAATAACGCAGAGATGTTCATTGAGATAGTAAGGTGACTGTAACAATTACATCACTAATGTCGTCCCTTCGTTTGGCGTTGGTTTCCCCCCGTTTTGGTGATTTCACATCCAACTCCTATCTCCTGTCATCATCATCATACTCACGTCGAAAGCGTTGGTGGCCTCGGTTCCTCCGGCGTCAAGGAGAACCTCCTCTCCTCCGCTATTGTTAGTTTGTGTAATTAGCGACCTGGTGTTGTTTTGTGGTCGTTCTTTTGTTCCTTCTCACGACATCTGTGATGTCACCATCCATGTCATCTCGTATCTCTCATCATACTCACGGATGCTCGTCGACAAAGCTGGAAATGTCGTAGACCTTGCCGTTGATGATCATCCACAGATCATTTCGGTCCTTGTGCTGGGCAACCTGCTTGAGGGTGTAGACCTTCTTGTCGGCGGTATCAGTGGGAATGGCGGCGGTGGCAGGCACTGGGTTAGTAGGGGCATGGGGGCATAGAGGCAGGGTAGAGTCCTAAGTAGAAGCAGACACAGACTCAAAGAGCAACGTGTCCATTCACTGTTGCACAAACTGCACTCATCACACAACAGACGTCATGTCACCGCGTCCAACGTGTTGATTCATCACGTGAAAGCCACGATTTCCTTGTTGAGCGCTCCTTTCGGGCCAGTTTTTGTCCCTGGCAAATGTCCTTCTGTGCACAATTCGATTTGCGCTTCCTTCTCCATCTTTCAACACTCACTTTTGATGATTGATAGTAATGTCAAGCTGGGTAAGAATCACTCTAGACTTGGGAAGGCAACCTGGTATTTACTATTTAAAAAGAAGGTGTGCGCCCGATTGGGAGAGAGAGGGTTAGGGTACACCACCTAAAAAATGCACCCATGCGCGGATCAATCCACACTTTATTCCATGTGAAGAGATGAACAAAAACTTGTAGAGGTGATTAAGGGTGGAAAGACGTCTAATTAGTCATATAAGTGCTCAGTTAGTCACCCAATACAACACCTACTTACGTAATCACCTTTTGTCATTACAATTCGGCCCATTCTACATTCTTCCTTCACATCTCATACACCACATGAGGCTGACTTAAGCGACTCAACAACACGATATATACATCAAGAGTCATCAGATCTATCTGGCTTACAAATCAATACAACAAACAAACAACCTGACTAATCAATCCCACACACACCCTAACCCTTCTCCACCCTTATACTCATAACCTCATACCAAACTCCTATTCTGGACCTCGTAGCTTTGCCCTGTTGTAACATTCTGACAACTCTGCCTTCTCTATTGGTTGAGAGTTTGGCAGTCTTCTGGGGTGTAGAAAGCTTGATTTGAAACTGTTCAGGACGTCAAACGCGGAGATAAAGAATTGGGTGGTCCATGGAGTTTATATGGCTGACATAATCCTACCCACAAGCTCCGTTTACAACCCTTCCATTACTACAGTCGCTACTTCTACAACCTCATAGCATCTACATATCAGCCGTATTCGTTATATCGATGGAACCTAAAAAGCAACCCCACAAAGTTGCCCGCATAGACAATTTCACATGGACAATGCATCAGAACGCGACCAACGCGATGACTAGAAGTGCATACGATCCATCCCTCATACAGTCTCCCCTTACCGGTTTACGTGTAGCTCTACAAGTCTCCATACAGTCAGATCCTACAAGTCTCTGCATCTGATCTCCGAGCTCCTGCTGTATGCTCGACCTACATTTCCGACTGCTCCTTCTACCACTTACTCAAACGCTTTCTATTTTTTCCGGTATCATGCTATTTTTTGTGCAAAAACTTGTCCCTCATCAAACTGCCTATTTCTCTCCCAGCTGTCGCTTCTGCTGCTCACGTGCCCATCGAGCGGTGATCTTGGTCTCGTCCGTAAACTCGGGATCGCTTCGAGTTCGTCGAATGAACTCAAGCACCCACGCCTCGCCGTAAAGCTCCTTGAACTCGCCGTTGGGGTACATGGTGGCAACGTCACCAATGATTCCAACCACAGATCGGGCCACAGACTCCACGGGAGCAAGAACAGGGTCATCAGACACCTTGGCCAGGAAGCCAAACAGAGTAGTCACGTAGGGGGCAAACAGGTTGGGGTAGTCCCGCAGACCAGTGACAATGCCGACAAAGGCGTCGATGATTCGCTCCCGCAGGTTGGCAACAAAGTCCAGGAACTCCTCCGACGCGTAGGGAGAGTATGTGCCGCCGGGCACCTCCAGCTGGCAGGCCTGCTCGATCACGGGGAAAACAAAGCTGAAGTACCGCTCAAACTTGGGGCCAATGCTGGAGGCAATGTCGCCGAAACACGACAGAATCGAGGGCTTGATCACCTGCTGGGCCTTGGGGTTCTGCAGATCGGTGACAAACAGACCCATGTACTGGTCGGAGAACTGGTCAATGCCGGCGCCCAGAGCGTTGGACACGTCGGCAACCAGACCCACGGCGGTGTTGCACACAATGAGCGAGGGGTCCTCCAGGGCTCGCAGCAGGAAGGGCTGCAGCGACTCCATAAACTTCATAAACTCCTCGCCGTTGGCGTCGGCAACAGCGCCAATGGCAATGAACACGTCCTCCTCAATGAGCGAGTTGGGCAGCTTGTTCTGCAACAGGTTGAGGAAGAGGGTCATGAGCCGGTCCGAGGCAGGCAGCACCAGCTTGTCGGTTCGTCGGATAATGTTGGTCAGCAGACCAAGCAGGTTGATCTGCAGCTCCTCCAGGTTGATTCGGTCGTCCATGCCGACAATCTGCTGCTGCATCTCCAGGGTGGTCTCCAGCCGGGTGACAACCTCGCCCGAAAGCTCCAGCACGGCGTTAATGCAATCGTTGGCGCACACAACGACCAGGGTGGACAGCGCCTCGTAGGCGGCGGTTCGGGCGTTGTTCTCGTTGTCGTTTCGAGAGGCGGCGTTGAGCAGGGCGGGGAGCACCTGGGGGTAGTAGGGAGACATGACGGTGGTCTCCTGGTTGACGCCGCCGTGGCCCAGCTGCTCGAAAATGTTCATAATGGTCCAGCAGCAGTTGGTCACCACCTTGGGCTCGTCCTGCAGACCCTTGAGCAGCGTGGTCATGATCACGGGCAGATGCATCTGCTCATCAATGGCATTGATGACCAGGTCGGAAATTCGGCCCAGGCACCACGCCACGGTATCCTTGACCTGCAGCGAGTCGTCGTTCATGAGGTTCAGAATGGGCTCCAAAGCCTGCTTGATCAGGTCGGCCAGATGGCTGTTATCGGGACCGTCCAGAATGGATCCAAAGGCCATGACGGCGGCCTCTCGGTTTCGCCAGTTGGTGGTGTTGCCAATGTTCTGCTCCACAAACTGCAGGGTAAGAGGCACCACGTCGTTGCCAATAGTCTGGGCAAAGAGCTGCAGACAGGCGGCGGCAGCCATGCTAACACTCCAATCCTCGTCGTCGTCAAACTCGTTCTGTCGGTTGAGCAGCTCGAGCAGAATGGGCAGAACCTTGGGGGCAGCCACCTTGGCAAAGCCAAAGCACTCCTCGCCGCTACGCTGGTTCTTGTCCTCAATCTCACACACGGAAGACCAGAACTCGACGGCCATGCACGCGACCGAGTCGTCCGGGTCCTGCATGCCCTTGACGGTGACGCCAAACAGAGCCTGCTTCATGTACAGCTCCATGAACTGGTAGTATTTGGTCATGATCCGCGACATAGTGCCGTAGCTCACCTCCCGCAGCTTGGCCGAGTCACTCTGGGTCGCCTCGCACACCACCACCATGATGCAGTTTCGCTCGCCGTCCCGGGCAAAGTTGTCCCGGATGAAGTCGAGCGAGTCGCCCAGAGCCTCAATGGCCTTGAGCCGCACGTTCTGGTCCGACTCCTTGGACTGAGCCGCCTGCACAATGGCGGTCAGAATGCCCGAAGCCTGCGACACCACGCCGGCGTTGTTACGGTCGGCTCGCTCGCAGATGAATCCAATGGACTGCAGCGCGGCCATCTTGATGTGACTGGGCTGCTCCTCCTTGGTGTTTTCCACGAGCGTGGCCATGAGGGAGTTCCATCGGCCCTGGGGGAGATCAATCTCCGCAATGGCGGCCACGGCCTGGGCTGCCGCAGAGGCCACCTGGGTGTTTGTGTTCTTCAGAACCTCCAGCAGGGTGCTTTTGATCTGGTCTGTGGTGGCGCCATCGGCCTGCAGCCACTTTTCGGCCTGCTGCTGCTTGACCTCGCCGTCCTTGGACGTCAGGTTGTTTTTGATGGCAATGCCGGCAAGCACTCGGATTTCATCGGGTATCTGGGTATCCTGGGTGCTGATGCAGTTGGCCAGAGCCATCATCACATCGCCGTAGTAGTTTTGGTATGCTTCTGCCAGCTTGGTGCTGGCTTCATTTCGCACCTGGGGCGTGGCGCCCTGGAAGGCGTCGTGAAGAATGGGTGCGATTTCCATCTGGGTTAGTAATTGGTTTTCGTGGTGCAAATGACAAAGGTCATGTGATGGGTACGTGTCCAGATCGTCTGTGGCTGCTGCACTGGCCACATAGGCAATCTCTGAAAGGCCACAAAAGCCAATCGAAGAACGCCAATGGCACATAACCACTGTGGCTATGTTTGTGCAACCGCCCTCTGCGATCTCGTTATCGCTGCTTGTGTTATCTCTTCTAGCAATTGAGAAATCAATCACCAAAACTCCACACACACAAGACAGCCCCCAAGAATCCCCAGGAACGAGAATTTGACGGGGAAAAAAGGTGTCACCACCACATCATCCGCTTCTCATCACGCTCCTAGTGTCATCAAATCACCCCCACACTTCCTTTTGTGTCTTTTATTGCTCTCCCCCATCTGAGGCTGATACTCACGTCGAAAGCTGTGATTGTCTGTTTTCCAAAGTCGAAGGTCGGTCTCTAGTGTCCCACAGGTTGGTTTCCTCGGCCAATTGAAGGTCGTTCACAGACGGCTGATTCGAATATAATCGGTATAAAACAGGGAGTGGTAAAATGACGGGACATAAACAGACCTCAAAGCCAATTTTCAAATAGAGTGCTGTAAATTTGAGCACACCCACACGGCGGGTTGTCCCAGCAACGAGGGGGAGAACACACATCGACCCAACAACACTTCAACTAAACGTCTCTTTTCTACTTGCCGTACCCCCGTCTTACCTCCAGGTGGCAAATTAACACCTCCCAACCCCGGACTGAGAAATACGGCCCACACAGAGCGAGTTATACAGTCCTTGAGAAGAAGAAAAGGACAAGAGAATGGACAGGAAAAAAGAATAAAGGAATTGAGTAAAAAAGAAGGGTGAACAATTGAGCCGAATTGAGTGTTATAAAATTGAGTCGGGAAAGATAGAGTAAAGAAGATAAGGTCCACTCTGTTAACAGGACTTTAAACCATACGAGATGAGAGAACAAAACTACAAGTACAACACTGACTGATCCTACAATGACCACTCCAGCATCTACCCTCGAATCTCGTAGCTCTCCAAATAGATACAGCGTGGGCTCCTACCCATTGAAAACACAAACGCATCCACAGCCAGTTGCCCGGAAACGCGTCAAAACAAACTGCAGCTAATGTATAGTCCCGGAAGTATGATCCAGTGAGAAAAGACAAGTAGACAAGTATTAGGGGTTGTTGAGGTGATATAGGAGGTGTAAGACGAGTTAGACGGTCCAGATCTGATTACTAATCGGCTATTGGTGTTTTCATTAAAAATTTTACAAGAGAAATATTTTCTTCAACCCTGCCCTATGTTTACATGTTTCCCTTTACGACGAAATGCATAAGGCAGCTTAGTCAGCGGGGGGAGGGCAAAAGCTGCCATCTTCAGTCCAGAATACGAGAGACTAAATCTGCTTAGTCAGACAGAAGAAGTGCCAAGCGAAAGTATTCAGTTAGCATTGGATACATTGTTGTTATAGGTGCTGTTGGTATTGTAGATACTTGTATAGATACTTGTATTGTACAACTACCGAGTCGAGTAGATATTGTAAGACAGGCAGAGTGGATATCCCGTCTTACTACGGTAGCTCTAAGACGATCGAGTAGATATCCACCCATCTTTGTAGTCATAAGTCGTCATTCATTATATATACAAGTACCGGTCGTTAAAGAGCTTCCCTGGCCTGCTTAGTCCACATATCCAACCAATACATCTGCTTTCGCACACTCTCTTCACTGGACATGTTGACAGTAGGTATTATCGTTGTAGCTGCCATATTGAGACAGAAAGCTCTCAGTTCCACAAACGAAGAGTGTTCCGAGTACGGAACGTTGTATTTCTGAACAGGTTCGATAGCTGACCTTTCCAAGTTCCGGTCTAGACTCTCAACGTTGTATTCAAGATCTCCAAAGTCATAATAACTTGGTCTCAAATCTGTAGCTTCTTCATTAGCTTGAATGGCGCTCTTTGGAGGCCGATAACTCCATCCTGTAGGTGCAAAAGCAACGATTTTCGAAAAATGCGGTCGGAAACCCTTCAAATGTTCAAACAATTGATCTTTCCTTGTCTTTCCCAATGGAACAAGATGCACTTGTGCTTTCAATGGGTCGTCTGTTAGTAAGTCGTTGATGATAGGGTCGTTGAACGTCTTTAGAATTCGTCTTTTGGTAGTTTCAGCAAACATTTTCGACCCCAGTCTCTGGGCTATTTCCACAGCCAGTCTTTCTTTTCCAATAGTGTATGTTCCCACCACAAAGAGTGTTCGTAGTTGATGAACTGGAGACCCTGGTGAAGAAGAAAAGAACCGTCCTATCGTTGATTGACGTTGAGCTTTCTCTAATTGCTCCATTTTCATGTTATTCAGCCTTAAGCAAAAGTCTCCACAGACTTGAATGACTCGTTTTTGGCTGGGAAAAGCGTGACTGGGGCCCAGGTAGGTTGTATCGAGGAATATTTCATCGATTTCCCTTTGTTTGAGCTTCATTTTGATCTCTTTAACGAGATTCATATTGGCTCGAAAATCTCCACAGTGAACAGCAGTCTTTGTAGGACTTGTAAACAAGATGACAGCTGCTCCAGGACAATGGTTGGCGTCAAAAAAGGTCACTTCAACGTCTTTACCCACACAAAAGGGGATATGAGTGGGTATGGGTATCAACCATTCATCCAATATCCCCAGTTTCATTTTGCAGAGAGCTGCTGTGATGGGAGTACAAAAGATTGGTCCATGGTTCCAACTCTTACGTAATCCTCCATAATGATCCGCGTGGAAATGCGATAGAAAGTAGAGATCGATTCCTTCCAAAGGACCATGCATGAACGAGTCCACAGCGACATTAGTAAGTCCCATTTTGATGGTTTTGAAGTCAGGAGCTGGTTTTTTAGGACGTTTCACTTTCTTGACCGGCTCAGGAGTAGCAGATATCATATCTCCTTGCTCGTTAGTAGTCATAGTCGACTGTGTAGAAGTGGGTTCTTTGGGTTTTGTTTTTCGAGGAGTTTTGGCAGGAGTTTTGGCAGGAGTTTTCCCAACCGGGGTTTTCCGAACGGGAGTCTTTCTCTTCTTTTTCACTGGAGTGACTTCTGGTTCAACCACTTCGTCAGCACTAAAGTACACCTCTTCTTTCTCTTGTTTGACTTCTTTGACGTCGTTTTTGACATCTAAAAGATGCAGAAACTCTTCCCCTAGGAAAATGGGTACTTGTAACCTAGGTGATCCTTCAGCAAGAGGTTGGATAGGTGTATGTTCCATTTTGATAACTGGAGTAGTACAGAATGTGAGGTCTTTGGCAGGAGTAGAAGAGAAGGTGATATCATGTTTAGAAGGAGAATAGAGGCCATTTGGGGTACCGTTAGAAGGAGAATAGAGGTTAGAGGGGGTACCGTTAGGGGCACTAGAAGTGACTCCATTCATAGGAGTAGAACTAAATGCGATATGCCCTTTAACAGGTGTAGATACCATCTCTTCAGGTGTATCATCATCATCTACACCTAAACAGTGCTCGGCATGCTGATTTCGCTCTGAAATGCTCAGCGAAGTGATATCCAACGGACACAGCGGGCAAAAGACCTGTTTTTTCGGCTGACCGAATCTCAACACATCTTGTCGTGGGTCAAACAGATTTCTCGTTCGTTTCGTCCGCGTTTCCTCCATCGAGAAAAAATGAATAGAGGCGGGTGGAGCGCGTACAACAGAGGTGGAGCGCGTGCAACAGGAGATGTTGCTATGGTTCCGGTAGTACTAGTACTTGTACTTGATGTATACTTTTGTACAGTACACTTTTGTCGTCTTTTTTCCTCCTCTTGTCAACGTTCAGTGGCGATAACTTGTCATCGGGCTTGCATGCATGATCGAAGCTTATGGTGCAGGAGGGAGAGTGGGAGAGAGGAGGCATGAGGGGGGTTTATGGATGAATCAGGGGTTTCGGAGGTGGTGTTGTGAGATATTGGAAAAAGGAATGGCTTTTGCTTACAATACAAGTATTTTGAAGAGTTTTCTCAAATTTTTTCTCATTTTTCAACTTTTGATCAACTCAGCCGCATCATTTATAGCGGTTGATTTGGAGGTGGATATGGCTGAACTTTGGGTGGGAGAGTGATGGGAAGAGATGGGATTTTTTTGGAAAATGACGGAAAATGACGGAAAATGAAGAAATGTGGAAGAATGGATGTGAAGGGGTGATATCGCTTGTTCTCCACAACGCTCTGATCGATTTGAGAACTTCTGAAGACGTCAGTCCACTGAAGGTCACCATCCTGTTCATACCAAGACCTTTACAAGCAGAAAAGAAGATGAAACCATCGATGATTCGGTCAATCAGGTACTTGTAAGTTAGAAGTAGGTGGGATGTGTGACAATCTCTTGTCGACTGTGGTTTTATGGTGCTTTGGGTGTAATCATGACATGTATGGGATGTATACCAGTTGCTAGTGAGATGACATTTCAAATCAAGAGGATTCGAAAGTGAAATAGGTGAGATTTAGCCTGTAGAAGTTGACTATTCCAATGAGCGGGGACTATGAATTGTTACTGTTTAGTCCTATTTCTTCTGAGAGTTGATAATCACATCTTGTACATTGTCTGCTGTTCTACCTCGATACTATGGTGGACAATAAGAAGCATATCAAACCAGGGCACCATTTACTGAAACTAGTGACAAATAACGTCTCTAGGTGTACACCTTTGTTCAACCTTTCATTTTTCTAGCGTACCGGTAGTCACAGGATATAGGTGTAGGCGTAGGTCAACTATGAGAGTAGACACGATTCAAATGAGGAAAATAAACGAGACATATACAAGAGAAGTTCCGCATAGGACCCTTTTTAGCCATTAAAAGAGTCCTAAGCACTCACCTTTTTCACCTGAGTTTTATTGGCTTCGATTTCTACTATTTTGCAACGGCCCCAACCTCACCATATAGGACGTAGCTAGAATGTAGCAGAGATACCTTGGGGAAGCAGGGAGTTCAGAAATAGTCTTTATACATGCCATCATTTACGACAGTCCAGGATTTTGGCCAACATATAGTTGCTCTTCGACTCTCTACGTCACTACTTGAAGAGCTAGATTCGTCACATGGACCACCCTATCGGCACTATTAGAGCCCTAATAACTCAGAGAGCTCCAGTCATAGGACTCTGTCAATAGAAATTACACAAATATATCCCCCTCACACTCATTTCAACATTATTGCACCCCCTTTGAAGCATATAGGTTATCAGCCTTAGTCCATATTGGAATATAACCTGACCTGACCTAGTATAAGCAGAAAGATCTAATAGTTCAAGCGAAACATTTTAAAGTACATTCTTGCAGCTGTAATAGAGCTACAATAACAACTTCCTCACTTCGCTAATGACCTATATAGTTCTACTGTGGAGTTATTATACTCTACTCCTATATATGAAAGATAGAAGTGAATCAATTGTGATCATACAGCAATGTATAGCAATATTTATCATTCAGAAACACTACCACTAACTACCACTCCTCTCTCTACTACACTGCCTGTAGATACCGCCCCCTCCCTCACCTCCTCTTCTCAATGGTCACCACTGCAATTTTGGTCAACCACCCTCTAAGCCTCTTCTTGTCCACCTGTGGACAACTCCTTGTTACCACACTCATGGATACATCTATCAGTTCAGCAGCTAGAGTGGCAGCTTCCAGCTGTAGTCTTTCTTCAGACACGTTTTTAAAGTGTCTCAACGTCCTCACAGCTCTCAGAAACACGTACCGAAAGTAAACAGTCACGTTTCTAAGTACCACTTTTTCAGGTACATTTTTTCTCAAAAGAAATCTGGGAAATCGGGCTGAAAAGTACTCTTTTGCTCTGAGCTTTACAGCACCCAATTTGACTCCTTTATCGACCCATAATAGAGTAGAACTGTAGGGGTAATCTCTATGGATCTGGAGATTCTTGGGATCAATTTTCATTCCCAAAAAGGGCATCATTTCTCCTTCTTCAAGTTGAGTAATAGGCTGTCCATCTATACTCAAAGGAAAGTTGACTAGGCACTTTGATCTGTTGACAGAAACTCCATACTCAGGTAATCCAGCCATTACCCTGGTTAGAAACTCCTTTGCCACATTTTCGTCCTCTGTGATCAACAAAAAATCATCCACATATCTCATCAAACAAGTATCCCTTCTCTCAACCAAATCAGAGAACTTTTGAAGCACCATTTCTTCGTAAACCATTGAACAAAACAAAGAAGACATGACAGAGCCCTGAGGAATACCCCTAACCTGTCTATGAACTTGTCCATCGATTAAAACATCATTTCTGAATAAATGATCATACAACAACCTGATAAGAAGCTGTTTCCCAACACTATCACTTTTATTTTCGTCCACCACAATTCCCTTGTTTCCCAGCTTTTTGAACGACTGTAATGCTCCTTCAGCTCGTCCATCACACGCTCTAGAAGTCGTAAACCATCTCAAAACAGTCTTGGAACTGAGAGGCAAGATTCGAGAGTGTTTATGGAGCGAGTACTGTCCACATTTGAGCAGTTTTCCAGCGATATCTTTCACTTTGGACGCAGGAATCGTATCAAAGGCAGCAGTAACGTCAATCTTGACAAACTTGAGATTTGAACAAGAAGAAACCTGTTTTTCGTACTTTGAAAGAGCTCGTTTCAGTACATGAACAGAACTAAGACCATACCTGTTGTGTCCTCCAAGTTGGAACTCCTGGTTCATCACTTTGTGAAGTTTTGAAAGCTTTCTGTTGACAGAAACGCTTTTTTTGCCTTTCTGGGCTTGAACAGGTCTTCCAAGAGACACTATAGGTCGAAAACCTGACTTTTTGGGGACCAATCTGAACTTGGAGATGCCCAAGTCAGAGGACGTGATGACATTGCTCGAAAACTGCGTCTTTTTGAGCTCCTTTACCGTACTTTTGATCTTTCTTTGCCATACTGCATGTCTGTAGATGATTTGATCACTTGTAAGAGAATCAGTAAAGTAGAAGAACGACCGTAAAAGCTGGGGCAAGAATCGGTTTGTTATCCAGATCATGAGCTGGTCAAAAAGTTCTTTCGCCTTGAGAAAATCGTCTCTTGACTTTTTCAAGTTCATGTCAGAAGTGAACAACCAGTCTATCTCGGTCAATTTGAATCCTTCAGTGATGGAATCAAGATGAGGAGATGTGCGCGGGGGCAGGTTCAAGTAATAGACGTATTTCGAGCGTAAAACTGTCCAGTTGGAGGGAGTTCCAAACAGGTTATGAGGAAACAAAAGATGAGAAGCAGCAAAAATGAACGAAACCACGGAGTTTGTAGAGTGGCCAGAGGGGTAGTCGTGATCTAGAGGGAACCAGGTGTCTAGCAGTCTCAGAAAATTATGTTTCTGACACTTTTTGATGATTTTCTCGGCAATCTTTGAAAACGCCACAAGACGTTTAGGAAGTTGCCTCATTTTGCTTGGATCATAAGAATAAAGAAAAACCGACTCAACCACACTTTCCACATCCACCTTTTCACCCTTGGCATCCACCAAATCTCTCAGACTCAAGTTGTAGCCCGTTTTACCGAGACTATAATACATGCCCTGTTTGCATCGTAAGACGTCTTTTTTCGGCACTCTTTTCCCGATTTTCGCCGGGGGAGCTTTCAACAGCAACGTAGAGCCCTGTTTAGCAACCGGACGACACTTTAACACGTCATCTATTCTTGGACCAGATACTTGGAAGTAAACATCTTTTCTCAGTTCCACGAACACCATATTCCCCAGTAAGAGCTTTGCAAACTCATATCTGCCCAGTACAGACTCCAATTTCCTCCATCCAGGTTCACATAACGCTTCTATAGCCGTATGAGACGTACTTGTTTCATCTAGAGGTCTTTTATCTGATGGTAAGAAGGCACCTCTAACATGAGTATGAAGAACGCTATCTCTGTTAGAAACGGACGAAACTTGTCGGATAAACGCTGGGTACGTCAGTTGGTCCACGTAATCCGGCATAATAAGCCGATTCACCACAGATATACGTCCTCGAACGACTATGGTGGCGTTCAAAAAGTGTTTGAAACTGTCATCTTCATTGTAGCGGGTTACAACGGCGTGGAAGACGCTAGCATCGATGAAACTGAGCTCATTCAGATGACACAGATGGGTATATAGGGTATCGCTTTGTGGGAGTTTGTTTTTCAGTCGTTGGAGCATGAGTGGGGGTCAACAAGTACGAAGTACCGGTACTTGTATGTATGTACAGAATGGCAGTGGGTAAGTTTGGTGTGATAGAACAACTTGAAATAAAAGGAAAGTCGAAGCAATGAGAATAATTAAATAAAAAAAATTGCCCAAAATAAAAATTAATAAGAAACACACAGAAAACACGTGAAACAACATTAGGACACAGCTTCATCAGGGTTCAGAAGGTCCCTTACATGTTCAAAGATTCTTGAGAAGTATTCCTCTCTGTTTTCTACCTATAATAATGAGAGGCCAAGATGGCGATTGATAAAACTTCAAATACCGAATAAAAAAAGTTGAAATGAAGATGAACAAGAGTGCCATGATGTGTTTGAGAGCTTTTAGTATATAATAGGTCGCTTCTTGTCCCTAGAATGTTTTGCTTCTGCCAGAAACTTGAACTGGGACATTGATCGTGCGTAGGCATACCTCGAATAACTGACTAATAAAAGTCGAATGAAGGAAGATGACATGTTAAGAACATTTTCCCTGTAATTTTTATGCTGCTGACAAGTTCTTACTATTTCTGATACTCATTACTACCGGTACTATACTGGATCTCTGACCTTACCTTACAGCCTCAAGAGATGAAAGTTGGGTGTGGGTAAGTCGGTTGACTTGCAAAGGAAGTGCGAAAAATACAAAAATAAAACAGTAGATTGCTCTACAGGCTCTTAAGTGCTTCAATACCTTTTAATGACACAATCTAGTTTACTGACGAAATGCTTAGAACACCTTTATTGTTGACAGTTCCGGTAGTGGTACTGGCCACTTTCTGCTGAATTCAATAGACGCCCTTGTTAATCACTTGTCTTCTCTCAGTGTAGTACAAGGTACCTGGTAAGTTAGCTACTCTTTTCCTTCCTCCATTCGAATAGCTACTCTTTTCCTTCCTCCTTTTACTCTACGAAAATAAGGTGGACTTGTCAAAGTACGGTATGGACTTTGCTACACAGACACAACCACTTCCCCTCCACACCCACACCACACAAGATACCCGGTCAATTGAGTCACCACTGGTACAATGAACACTAAAAACACCCACCACAAACACTACCGCTTTGCCACTCGAGGGCTCATCCCCATACACTCCCCTTCTAT
Organism: Yarrowia porcina; assembly: GCA_900519025.1. Taxonomy (NCBI): domain Eukaryota; kingdom Fungi; phylum Ascomycota; class Dipodascomycetes; order Dipodascales; genus Yarrowia; species Yarrowia porcina. Next base: position 815,026 of record ULGT01000009.1, on the reverse strand, counting down.
CTTCTCCGAGCACAACCCCAGCCAAAGGTCTCCGTACGGTCGCCAGAGCCAGGGTTGATGGTGTAGGAGGGATAGGGAGGGTGTGTCATAGGAGTGGGCACTGGAGTGGAGAATGGTGGTGTTTGAAGGAGCTCACAGACTACCTTTAGAACCGGCATTGTCACCTTCACTACTGCTACAGTCATATCTACTTTGCATTATGCTAAATGCAACATGCTTGGTGTGATGGTGTGACACTGGAGCGGTCATTCCTGGTTTTGAGCAATGGAAAGGTCGGTTCCTGATCATTGTTTGATGGGTGATTGTGAAGCAGGACTTCTAAACATAGGAGTTCTAGTGTGTCTCAGAGAACGTCTATCATGCTAGTACTTCCTCTAGAAGCACAATCAAGACTGAAAGCTCGTCAAGTTATCAACTTATTGTCATCTCATGCTATTCTAACGGCAGTTACAAGGGTTGATTGAGGTGGGTTGATAATCGTACCAGTGGAACATTATCATATCAGCAGAGCTTGTCATGATTCTACTTGTAAGAACAGAGACCCTACAAATCTTGCAATACAAACTGAACTCACCTGAATCTTCGACTTGGAGCACTTTATACACCTATCTTTACATCAGTGAACTCCTCTTCCTCCACCTCTTCAATCTCTCTAACTGCGAAACCCAACGTCCTCCTCTAACGATGACAAAAACAAAGGAACACTCCACAACACAAGACAATCTACATCTTCAAACTGTCCTTTTGAACTCAGAGTACAGCATTTCAAATAACCGTTATCGCCATGTTGTTCCAAAACACCAAAACACCTTCTACCCTTCCTACACCTTCTACACTCCCTTAATCTATAACATTTCACTATATCCTCCTACAAATACAGAGAAGCCGCCGAGACCAGATCTCGCTTAATCTTCTCTAGAGCCAGATTGAACTTTTCCTCGAGTTTCTCGTTTCCAATGGTCTTGGCAGCCATGGCCATCTGACGCAACAACTCCTCCAATCGTCGGAACATTCGAATCAATGATCCTTCATAGACATCTGTCATTTTACAGATCTGAGAGAAGGAGGCGCCATTGCACCATGCGTAGACGACATCCATCAGTTGCATTTTGAACTTGTTGACGTAATCGTCGACCACCACGTCCAATTTGCACTCTCTAGACACCTTGGCCACGTTTCGAGCCACTTCCTGCATGGCCTTTAGAGGAGTATCGAGTTCAGCTCGTAGTTTGGGCTGTTCTTTGGTCATTTCATCAAAGACAAAACAAGACATGAGAGCTGCAGTTACTTCAGGAGTGAGATCGTTGAAGTTACCGTTGAACAGCATCTCTGTAAGCAGGAGTTCATCTCCAGACGAAATTTCACATGCCACTCGGCCCTTCAGTTGGATCACATCGTCTTCAATAAAGCCCAGACGTCGTAGAACTCGTTTTCTGTTTTTGAGCTCGTCCAGTTGCAGAATCGAGTAATGTTTGGCAATATCATCCGATAGATCCTTGACTTGTTTCTCCAAAGCCATCTTTCCAGCGTATTCAGCATACACTTCATCTTTATTGGGGTCATTGACAAACGGGTTCTTTGCCAGTTTGCCCTCCAAAACCTCGACTTTTTTGATCAAGCTCTGGAACGTTTCGTCCTTGATTTTCATATTCTCGACTGGATCGAGCTGGGGCACCTCTGGGAACCGTCGTTTGACCTCCTTGAGCGACTTTGCAACCACTCTTCGTTCACTAGCAGACTTGAGAGACTTGGGAAGCACGATTCTGATGTTGGCAATGGCCTTGAGAGACTTGAGAGTGACAGGCACGATTTCAAAGTTGCCGTTTTCAAGGTCAGGACGGATCGAATTGGGCTGTTTGCTGCTCAGAGAGCCCTCCTTGACGGGTAGAAGAACATCAACAATGTAGATTTCATGGTCAGAGAGATTCTTTTGAAGTTGAGCCTTGGGAGGGACCTTGGCGAAAGAAACTACAGCTCCCCATCCAAAGTTTCGTTTCACGGTTTTGCCTCCATCTTCAACTTCATCCGAAACCTCAACTAGACGTCCAGGTTGAAGGAAAGAAAGAACGTTGGAAGGATGGGTGATAATGTGTCTCATATCTTCTCCATACGAAGCAATGGACTGTTTGAGATCGTAGTACTCCTTGACGTTAGGATTGGTGATCTTGATGGCCTCAGCTTCAGCCTCCACCTCTCTTCTTTTATCTTCCAATTCAGGAATCTGAGAAACGTTCTGAAACTGGAAAAAACACCGTTCAAGCATATACTCTGGAGAAATACCCTCGACTCGCATCAGGTTGAGAATCATGTTATATCCCAGGTGAAACGCCGAGTTCAAACGGTCAGCTTCTCCCTTGACCATTCCCTTGGCCACAGCAGGCTCCATCTGCTCATCCAACATGAGAATGACGATACCTCGGTCATCCAGACCTCGTCTTCCTGCTCGGCCAGACATCTGGATGTATTCTCCTCCTGAAACCCATCTCAGAGCCTTTCCATCCCACTTTCTGACACCTGTAAACACGACTGTTTTGGCAGGCATATTGAGACCGATAGAAAAGGTCTCTGTAGCAAACAAACACTTGAGAAGTCCTTCCTGGAACAAGATTTCAATCACCTCCTTCAAAATGGGCAAAAGACCGGAATGATGGATACCAATACCTCGTTTAAGCAAGGGAAGAATGTGTTTAATCTGAGGAAGAGATCGATCATCTTCAGAAAGCTGACTAAGGGCATTAGTAAACACCTTTTGAACCATGGCATGCTCGTCGGCAGTGTTAAAGTCGAGTTTGGACATTTTCATGGCCAGAGCTTCACAATCCTTTTTGGAAAAGGAGAAAACAATAACAGGGTTGTAGTTCTTCATCATGATCATTTTGATGATTTTGTAAATGTCAGAGTTACCAGTAACACCCTTACCTCCTCCAGCCTGCTTCTTGGTCTCTCCATCTTTATTCTGAAGCTGTCCCATGGCCTTTTGGAAGTTTTCTTCTCGGAATTGAGACCGTTCATCCACTACCAGATGAATTCCGTCTCCTCCCGAAGGAAACAAGTAATGCTGCAAGGGGGTGGGTCGGAAGTTGGTGTAAACCACGTGACAGGGCTGCTGATGGATCTTGACAATCCACTCGGCAAACTGAAGAGCATTGGGAATAGTGGCCGACAAAAAGACATACCGAACCGTATCAGGAAGAAGAATGATGGTTTCTTCCCAAACAACTCCTCGTTCGGTATCTCGCATGTAATGAATCTCGTCGAAAATGACCCAAGCAACTTCTCGCATCACCTCGGATCCTCTATACAACATTGACCGCAAAATCTCGGTGGTCATAACCAGACAAGAAGCATTGGGATTGATGGTCACGTCTCCAGTCATCAATCCAACGTCTCCAAAATCCTCAAGAAGTTCTCGATACTTTTGGTTAGAAAGGGCCTTGATAGGAGACGTGTAGATGACTCGTTGTTTGTTTCGAAGACACTGAGCAATGGCATACTCGGCCACCACGGTCTTTCCAGCAGACGTATGAGCTGACACCAAAACGGACTCATGACGATCAATGGACTGGATAGAAACGGCCTGGAACGGGTCCAGAGTGAAGGGGTAGGTTCGGGCTGGATCTTCAATCACGTGATCCGAAATCGACTTGTAATCGTACCCCGGGGGCACTGCTACTTGGTGGCGAACTTGATGTTGAAGTTTCACTTTTCCGTCACTTGAATCGACTCCGTTTTCAGCGTCATCCACTTCTCGTTCGGCCGTCTTTTCGAAGGAGTCCATCGTGGCCACTCTAGACTCGTCCAAAACCGAGGTTTGAGCTCCTACGATTTTGGGGTCTTCTTTGGAGTCTGGGGTGTCTTTGGCGGTCGATTTCGGCACGTTTTTCTCCGTTTTTTCGTCCTTATCGTCCCCTCGGTCGGTTCTCTGCCGCTTCACGGGCGGCTGGTCCACAGGACCGTCAAACACGTCAAACAGATCGTCCATGTTGGGTGAGATGATGAGACGTTATGGGCAGAAAATAGTTGCAGCAAAAATAAAAATTTAAAAGTTTCATTAGGTGCAGCTCAGAGGTGTTTAGTCAGCGGAAAACCGAGATGAGGAGATGGGTCCTGAATCGGTATAAAAAGGGTCACGTGAGCAAAGGAAACAATGTGGAGGTGAATGTGTTGATATTTGTTTGTTTTTTTTTGCTCGTTTAAAAGGCATATGAAGATGATGTTCTGGTCAAGTAATGTCCAACTAAAGCTAAGTAGGGGGAGAGGGAGAGGGGGAGCTATTGAAGGGTGAAAAGTGCTCTAAAATGATAATAAATGGTACCAGCAGAAAGAGCTAGAACTGGGGAGTTAGATAGTCAAGTCAGATTCTCTCTATCACAAAAATTGACGGAGTCAGGCGCTACTGCTATATAATATTTACTTAGCTTTATGAATACCAGTAATGAGGCTGCAGAGAGGCTAAAGCACTTTATGGAAGGTATAAAACGATGTCTAGACTTTTAAATGACCTATTGAGGGTGTTTCAAATATATCAAGCGGTCATCAAGTTGAAATCTGTCATTCTGTAATTCCAATACTTCTTTAGTTGACATTTACTTCAAGCGTAATTCTGCTGAGGGTGGTTATCTGGTGATCTAAACCAGCTAGAGATATGATAGCTATACCATTTTGTCGAGCGTCAAAAATACAACAGAACCAGCCTATTATTCCGCTTTTGCCCCACACAATATTTTCTGTTGTTACTCTTTTTATATCCCCCACCTACTTAGCTTTAGTTGTCCCAACTTGACACTCCACATTCAGCTGAATAAGTCACCCCACAAACGTAAAAGGGCATTTTGACGCCCGATTGAGCCGTCCAAAACCGTTATAGGCGATCTAACAACAATAAAACTTCTGTGTTTTTTTTTTTGTGGGGCCATATATTTTCTTTTTCCCTAAAAAACAATTAAAAAACATTCGTTAAAACAGCAATAATTCATTTACATTGTAGTTCAAACCTGAAACCCACAATACCGTGTTTATTCTTACAAGTCTTAATTACCTGTCTCAGCGCAATAATATCCACTCTGTCTTTCTTCTCTTACACCCTGCCTCTGTTACAGTCTAAAGAGATACAGTTCATGTAGGGTCTAGGCTGTCTCTGAGCGATATTACGAGAGGCTCCTGAAGGACATATATTAGCGGCGAAAAAGAAAACAAAAAGAAAATATCCGGTTCACGCAGGTCCGATGTAGGAATTGACAAACGGTGATCTGTTTCATGAGCCGATATGAGCGATCTTGTACAGTGATGTTACGCTACAGTCAAACATGTACGAGCAGTATGTACAGTCCAAGTAAAGTATAAGTAATGTCAACTAAGATACCGTACATAGACAACATAGTATGAAGATCTCAATAGGACCACTTTAGACACTCCCATACCACCACAATCGTCTCTATAATATCACCTCTTTCGTATTATGCCACTATGAATAATTTCCCTCTCTTCATTACTTTTCTCGACCCTGACAGACGTCATAATATCCGACAGATAATATCGCCATATGAAATGTCTCACCTGGTCAGAGCTGTACAGATACAACATTTCTTTTTGAGCTGACGTGCAACTTGAAACGTGAAAGGTAGCAAGCGCGGTTGAAGAAGGGTGTTTGAGTGACTTCTAGAATGTGTCAAAACGCTACCAGTAGGTAACAAGTCATCCTGAGTTCCATATACAGTAGCATATTCGACTATGATGGAGAACGTTCAAAGGCCTGTCAATGTCTTAGTTGTATGAACACTCTAAGGGTAATATGATACCTACAAGTGGAAAATGACAAATTATGTATATTGTTTATCATCTGAAGTCTCTAGAGTCAATTGAATGAGAAGTGTCTGTAATCAGTGATTATCAGCTCTCATAGGCATTGATATACAGTACAGTAGTACCGGTACATACATCTATTCCATGTTCTCTTTCGATGTAACCCTCTCTTCTGTAACATGACTGTATATGTAGATCCGAGGCCACGACTTACAACCCAAGCTCTGAGTAACTTGGAATATATTGGCATCATCTATAGAGATAAATCAACAGGGAAAAACTGATGTGAGCCAAATTACGGGTTTCTACCAGTTAGACAAAAATGCAGTGATCTTTTCCACAGAGTATTTCGAGATAATCGGGATTCTATTTTTCACTTTGGGGTGTGAGTCGTGGCTGCGGCTACAGCAACTTGTAGAGTAACTTGTCAAATCATGTTGCTTGACCTGTCACGCTTATCCTTCTAAGCTTGACACTGCCACCCGAGATCGGATTCCGAAAGACATACAGGCACTTGGACAGACGACATTCTGCCACATATGCCAATATCTTTGTGTCATTGTTGATTCTACAACTCAATTGACTTGGTACAGTTGTTTCCAAGCCATAATACATTTCTATAGCTGTCCTATATCGTGCTTCTCAGCCTCTCTATAGCCTATACCTAAGCACCAATACCTATCCAAGAGCCATCCTATACTTCAGACCAGTCATATTGAAGGTACACCAAACAAGTCACGTGATACCATTATATCGGAATTCCACGGTTTATGACTCTTTTTATGTTCACTTCTCCTTTGTATACTTCTTCTTAGTCCTGCCGTTATACACTTGTATGGTAGACCCTCCTCTACAGTCCTACAATTACGTCGTTGTCTCCCCCCCACCTGGTTAAAATGCATGCAATAAGTATAAATATACACAGTCTTTCGACCGTGTGATGAATGTCAGTTAAATGATGTCAAAGACATCTGATTGTGTGTGTGTGTGTGCCAATGATTCCATAGTGTCCGTCCACCGCAAGGTCTTCTGAGTCAATCCTCCTCAGCACAAGTCGCTCCGCGCCTTGATGCTTCGTCAGACCTCCCCCCTGACAAACCCCCGCGAGGTAATAATATTCACCCCACTGGAAGCCGTACTAGCACTCCTCTGTCCATCTGGCCGTGTCCCATCAGTATCAGCAGACGAACCAGACACGTTTCTGAGATTCCAAGCCACGTCCTGGATCTCCCATTGGTTGAACTCATCAGGTTGAGGAGTAGTCACCGTCACAGTCTCGGGAGTATCGTCTTTATCTCTGCTACTAGGCAAGAAATCCGACCGACTCTTGCGCAACTTTTTCGGAGAAATATCATTCAAGCCTTCCAGCGATAGCGATAACCGACTGAGCCTGCTCAGACGGCTGGGTTTACGTGGCGAGCACGATTTGGTAGGCGAAGAATTCAAAGAGTTGTGTGCAGAGTTGTAGATGGAGCCATGAGAAGACTTTGTAGGGGAGGCAGACATGGGAGGAGTATGTGGAACGGGATGTTGAGCTTCAGTAGGCGATTTGACCGTCAATTCGGTGGCGGTAGTGGCTGTAGAAAAGACAGATTGAGTGCCTGTATGGAGTTCCGTAGAGTATCTGTTGTGAGAAGAGGTGCTAAGATCTCCAGAGTACCGTTTAGAAGACGAGAGTTCTCCAGAGAACCGTTTGGAAGAGGACAATTCTCCAGAGTACCGTTTATGAGAAGAAGAAGGAAGTTCTCCTGACTCTCGTCTAGGTCCTGTTAGTTCAGAAGCGTCGAATTTCCCGGCTGAATCGCCTCGAATGTGTCCATCACTGAGCTCATCAATACTGTGTCTCAGTCTATCCATTCTTCGTCCATTGTGTCTGATTTGAAGGGACGGATGGATGAATTTGGAAGATGGAGGAGGTCTGATATTCAAGCCGGCAAAGTTGATTGATCCAAACGAAGAAGTGCTCTGAGTATGTCGAGAAGTAGGAGGAGCAGTATTGGTAGTTACTGATCCAGCAGAAGCAGGAATGGCCTCTAGACCCTCCAAAGAGTTGCCTACAACAACAGTAGGGTTCTCGGACTCCATACTCGGCAACAATGGAGTTCCATCCGGTCCATGTTCTTGAGTGGGTCCTCCTGTAGTACTGGTAGGTGCTGTAGTCCTTCCAAAGGTACTACTGGTGTGCACGTCCATTCCAGGGTCCACCTTAAAGTCTTTAAAGTGGCGCACGCTTATCGTTGCTGGACTAGCGTTGGTCTGGGCTGTGGAGCCGTCTTCAATTCCGGCTATGATTGATGAGTGTTCAGAAAGGAGAACGTAGAGAGAGTATGCGCCCGTAACTGCAGCAACGACCCCCCAAAGAACAAAATGGGAGGTAGTAACGGCGGGATGCTGGACCGAAAGGACGGTATCTGCTCCCACAGTCACATCTCGAACCACTTTAGCATAGTAAACGAGTCCTGCGAACCACGCTAAAAACGCCGAAACCAAACATGCAGGAATCGCCCGTTTGTGCACCAAAAACACCGTGTACGCCAGCGCCTGGGCCACCGACGCCGCTCCTTGGAGGTACAGAGCCGCCCGCCATTTTGTGGCCAGAGGAGCGGCACAGATGAAGGCCAGAACTGCGACGGGCACAGGTAGCAGCACAAACACGCACGACAGCGTCGTTTTCGCCGTCACCGTTAAGCTGATGATCATGTGATGAAAAGATTTGAAGAGAATGGGTTTCTCTATCTTGTGGAATTTTGTCGGATTTTCCAGATTTCTTTTGGTTTTTGGAATTTTGTCGGATTTTTTTCAATTTTTCGTACTCTGATTCTGATGTACCTCTTGTGTCGTTGTATCGCTTGTGTCGCCCTGTAACCGCTTTTTTCTCGCTGTCGCTGTCGAATCTCCTTGAACAGCCTTGTGGCTGAGATTTTGAATCTCCTGGAGCCCGACAGAGATGTATATAGCTGGATTTCCGCTCGACAGTTTTGGCCCGAAATCAGCTACTGGCAGCACACACCCACTAAAGTTAGGCTCTTAGCGCGTGTGCGGGACAAAGACTTGGTGCAGACAAAGAGCTCTAGGGACTGGTTCAGGGAAACTTAGCTGCAACAAGGGCCGCCAAACAAAAACAAAAAAAACACGCAACGCCAAAGCGCCAAAAGGGAACGTGGTCGTGGAAGAGAGTGGCAACAAGAAAAAACGAGAAACGATGTGAGAGGTGATTTGAGAAACAAAAAAAAGGTGATTCTGTTGAATGGTAAGAAGTTGACCTGTTCAGATGTAGCTATACCATTAATTCGATGAACCGTTAATATCCACCCTTACTTCACTTTATTCTTGTCTTTTTATTCTCATCCTTTTTTACTCTCGCCCTCTTATTCTGGTCTCACTATTGCTTGCTACACATCATACATGTAGAGGTTGCAATGAACAGTGTAGAGGGGGTAAGAGGCCGACAACGACCGTTTTCGAGCAGGTTATCGTATAACTACCATTCTACGTCTTCCTCTGTTTGTACGATACTTGTACCAGCACTCCTTTCACTCCTCCCCTTCTCCGTGCCGTGCCTCGTAGACTTTCATCCTACTTGACTCTCCACTATGCCCGCTGCACTTTGCACATACAGCATACGGCCATTGTGGATACGCAGAGTGAGACTGAGGTGGGGGGAAGGATGGGATGAGTCCAGGTACAAGAAACAGAGCCAGAGACATGGTAGGAGTTAATAGCTGGAAAAAAGGAAGTATTTTCAAAAAAATGTTTTACATGAATATCTGTCTAGAGCTGGTACAACTGTTGTGTGAACCTCAAACTCTACCAAACAAGACTAAGGGTATAGTCTTTGGTCTTTGGTCATAGCCTTTTCGCATTGGTTTCTGCTTTCGTCGTTGGCCTTTCGTCTTTGACTCTCCTTTGACTCTTCAGTGACATGTTTCAGATTTACTTTGAGGTCCGGAGCCGGTGACAATGACGTACAGTGGTGACGGTGACACTGACAGACATCTCTACAGCCGGAGATGACTAAAGATCTGTACAGGCCTTCACCTACATGAGCTAATAGGAATATGACTTGAAGGCTACAAGTACATACTGGTACATACCGGTAGTTGCAATTACTACCAACGGTTTCAACAGTATTAACTAAGGGTCCTCTACGACAGTCCTTCAAATCAAATAATACCGCTTGCTCCGCAGACGGGGTCCGGAGACACAAGGTTGACTCCGATCAATGGGCTGCATACTGCACATCGTACAGTACATATAATAACAGCGTTGGTGGGAAGAAGTGGTGGTGGTGGGAAGAAGTGCGAATCAGTGCTGGAGAGAAGTGCATTATAAATGTGACGGAATTGTATGGTATCACGTGGAATCAGGTGATGTGAATATATTTTAATGATAGTCACCTTTTAGACGCTTTTGGTCGCTCTTAGTCGTGTTCATCTCTCTGTCTATTGTATCTCTTGCTGGATTTGACACCTCCTCTTTCCAAGACATGTATTGAGGCAGGGGTGCATTCCAACGATGCCAGCCAAATAATAAGAGCGGCAAGAGGAAGGTGCATCAAATGGCTGAGTGTAGCAGGGCATTCGGCCATGCTCTTGCGCACTTATGTAATCCATCATACCCGTAGCAGTCATATAATCCCCTCGTTGACCACCTCGCTATCTTATTTACCTGTTTGTAGCAGTGTATATGTCCTTCCCGATTGGGGACATGGGAGCCAAGGTTTGCATGTTTCGCTTTGGGACCAGTGAGTTTGAGTCTGAGCTAATCATGTCCAAAGTGGAAAATTGAAGTCAATCAAGGGAAAGGGAAAAGGGAAAAGGGAAAAACTGAAATACCCTGAACAAAAGACTTGTCCTCAATGCTTCCTCCTTCTAATTATAATAAAACACTGTGAGAATGCCAAGAGTGGAGCTGGAAAAAATGAGGGCGAATCATTGAGTAGTACCGGTACTCTCACTGCCAAGGTCCAAACACCCAAGTCCGTCCTTCAAAGTTGAATATGAGTTCACTCTACAGTCTACCATTTGACTCTTCTCTTACCCTTCCTTTTCCGTCTTCCTTTTGTCTTTGCTGGTATCCTTCTTCGTCTTCTCGTTCCTAACCCATAAAGTGACATCATAATCAGCCTCTAAGCCTCTACCTCTGCCCCCCTCATGAGGTACAGCACGCGTTGTACATTTCATTGTAGTCGAAAAAATCGCATGTACCGTGAACCAGCGACCAACCTATCTGCGCCCCTGACAACACCGCTACGGTTATTGATGCGGGAGGCTAGCTACAGATGTGCTAGGATACGAGCGACTAGTGCGGTACAGTATGTAGTTCCATGGTCCCCGACACACGTGTTACAGGTCAATACAATGGCCAGAGTCTTTCTAGTCAGATTATTTGAAAATTTTGAGGTCCAATTTTTGACTGAAAATTCTCATCAAAATCTCATCAAATTCTCATCAAATGCCCCCCTCCTCGCTTACAATCAACGTTGGAACCACAACCAAAATATAACCGTTTCGGGATTGGAGCCGGGATCTGTACATGTACAGCACAATAGCTGTATGTACAGCAGTGCTATTGTTCTGTATGTATCTATCGTACAGGCAACCGTTGTTCGGCTCGTCTTACATGACCACATCCACCGCAAGGACGAACAAGTCCAAAGCACCGTGAATGACGCGAACGAATTTTTCGTAAAAAATTATCACCGTAAAAAATTGTCAACGTAAAACGGTGCGTTATTGAGGAGGTTCGGGTATTATCGACGTTTGTACTCTTTTAGGGGTACAATGCAGCGAAAGGAATGCACAGAAGGAACTGGGGAGGTTATGGGAGAGGGATTGGTCCTTATTGGTGCAGAGAGCTCCAAAGGTAAGGCTGAGAAAGGAGAATATTTTTTGGTAGACCGAGGCTACGGTCATTAGAGTATGGCTACGGTACCAGTAACTTTCAAACGGTGCTTAGGATTAGGGGGTTGGTGGAGGACGAGACTGAGAGGTCCAATGAGGTGATCCAAGGGACTCGAGATACTCAATTGATGTACAAACGAGCAATTATGGCCAGTTCAATCTCAATTGACTTATTTTTGTTCCTATCGAGGCATTTTGAGGCTCTATATGTGCTCATCTAGAGACCTTACTGAAGCTCTAATGGGAAGGTAAGGAAGGACTATCACTTGATCGAAGATACGACACTTGATGAGCTGGAATTTTCTAGTTATTACCATGTATCAGTCACTCAATGAGTCAGATCAGCAATAGATGTTCCAACTTGTATACCTTTAGCTCACTTGACTGAAGATAGATCTATATTACCATATACATGCTAATTGAGTATGAGAGGTACCGATTCCTTTGGTATTAGACCTATATTTACCGTATGAGATACTCCTACACTCTTGTAGAGACGTTAATTGGTTCAGTAAGGGTCCTACAAGCACTCCTAGATACCATACTCAGTGTATGAGGTGAAGCAGCACTTCTATAGTGTGTTCAATGAGTTCAAATAATGTCCATAGAGCCTTTATTGAAGTATTTGAAGACATAATCCCTTCTTCATTAAGCTATCGAGGTCACAAATCAACTTTTATGATACTTCTCTCACTTCATGATACCTCTCTTACTCCTCCTAAAGTTGAGATCTACTAACAATACGAGTTTGACTAGAAGCCGTTCCTTCAGTCTTTTGTCTTCCACTCAACCACTCTCTTCTTTCATTGCTCTCCAGCTCTTCTCTTCTCAACACCCCCACCATGTCTCACTCGTGCTCTCTTGCGCAAAAAACAAATAAGCGTGTGGATCCATACATGGTGGACTTGCTTTTTTTCAGGCATTGATTCAGATGGCAGAAGAGTGTTGCAGTGGAAAAAATACTGCACAGCAAAAGATACTGCAAAGGAAAAAATACTGCAGAAGAGATCGTCGGTTACATTGTAGGACTTGAAATATCGTGGCTGCTTGATCTCAGGGGTGAGCAGCCAAGTAGGGGACGACATACCGGTACGTGAATGTCGTATCACTCCAAAGTAGAGTCTTGAAGGTCAGCATAATGTATCATTGTAGTCAAGCAACCTGCAGTCTGACAAAGCACTTTTAATGTCTTTGACGTCTTCAATTGTTTGAAACAGTCCCTTTTGGGTGGATCCATTATGTGGGTCCGATGACCACTAGTACTTGTGCATACATACTGGTACGGAGGTACCTGTAGTTGGGACTTTGTTGGAGAACGACAAAGATATCATATCAAGTAGAAGTAGTTGATCAGTCAAGTAGATTTGACGAAGAAGTCATACTAAGAACCGCCTGAGAATGACAGCTATATCTACAAATGTTGCCCCCTGTTACCCACCCGTTTCATCTTCTGTTTACTTCTCTCATCTGTGACATCACATTCGTTTTTTCTTCAGTCATTTATTTTTCTGTCTCTCATGTCAGGCACTTTTTTTCTCCAGACTCATTCAGGCTCTTTCAGGCTCTTCACTCAGGCACTCACTTTTCTTGTTACTGCACCTTGCACGTGCGTCAGTTCGAATCTTGTGACGAGAAGAAAAAAGAGGGACCGGAATAGGATGGATCTGGAATGGTCAAAAGTTGGGCAAAAACGAGAAGAAAAAGACAGATTTGATCAGTAAAAAACACAAAGTCTTTTCCAACCACTTATTTCCCTTCTCCTCTTTTTTTTCACCACCTTGCACATTTCTCACCTTCTTCCTTCGCTGACTAATATATTGTCTTCAACCCTAACCCAAACCTCAGCACCCCAACTTTTGACTTGATCATTGAACACTGAACCCAACCATCACACAATGACTGCACACAAGGCTCTTGCTCTCGATCTGTACCGCCAGCTGCTACGAAACGGCTACCGTCTGGCCGGCTACAACTTCCGACAATACGCCATCCGACGAACCCGGGACGGTTTCCACGCCAACCGAAATCTCACCGACAAGGGCGAGATTGAATCTGCCATCAAGCACGCCGAAAAGGAGCTCGGTGTGCTCAAGCGACAGTCTGTCATTTCGCAGATGTACGCCGGCGAACCTCTGGTCATTGAGACCGATAAGAAGAAGCAGTAGAGGGGGACTGAAGTGACGAAACCCATGTTGTGGGGTAGAATGCCTTATGACTGAAGAGGTGACATCAGCAGGGATACTGACAGCAAGAATGCCGCTCCCTAGATGAGAAAATGACCGTGACGACGACGGACGGACGAAAGTCTGTGTATATATTGAAATGATGATGATGATGATGATGAGAAGGAGAGGTGGGTGGATGGGTGGCAAGAGAGAGGGAGAGTGGGGGTGATTTGGGTGATTTGGTACAAAATTGGTTGACTGTTGGTTGATATTGGCTGACTGGTTGATTGATATTTGCTGATTTATTGGTTATTACCATGGATCACTTTTTTCTACTTGTTTTGGAGCAGTTTATACACTTCTGCTGTCACTCCCACCATGTCACCTAAAGTGTAGCGTAAATATAAATACCAGTAGCCATCCCCTTAGTGTGAGACATTAGAGTGTACACTTTGGGAACACTTTGGGGGGTCTTTTGGGGACCTGGTGACCTTCTTTTAGAGGTCCCACGTCTAAAGTCGGCCGTCATTTAAAGTCGCCCCGACTCTGTCATTTATGACAGCCATTATTAACCCCCCCCTACTACTGCTCCCGTTTTAAGTTGACGCTTCTTCAACGTGTTCCATATCACCACTCAACATGAGATACAAGCGGGTGTTGGTGCTGGTGACGGCCATCGCAGTGACCGGAGCGTTTGTGTCGCTGCTGCTGCTGCGCAACGACACCTCGTGGTTCAGCCAGAGCCCCAAACCGGCTCGCATCAAAACTTATCTCTTGACCACCACCTGTGAACGAGAAACAGACCATTTGACCGAGTGGATCCGAGAAGGAACGTTCATGCTCGATTCGGACGCTCCAGAGGTGGCGCCCCAGTGTAAGAGTCGTCCTCTGTGGGACTACCAGCGGATCGATCCTCCGGAGGGCTACACCAACCCAGGAGCTGCTCCAGACAAAAAGTTCCGAGAACCAGAAACGGAAGAGGAGTGGGAGATTCGAAAGGGAAACCCGGAGTACAAGTTCCGAACCCCCAAAATGTACGACTGGATGGTCTGGGTGGAAAACAAGTACCGCCATAAGTACGCAGAGACGCTCAGACAGTGCTCCCAGGGCGAACACGAACTGTGTATGTTGCTGGAGGACGATATTGTCTTCATCAACAAACCAGACACAATGCGGTACCGGCTTGCTCAGAACACTCTGGCCAAACACTCGGGTCCAGAAGTGTCGTGGGACTGTGCCAAGAGTGGGCTGGGATGGGAAGAAGTGGCTATAGATGGCAACAAGAGTCAGTGTCGGATTTTCCACAAAGCGTACGCAGGCTGTCTGGCCGACTTTTTCGACACGTCCGACCTACCGGCAGACCTTGCCCTGGCAAAGGGAATGGAGCACTGCAACATGAAACAAAAGTGGTTCCTTCTGGTGCAGCATACCGGCAGACAGAGTGGAATGGGACATATTGACGGGTAGCATAGATATACAATAAGCATGGCACCGAGAGGTGTAGTAATGACTTGTTGGAGAGGGTAAAGTGACTGTATCTGTAGGTGTTGACCATATTACTAAGGAACGGGTGATGGTGTTTGAGAAGCACTATCTAACTGAACAAACCAAGTACCGGTAGTCTGTCATACACGATGGACTACCGCTACCAGAAACATCATGAACATCTGGTTCTGTTCTTTTCAGCTCAGTGGCAACAAAAGTAGTTGAAATTTCTACTAGTTATGGGTAACATCAGTGGTTTTATTGTTCTTAAACACTGATCATGATTTTTCTTTTCATTTATGATAACTATAGATTATAGATTATAGGTGTACTGGTAGTGTGACAGTGAGTCTCTTTGTGAGTTCAAAAGTGAGTTCTGACGGTCTGTGAGCTGGTCAAATACAAGTACTGGTATGTACTTGGTATTGTGAATCTTTCTCTCAGCTCCATGTCTACTTTCGTTTCACTAAACGAGATATTATAGTTCTACATAGAGACTGGAGACCTAATATACCTCTGGAGATAGCATTAAGCTGCCAACAAGTCAGCTGTACCTATGTGGATCTCTAGTGTCTGTCCTCCTACTTTGTTACTGTTTATATTAATCGTTGGATCGCCGTGAAGCTACAGTTCATCTCTCGTCTAAGAAGCTCACAGGGAAGGAAAACATAGTAGAGTACCAGTACTTGTACGGTAGACGATAGTTTTCTCCGTCAAGTCACATTTTGGGATCATTCAACAGTAGAGGATGGTTTTATTGGTAGTCGTCTACAAGTCATACTCTATTCACTTGAGGTCCTACTACAGAACAGATACAAGCCCATGTTATGAACCACAAGCACTTCTAACCAGCTGATTCAATCTTAAAACTGAAGTACCAAGGTATAGAATGGATGTTACTTGTACAGGTACCGGTACCGGTACTTTTGAAGATGTATACTTGGAGCCCTCTATTGTAAGGGGTAGAACTAACGTAACTTCACCAAAAGAGCAGCTACACACACGAGGAGTTCATCACTAGATAGATTGAAGGCGGGGGATCACGATGGTAGTACTTTTATGTAAATCAAGCCAGGTTTTGAAGCTTTTACATTTCGTTGTAATGGGTACTTGCTTATAGAAGGATGAAACCTAGCTGGTGGGATGGCAGGTTGTATATCCAGTAAGAACAACCATTTTGGCTCCTATATTGCATCACTGGTCTTCTAAGACAATTTGGAGCTGTATGAAAAGTTGATTCAATCTCTTCACGATGTTGTAGACTGACCATCTCCAGATGTAGCCCAGTAATAAGAGATCTGTACAGGCTATGGTACCACCAGTAGGATACACTCATTCCGGTAGCAGTAAGTAGTGTGTTAGTATCGCTACCTTGTAGACAACTGTAGCACTTTACCTACCGTAGTAAACAGTACGTCACATGTTGAGACTATACTCTAGGTGTAGACATGTCTAAGACTCTTTCATAGACAAGAACAGTCAGAAACTGTTACAAATCATAGATACAAGTACGGTATGTTCCGGCACTTGTAACGAATACTGCACGTCTATGTACCACTTGACTGCATCTACAGTACACTTACAGCCCCTTTAATGGCCATCTATATACCTGAACAGGTAGGTATCGGTACCGTACTGTACCTGTAATAGCTATATGAGACTCTTTTGAACGACTCCGCCAATCTCACCTATGAAGTCACCACCAACTAAGACCCTCTGATAAGAACCATTCCGATCACGTGAGATACTAACTGAATGAATCCAAACCAGTAGGTCGTTCCTACTTCAGTCTATGCATAGTATTCGTTATGTTGTCCCTCTTCCTCCTCTCTCTATCAGTTTTTCACCACTCAAGCGTCCAGAAAAAGTACTTGCACTTTTCCACGAGCTCTACAAACTCGTCGTCAGACATGTCTGTGGAAAAGTTTCGGTTGAACATGAGTTCAGGAGCGTAAGCTGGGGTGATCATGCAGTCCTTGTACGAGTCTCCACACCGATGCACCGTATCTTCGTTTGTGAAAACAGCCATAGTTTTGTCCGTCAAAAAAGACAGGGGGTCTTGCACCGAATGAAACGGACCCTTGGCCATGTCCATAATCAAACACTGCATATGTTTGCCATTAGCACACTCCACCATGGCCTGTACTATGGGATCTTTTCCTTCCGGAACAAGACTGGTTTTCCACTTGTTAGAAGAGCCCTGTTGTCCTTCCACATCCTCCATGAACCAAGAACGGTCCTTTTGACCCAGAGGACCATACTCCACGGGCTTGATTCCGTCTTCACACGGTTCTCTGGCGAGATAAACGCCTCTTTGCAGCCATTTGGGCACCGTACACGACCCCGAAGAGTCGATAACATAGGGCATGACTCGAGCTCCATAGACCACGGGAGTGTTGATGAGTCCTCTTCTCAGCGTTTCTTCCGAGTGATCTTCTCGAATAGAAAACAAATGCCAGCCCACCAGCGCCGTAGCCGCCAGAGCAACCGTCAGAAGCACTCCTCTCATTTTGACCAAGTAGTTGAGTTGACCAAGACAAGATTTGAGTCTGCAGATAGTTAAATGATAAATGACAGCTAGGGGGTAATATGGCATTACTGAAAGAGGTGAAAGGAGTTGGTTATGTGATTAATAATGATGTGTCACGTGAATGATACTCCTGGATTAGTAATCAAACACAATTACGTCTTTTATTGACCTCTGAATACCCCAACATGTCTCCAACTTGTGTCTGATGTGACTTATAATGAGATGCAACAGTGAGTTGGGAGGTGGAACAAGAAGAAGAACAAAGAGATATAATAATAGGAAAATGGGGGAAAATGAAGAAAATGAAGAAGAAAAAAGACAATACTTCTTAGTTACAACTTGTTCTTACAGTGGAAAAAACTGAACCATTTGATTGTGTTGGAAGCCTTCATAACTTAGTGGACGCACTTATTTATGTTGAATCCGTGATTTATTGGCTCTTTAAAGGTGTGCTAATAAGGACATGAGTCGACTTATGGAAACACCCTCAGTGATCTTATGTGTGGTTACAGTAAGTAGGTACCAGGTACAAGTAATGTGCCGGTAGTTCTCGAATAAAGGTCTTATTTTACTCAAAAACTGGAATCTGAATCACCAAAGGTACGATCGATGTCTATGGGTTGTTCATACGTTCCTATGGGTTCTTCTTCGTCTCCTTATGGGGCTACAATCCTTGGGTACGGTAGACCTCCATTCATTGTGATTTTCCGAGAAGATGATGTTCGAGAGATTCAAAGGTGCTTATCGACTTGTTTGGACGTCTTGAAGGGTTCTATTATGATCTTTGGACGTGGTAGGTGCTTCTCGAGGTACTACCGGTACAGTACTCTGAGCTGTGAAGACCTATTCGAAGACATTGTGAAGACTAGAGTTCATATTTAAAGTCAGGTGACTGCTTGAAAGTGAGTACAGTGTGGCTATCGAGATATTTTCCAACAGTCTGTATGCATATCTTGGCTATGTTATGAGCTGCACGAGTACTTACCGAGGCCTACTCTTCGAAACTGACACTATAGTATTGGTAGGTTATACCAAGGTATAGATACGAAAGGAAAAGTACACAAATACACTAAGAGCACCAGCTAGTGTACTACTTGTCTCTGCCACCTATTTCCGTTCAAGAAATGCCATTTACATGGGACTTGTAACTATTTGAGATGACATTACAGCATGCAACATAGAGGGTATTAATAGAGATCCAGATATATGTAGGGGTGTCAGAGAGTTTACTAATACTCTTTCACGGGCTTATAGAGTCTCTGTTGACTTTCATATATGCTGTGGGACTTATTGATCGCGTCAATACAAGTATATCTCTCTGATGCTCTATACCAACGTGGGCCATGAAAAGCGTTACAAGTCGAAAAACGAAGAAATAAGTTGATCATTGGATAGTCCTAGGCGCTTTAAAGCTTTCATTCAAGTCTCCAAGTCTCTATCACAATTATTCGGACCCTTCCAGGACGTTCTGATTACAAAGGCTTGATTACATTCTTGAAATGAAGATATTGACCATAATTTTGACATTACAAACTTGAAGACTTGATTTTATCCTAGTTTGTAGCTTGATTAATATCTCTATCTAGTCTCAATTCAATATCAAGTCTTCTCCCACCTATCATTGCCGTATTTCTACTTGAGCTCTCTTACATAGAGTGGACCTAGACGCTGAAATGAAGCATTTCTAGAGAAATGAAAAGGTGTAGAGATTTCTTAGAGATCTTTAGCCAACACTTTGTCACCTCTGGCTGATCAAAATAACACCAATAAGCCGAAACTGTCTGAAGTTGATTACGGAAACTCCCTTCAGACACGTTAGGGGCTGGATTCAGCTGAAATAACAAAATGTAGCAAGAACAAATGTCTTCCCTAGTACCAAAAAATAATTAATGACATCTGACGTAGTTTCAGCTCTTCCAGAGAGCTCATCCTGTTCCTTAGTTCATCCTACCTTACATAGACGTACAACAGCATAGCCAAGTGGGTGCATAGCAACTAAATCCATCCTAGAAAGAGCTGCATATGACCCATCCACGTCTTATACCCCAAAAACCAACTTCACACACGCATGTTCCTCCTTTCCCAACACACTCAAACACATATCTCCCTTTCTACACCCCATCAACTAACTCCCAACTACTTCTCAACTAACATTCCTAGAGACAAAGAACTTGACGTACCCAACTTATCCAAAAATCAATTACTCATAACCTGAATTCACGTGACCACTACCATATTGCAACAATTATTTCTTTTCATAAACCACCTCTCCTAAGACACATATGATGTCATTCAGTTCACCCCGGCTTATATAATCAAACTCTAAATTTGCTTGGTGAAAATTAGCATTAGACCCAACTGATCACATCCTGTTCTGATCCGACTCTTTTCACACCACACACGATAATGCTGCGACTTTCCGGAGCCAAGTCTGCTGGCCGAGCCCGAGGCGCTCTCCAGGCGCTGGCCACGCCTCTCACAGGACCTCTCAGTCTCCCGCTTCTTTCGGTGCCTCATGTTCGACATGCTACCAAGCGAGCTGGAGGAGGAAAAACCAATCTCAAAGACTCTATTGGTCGACGACTAGGTGTCAAGGCTACTGAGGGCAATTTTGTTCAACCCTCTGAAATCATCTACCGACAGCGAGGAACCAAGTTTTACCCCGGAGAAAACACATGGATTGGAAGAGACCATACCATTTATGCTCTTGAGCCTGGATACGTGCGATACTACTATGACCCCTTCCATCCTACTCGTCGGTTTGTAGGCGTTGCTCTGACTCCCGAAGCTCGTCTTCCTACCGATCACTTTGCTCCTCGAGCTCGTCGGTTTGGCCGAAACGTCATTACTGATCCTCAGGAGGCTGCCCAAGAGCTTGAATGGCGTCCTAACAAGGAAAAACTGCTTCTGGAGGAGATTTCTGCGCGTCGAGCCGAAAAGGAGGCCGACGACAAGCAGACTGTTGAAAAGCTGGCTTCTAAATTGAAGGAGCTGGGTTTCGACAAGGCTGAACTGGCCGTTCGAGCCCAGAAAATGGCCGCTTACAGAGCCCTTGGATGGTCCAATGCTGAGGCTGCTCGGTTTGCCGACGCTTTCCTCAACTCGTCTGTTGACGCTAAAGACTTTGATGCCAAATTTGAAGTCACCAGATTCGCCACGGTGGTGCCTAAAAGCAGCCCTGAAACGGTCGAAAAAGAGCTTTCTGAGACCCGAGAAAAGCTCGGCAAGGTCCGACAGCCCTCGGCGTTCATCACCGCCGCTCAGATTGCCAAAATCGACAAGATTCTCGACTCTTGTGTGTACCTGAGCGAGTCTGTCAAGACCCAGCTCTCGGACGAGTTCAAGTCCACCACCTCGCTCCTGGAGGCCGTCCAGCCCCATGACGAGGTGGTCAAGGCCGCCAAAAAGGGTAAGGGTAAGCTTGTCAAGGTGTTCAACGCCCAGCGAAAGGGTCTGGACTACGTTCTGGCCCCCAAGGACGCCCTGCTCCCCGAAGACATTACCTTCCACAAGGAGTTTGTCCAATAATTGTATATAGTAGAATACCACTAGGTTGAGATTGTAGGAGTGTAGGGGGGGAGACGGCAGAGAAGGAGACTGTAGAGAAGGAGACTGTAGAGAAGGAGACTGTAGAGAAGGAGACTGTAGAGAAGGAGACTGTAGAGAAGGAGACTGTAGGGAGCAGTAAGAGAGCTCAGTAAATGACGAAAAGAGAAGCGGGATAAAGTGATATGAAGTATATAAGAAGGCAAAAGAAACGCACTCGGTGTCATTTCAGCAAGTACCATATTTACAGTGTCTCCATACTATTTCTAGCGTGAATATCTCTGTCTATGAGTGGCAGCAACATATCCACGGAAATATCTGTCAGATTCACAGCTTTTTGATGTACATAAAGAGTCGTGCCATGACTACCAGGAACAGCTTATGATTGGAATATGTCCATTGGTTGGATAAGAAATGCAGAATTGGCGGAATAAAAGAGTCTAAGAAAGGTGTTCATGCTGTTACCGTGTAATTATACTTATTTTAATGTGTCTGGTGTTAACACGTATTCTACTTATTTTTATTTGTCTGTTGTGTTAACACTGCATTATTCCTCTCTGTTCCATAGCAGAGCTGTGCAAACTCGAATCGGTGAATAAAAGTTGAAATGAGGTAGGAAGAGTATCTTGTAACATTCTATCTACCTCTGTGTAGGTATCTAAAAACTTTTCGTAGTGACTTGATTATCCCTCTACTCTTTTCTCTCAGTCTTCAGCATCCCAGATGGGGATACCAAAAGTAAGCGTTGGTATAGCTCAAATGACTGGCTGAGAAAAGCTGTACTGAACCATAGTAAAGCGCTTATGATGTGCAAGGGAGCTCATAATATGTGACTCATCATATGTGAATGATTCCTATTTGTAGTTTCTGCTTTCGATGCACTACTGTAGCTCTCTCTTCTGTAAGCACCGTATACTTGCCCTGACAGACAATTATATAAGTCACTCGATGAACAGAAAATAAACAGAAAGAGAGTAAGATAAGATGATCACGACATTTACTGAAACTCTTTGGTACATTTCTCTCCTCTACCAGTGCGTTATTCTTTGTTATGGAATCCGTGACCCAGGACTGAACAGAAGTAGATGTGTAGAAGGAGAAAAAACTATATAATGTGGTATAGCATCTCATAGTATAGGTACCGGTATTACTCAAAGCTACTTTTAGATATTTGAGCACCTCTTGCTGTCCTGAGATATCTTTCTTCTCATCCTTTTCTCTCAGCTTACAGGAGTCTTAGTAACAGTGATATCAGTGACATGCCAGTATGAGGGCCAAGTAGTCAATTTTTCAAGGGAAAGATGTTTTAGGACATGTCTGTCGTCTCAAAGAAATTCACAATGAGAGTTATGATTATATATACACGGTTATTTGACATTAAGCAGACTCTCTTGGAATACTGCTACTTCTCTGGAGAGACATGGTGATAACTACTTGTATCTACATGTACAAGTAATCCCAGAAGACCATATGGGTTCACTGAAAGTGCCGTACAAGGGTCCTGTTCACATTATACATGATAGCATGTTATCTTATATCTCATGAGACGTCTATACATCATCCAATGTACTGCAAGTATCACCCATAAGGTCCATAGAATCACATCTACCGATAGTCATGATGAATGTACAGTACGTATTTGACTACCGGTAGCCTGGAAGATACCTGTATAAGAATGGAGATACCCTTATCCTAAGAAGTGAAGATACCTGATGGACATGTAGCTTACATTCTACGAATACGGTACTATGAGCACTTCATTCGACTGTTTCTGACTCTAAACATGTAGGCAGTTCCATTCCACTGTTACGAGTATATACTCTTCAGTGTGGACTTCAACGGTGTCAATGAAGCACCGTCTGCGTCTATATCGGTGACCTTCGATGGAGTGTTGTCTTAAGAGCAGTTGACCTTCACTAAAACCATACTGATTGAACAAGATCCGACTGGATGACCAACAGCTCCCTTTTGTTACCTGAACTTCAGAATAAAGTACCGGTAGTCTTCAACTATGTCAGCGCGTGAGACCGGCTATATCTCGACATATTCCTACTGAGTAGGCCAGTTATTTCTACATAATTGTTGATGGTTGCAAGTTCTGAATAAATCCCGCTGCTTTTATCTCCACTTCCTTAGGAAGTTCATATATGGGTCCCAGCACAGCTTCTCCCTCACTCTCTTGCAAGCAACATTAAGAGGTAGGCCGTAACAGCGGGACTCCCTGAGAACATACAGCCTGAGGAACCCCCAAAGTGCACCTAACACATCTTACTCTCTTGATGCATCTTAAGAATAAAAAAAAAAGTAGTTATCTTCATTTACTCTTCTCCGAATTTACTGTACTTGTAGTCACCTTCTCATGTTCCATATGAATGTTTCTGAAGGAAAAACAAAACGAAAAGAAATACATTTACAGGAAATTCAGTTGCAAAACATTTCACTGCTCACACAAAAGTTCTATGATGTAGTTCATGGCAAATTTGCACTGCCATATAATATCAGATATACAGATACTGTTCACTGTGGCCAGTAGTACGATTATCGATCGCGAGGCACTGAGAACCACCTCATAAACATACCAGAATCTCCTCAAGTGAGCTCTTGTTGTTCAATTATCTATGGGTCTTCATAGCGAAGAGGTGGAAGTGTAGAGCTTCATGAATGCTCGAGGTGGAGATGTAGAGCTTCATGAATGCTCGAGGTGGAAATGTAGAGCTTCATGAATGCTAGAGGTGTACCATGTCGTATTAAAAGGCGTCTTTTTTGAGCTACACATGCTAAATCAATTTACTGATCTCAACTGTTAACTTGCTGCTTGATTTATTTCAGTCGCATTGTCTGCTGTATACTCTTGAATGTTCCCTGACTGGTTGTAGTTAACAAGTACTGACCCAAACTTGACCAGTACTGTACAGTAGCATGGACCTCAGAAGATGTCACTGCACCGCTCAATTATATAACAATGTCCTTTAATGGCATGGTACTATGAGCTTAGTTCAAGTTCCATGATTCCAACTCAATGTTTTCCTTGTATGTCAGAATGCATTAATTCAGATTACCCGAGATCTAACATAGATCCGAGCAATTAAAACCAACGTAGATCCACGAGGTGAGAGCTTCAACCAAGAAGCAACTTCTGGTGCTTCTAAAACTACCAAACACACTGTTCTCTATGGTGGAAGAATGTTCATGGCACTTCTCATTCTATCACTCGTTCTCCCTGTTCACGGCAACGACTCCTCATTCTTGGGGTCCAGTTTCTGCGCTTGGGACTTTGCTTCCAGATCCGCCACAAACTTTTGAGCCTCCTCGTTACCTTCCATGACATATCTCAAGCATACAACTCCTCTCTCTTTCAAGAACGGGTTATTAGCGTCGATATTGCAACAGTTTAGAATATCAGGAAGACCTCCTGCTTTCCAAATAAGATCCTGAACCATTGCCAGTTGTTGTTTTGAAGTGGCTGACGCTATTTGAAGAACAGAAGATAACAGTTCAATAGTAGCACTTTTGACATGAGGATAATCGGTGACTTCAAGCACAGAAGTTTGGATATCCTTCAACTTCCGCTTAGCAGGGTACTCCTTCTGTGCAAAGACCAGATACTTGGTCACGTGAGTGATGAATTCAGGGTAATCATGTTGAAGTTGTCCTGAACAAGTAGGAAGCTTTGGTTCAGTAGCGAGAAGAACAGTGAGAGCTTCAAAACTGAACCGAATCACCTGAGCAGCATTGCAACTCTTGCTCTGAGTATCCAGAACCAGTTTCAGCTCTTTCATAGCAATGGAAAAGTATGCAATAAAAAGATGTTCAAGATCGAGGGGGGTAGACTTGGCTTCAGTCTCCAAAACAACCTCAAGATCAACAGTGATGGCATCTTTGACAATAGCAACAATCACGTGATGCTCATAACCTGGAGACAATCTTCCCGTGACTCTATTAGCTGCCAGATATCGGAATACATCAACTAAAGCTTGGTACTCTGCAGTAGCATGTAGAGCACTATCAAACGTTACTGGAGCGATCAAAACGTCCAAAAGTTGACAAGCAGGTGAATCAGCCACGTCAAACTGTTTCAGAAGCTCCACATCATCATTTATCGTCTCACAAAGTGTCACAACAAAGGCATATAGTGAAGTATCCAGTAAGACCTTGGACCAATCTATAGTCTCTGTTTTTTCCTTGTTTGAGACAAAATGAGCCTTGAATAACTCTGTAGAAACACCCTGGTTGCCACTGCAAAGATTACACAGCGCTTGGTAAGCCAGAGGAAGCACATTGGCGCCTTTTGGTTCGTTTTCGTAACTTTCAATCAGACGAAAGACGTTCCTGGCCCATCCTGACTCATAAGCTGTGATTTGAGCCTGAGAAAGTCCACTAGCAAGGATATTTCGGCTTAGTAAGATGATTGCTCGAGCATTGCGGCTATGGTAAAACTTTCCGTTCGAATGGAGAGTTATGGCTTCTTCAAGGCACTGGTTGATGACGGACCAAGTTTCAGGGCTGCAAATGGATTCATGACTAATCTCCTGTCGTGCTGACTCAGCACAGAGTCGTTGTAGTTCAGAATGGAGATTTTCGTCTTCCCCTGGTTGTTTTAGGGTAGCCAAAGTCGCCTCAAGATGTTCTTTCATGGTGATGGTTGGTTGGAAATTGTTAGGTTAACTTTTTTGCTTATCTATGCATGTCATTACTAAGCGAGGGAGGGGGTAAAAATGGCAACTATGGGGGTTGGAGGACGGAGAAGAGATGAAATTGATTATAGTCGATCAGAAGAACGGAATTTCAACTTTTGGGGAAAATCTGGTCAGTACTGGTCAAGTTAAGGGGGTTGTAGAAATGTTATAAGGCCAATAAGATGGTAGGAAGAAAAGAAGGCGTTAGAGGTAGTCTAAGACGCGGTAACTTGATTTTTGCGCGGTATAGTACTGTCTAGTCAGGCTCAACTACTTCGATCCATACTTTTCTCTTCAAAAGTGCTAGTATTAGCATAGTATAACTTATCGGGTGGTCTATGACGAACCCCATTATTGAGCTTGGTAATGAAGGTGGAGTTACTTGAATTATACCGATACACTTCTTCTCACGCAGATAATCCAATGGTACTATTCTTATGTTTCTCAAGTAGATATTTAGTATAATTATCACTTTTTTGATTTGATGGAAGACTTCCTGAACTATAGACGGACATAACTAAACGGATATTCATCTCAGAGCTTCAGTTACTTTTTTAATCTTTTCACCATGCCCTATTATCCTTACTTACACATTTTTCTGCTTCATAGGGTCTATATTTCTACCTTTATCAGCCATTGCAACTCGGGGTCGATCTGCTGTAATGAAAAGATGCCAATATGTCTTCATTCAAACGCTAGAAACTTGACCACTTGGTTATCGGTCATTATTTACTCCATTTACACCGTTTCCACTTTCTAGAATGTTTCTTCTTTGATTCCATCTTGTCCATTGATTATATATCTTTCTCTTTACTTCGACTGTCATGCGGGTAAGAAGTGATGACGTTGTGGAGCCATTATGGAGCTACCGGTAGTTGAAAGCTTTAAAGCCACTTTTCAGACATGAATCACCAACAAGAGACAACTCATTATCTTTTAGCAGCTCTTATAATCGTGTACAGCCTCGTTTTGATGTTGACCAAGGATTCTGTTCCTCCAGCTAGACCGTTACTTAGGACTACCGTAGTTGAAGAAAAGGTCATGCGAAAGACTAGAAGAGGAATCAAACAATTGTCAGAGTATGAGACAAACTCAACTTTTCGCCAAACAAAATTCCTCAATATCCACATTCCCGTCGAATCTTCTTCCTGAAACTTTTGTTAGCTTCTACTTGATGATATACTTCAAACCTCCATTCAACGAAAGAACCAATAGGGAGCTCTGTAACTTCATAAAACCCCACAATTCCCTTCAATTGCACCCAACCACACCCCTCCTACCCCCTCAACCCATTTCCACCTCCCCATATTCTCTTCTACTCTCTATATCATCGTTCCCCACCTCAACTGGAAATCGTTTTCTCTACTTTTTTTCAGCAAAAGCGCGATCCCACTTCACCCACTCTCACTTCACCCACTTCACCCACTCTCCCAATCCGTCCCAACCCCTCAGTCACGTGACCGTTTGTCTCCCCATCCCCCAACCCCTCAGTCACGTGACCGTTTGTGGTCCCGTTTGTGGCACCCCGTCCCCTGACCCCTGCTGTTTTCTTGGTGTTTTTTCTCCATGTCTTGTCCGTTAAAAGTTCCACGTGAAACTGGATGAAACTGCCAAGCCCGCTAGGGTGGACCAACGATAGTTGAAATGAACGGGTTGAAAGTAGCATCTGTGGTGGTGGCAGTGGTGGTGGTGGCAGTAGTGGAGGTCACGTGACCGGGCAACGAGGGAGTGATTCATCTCATCGCTCACTTCCCCCTTCTCACCCCTCACCACTAAGTTGAATATCGGTAGACTGTGCATGCCCCTTGCAGGTTGAGGGATACGATATTACAGTGCGTGGTGTTTAGCGGGACTGGTCGTATTCTTATATTCTAGCTGATGTGTCTTTTTCGTCTTTACCATTTTAAAGTCTGTGTCACCAACGTTTCTGCGTCAATGTAATGCCCTCCAAAAGTACAGTATATATATATATCTGACTGGTCACCCCCTCCTCTTCCTCTCTGCACTGCCTGGTACCCTTGTATCGCACACCTTCTTCACGTGCCAACCTAACTTTGGGCCACCCGCATATCTCACGTATACTGGCTCACGTCGTCCTGTCTCTTCTCCATCCACCATGAAATACGCAGAGGACCAGAACGGCTACTACTTCCAGTTGCCCGGCGAAAAGACGTCGCTGACGATCGCCAAGGGCTCGGGCGCCATTGCCGCCAACGAGGGCTCGGTGGCTCCCGGAGGCAAGGAAATTGCCGCAATCGTGGGCACCATCCGGCTGCTGGCGTCGCAGTACATCATTGTGGCGTCGAAAACGGAGTCTGTGGGCGCCATTTTTGGCCAGCAGGTCCACCGGGTCTCGGCGTTTGACATTCTGCCGCTCAATGGCAACTCCGCCGACCCCCAGGAGCAGCAGTATCTCAAGATTCTGCAGTTCCACCTCGACGGCTCGCGGCTCTACTTTTGCCGGACCTGGGACCTGACCACCTCGTTGCAGGCCCAGAGCCACGCCCAGCGAGCTCCCGGCGTGTCGTTCCAGACGGCCGATGAGCGGTTCTTCTGGAACAAGTACGTGTGCACCGATCTCATTGACGCTGCTCGAACCCAGCCCGGAGTGGGACTCTTCATCACCCCAATGACCTTTGGATTTGTGGAACTCACCAAAAGCTCCATCAACGGCCGAAACATCACCTTTGGTCTCATCACCCGACGGTCCAGACATAGAGCCGGAACTCGATACTTCCGACGAGGTATCGATGCTCATGGCAACGTGGCCAACTTCAACGAGACCGAGCAGCTGCTCATTGTGGAGGGAACCGCCGAGCCTCCTCGTGTCTTCTCTTACCTGCAGACTCGAGGCTCTGTCCCCGTCTACTGGGGAGAAGTCATCAACCTCAAGTACAAGCCCAACCTGCAGATTGGCCAGCCTGCTGCTGACGCTGCCAAGCTGCACTTTGACGACCAGGTGAAACGGTACGGACGAAACTACCTGGTCAACCTGGTCAACCAGAAGGGCTACGAGCTGCCCGTCAAGCAGGCCTACGAGCAGCTGGTCAACCAGCTCGGCTACCCCGAGGACCAGGTGTCGTACATTTACTTTGACTTCCACCACGAGTGCTCCAAGATGCGATGGCACCGGGTTCTGCTGCTCATTGAGAAGCTGCAGGAGCTGGGACTCGACAACCAGGGCTACTTTGAGGCCACCCTCATGCCCAACCACCAGCTGCAGCCCCAGGCCAACCAGACCTCGGTGGTGCGAACCAACTGCATGGACTGTCTGGACCGAACCAACGTGGTGCAGTCCACCTTTGGCCGATGGGTGTTGCAGAAGCAGTTTGAGGCTGCTGGCATTCTTGCTCCCGGCCAGAAATGGGAGTCTGCCGAGCCCAAGTTTGAGCTCGTCTTCCGAAACGTGTGGGCCGACAATGCCAACGCCGTTTCCGTCACCTACTCCGGAACTGGAGCTCTCAAGACCGATTTCACCCGGCTCGGAAAGCGAACCAAGCAGGGAGCTCTCAACGACGGTCTCAACTCGGCCACCCGATACATCAAGAACAACTTCCAGGACGGTATTCGACAGGACTCGTTTGACCTGTTTCTGGGCAACTACGTGCCGTACTCTGGCCGACCCGCTCGGTTCTACGATGCACGACCTATTCTCTTCCAGGCCGTGCCTTACATGATTCTGTCTGCCGTGGTGCTCATTCTCTGTGCCACCTTCTTCCCGCGACAGGATCTGTCTGCTCTGGTGAGCCGATCGTTTGTGGGTTTCTGGGTGCTGGTGCTGGTGTGGTCTGTGCGGTACATGACCAAGAACGGGCTGCAGTTTGTGTCGTGGCCCAAGCTCATCAAGCCCGACTTTGTTTCTGAAAACGAAATTGTCAACAACGGCAAGGTGTCTGGAATTGTTTACAAGGTGGGCGACAGCGACCGAGTCAACAAGCTTGATTAAACGGTAGATATTAACGACAATAAAAGGATATGAACGAGCACGAACGAGTAGGAGCACGAAGTGCGAGTGCGAGCGAGTGATTAAGAGTAGAGCTTTCGGAGGACCAATGAGTGAGTGCCAGTATGAACGTGTACAGGTTGTAGTGGAAGCATGGGACGAGTAGGGAGTGAGTACAGTACATCTGTAGAGCTAGTAGGGACACTATGAGATATGATCCATCATCGTAGAGATATGATCAGTGTCGTGGATGCAGGGGTTGAATTGACACCTCAGATACCGGTATGTATGTTAATGATGAACTCTTCTTCAACGCTCTCAGTCAAACTAGTGCATCAGATCTACCGGTACCCTACAGTAGAGATGCGATCTTTGCCAGGTTGAGATCTGAATGTAGTGGGAGCTACTAACAGGTACAAGTACCGGTATCCTAGAGATGCTATATATACAGTGGTCTGCACGATTACTTTGTAAAAGTACCACTTTATAAGAGTACCCATGGTATGGACTCCTACAGTCGAACATGTAATGTACCGGGTACCAGTATGTACCATTATGAATAAGAGCTAGCTATTGTATGAGACAAGTATGTACCCACAAGTATGAGTACACGGTACTTCGTGCTTGTATATCTTCATCAACTATACCTTCTTGATTCTTTTTCGTGTCTCTTTCCTTGTAGAGTCTTGTATGTTCTTGAGACTTCTTACCGGTACAGGTTCCGATATAAATGTCACTTCAACGAGCTATATAAAGGGAAACTGGACTTGAAAAGTTGTCAAAAAGGTACACACACCTGGTATAAAGTCAGAGAGCAAGTCTCTGAAGTGCTTCTGTAGATAACACTGTCATATCATGCCCAGTAATTTCTCACTGTTCCTGCAGGGGACTTAAGGATAAGTTGTAATTAAGAAGTATCTTGTTCCAGTTGCATCTCAGAATTCGAGTTAAGAAGAAAAATGCTCTAGATAGTTAGCTGGAGTTTTTTGGTGATGTTCAGAGGATCAAATCAGTGTCTATATCAACCCTCCCCTCTCAGTCCGTTCAAATGGACATTCTCTCCCCTTGGGTATTGTCTCTGGAGACCTCACTGGGAGCTCTTGATTCTGAGATAAAGGGACATTGAAGTGAAGGTGTAAACTGAGCTGTTTTCACATTGAAATGAGAGTGTAGACTAAACAACTCTTTCACACAAAAATACTAGTTTATGAGGTCTCATCTTCTCTTTACTTTGTCCGTCGAGTTATTGAGCTCATCTTTCTTCATTGAAAGTGGATTTGACAAGCGCAGAATGAATTGACCATTTGGTAGCTTTCAAAAAGCACAAATCCAAAGTCCCTGGTTCAATATCTCTTTTATATGGTGTTGTAGAGTGATTGGTGGTGATGATGTTATAGAGTGATTGATGGTTCTTCGTGTATGACGAGAATAGAGATACAAGACTCCAAGAAAAGAGAAATTAAAATGTCCAAGCTGATCAATAACGCTATTGAGACCGTATCTACATCATTGTGAACTTCTCATCTCATAGGGGTTCTTATTGACAGAGTTGTGCTCTTCTACTTAGGCCATACAACGGGGATAAAAAAGATGGAAAAAACCGAAATCGGAGATAATGCCGTGTACATAAACTATTTAATTACTATATCCAAGCCACCACCAACTCTTTCTCCTCCACACCACTTGTCAACCACCTAACTACACACCACCCAAAGCGGCGGACGCAATCATGTTCTGTCTCCAATTCGGCCGGTGGTGAGTAGGAAAGGGGGTAGACAAGTGGTGGCACAAATGGGTGTTGGATTACATTGCCTGTGTAATTATGACACAGGTTACACAGACCTTTTCAAGGTTTTCGATGGGTTTTTTTTTTTTTTTTTAAAATCATTTATTAAATTCAGTCTATTTAACCTCAGGACGGCAGCGACTGTAGTTCGCAAGAAGGCTACCGGTGTCTTTGCGCCGGGATCGCCAACATGATTATAATACTCGTGTTTGTCGCTGGAAAGGAAAGGGCCGCTGCCCCGAATGTACGTTCTCAGGATGAGGGTAGTGAACTAGTTAAAGTCCCCAAATAACCCCAAACGAACAGCCCCCCTCCTTGGGGGTGGTCTTACCCCAGTCACCTATCCTCCTCCAACATTTCCTTATGAAAGGCCGGGGGTCGGAGAACCGGTTCCACAGTGTCGATCGAAGGCGCAGGTTTGGGATAGACGGGTCACTCCCTGCGCGTAGTTCTAGTAATACGACGATGCACGGTTTGGTCTTGTAGTGTGTGCGCACTGTTCCTAGCGGGAGTCGAAATCGAGGCCTTTCAAACCGACGTGCCTTGTACAAGTACAAGATGCCGATTTAGACGAGATGTTTCCCATTCGGTTAAGAAGCCGGAACCCTGGTTTTCGATGGGTCAGGTTGGTTGATCAGGGTATGGTCACAGATTAAGAGTATGTCAGAAAAGAGAGACTTTCATAAACGAGCTATAATGCATCTTAAGAATAAAAAAAATGACTTTCTTTTCCTACATCTGTGGAATTGGTCCTGCTCCCGAACATGAAGAATTACTCGTAGGGTAGAATCTGATCTGGTGCTGTAGTGTTGGCCATGCTGTCCCACCCAGAGTGGAAATTGAACCTCGATTATTTCGAAATAATCTGTGGAAAAGAAGGCTGTATTTTGGTCTGGTTGATGGATCACAACACTCCGGTTCACAGCAGCTTTTCCCTGTTAATTTATCTCCATAGATGGTGCCAATATATTCCAAATAGTTCAGAGATTAGGTACACCGTGGCCACCACGACAGTATCACATCTTAGTAAGCTTCTGCTGTTGCACCTACAAAGTGTCTTCCATCTATCCATTTCTATTACTGTCTATAATACATAAATACAATCCCCTATTCTAGCTGTGCAGCCGTGGTGAAGGTCCTAGCTGAGTGTGTGAAGAGTCTCAGTGACTGGAAGCACGGGAGGCTCACAGTACGTTTCTCCATCTCATAACCTTCATCATCAACTTCTCTGGACCAGACGAACGACTACGTCATTCTGAGCTCCATCTCATAACCTCCTAACCACGAGGTTTCGCAGACAAACGACTACGTCGTTCTACTGCTCCACCTCTTCGTGGTTAGTCGTTTATTCGACCTTAAAATTCACCTCTCTATCCCCATACACTCCAATAATATAAGCGACTCTGGTCACCACCAAGTCAATGGCCATCTTGATACTATCAGCAGCAAGATCGATTTTCGATCCTTCAACCTCATGCCACGAAATGGGAATCTCTGCAATTGCCAGCCCCTTTCTCTGGGCCAACATGAGCACCTCCACGTCGAAAATCCAGCCTTCGGTGTGCATGTAGGGAAAGATGTTTTTAGTGGCTCTTCGGGAAAAGAGCTTGAAACCACATTGAGTGTCTCTGATGGTTCGGACTCCAAAAGTCCACACTAGAAGATGCAGGCCTCTCATGAGAAAGTTTCTGATGAAGGACCGTTTCACAACGGCATCCGTACCCACCATATGGGCTCTAGAGCCAATGGCGACTCCATCATTGACCTTGACGGCCTCCAAGAGCCGAGGCATGTCTTTGAAGTCCGAGGCTCCGTCTGCGTCTGCAAACAGCACGTATTTTCCTCTAGAGAAGCGCATTCCATGGGCCACGGCTCCTCCCTTGCCTCGATTTTTGGCCAATCGGGTGACTCTCAAGGTCCCCGGTTTCATATTTTGGGCTGCCCATTCCAGCGCAAACTCGGGCGTCTTGTCTCGAGATCCATCGTCGACAATAATCACCTCATAGGGCTGTTTCAGAGCCTCCAAAACAGGCAAGGCGTCCTCCAACATGACTCCCAGACGCTTGGTTTCGTTGTAACAAGGTACGACCACAGACACAAATACGTCATCACTCTGCTGCTGCTGCTTCTCCAAAGCCACAAGAGGCTGTTTAGTGGACACTGATCCATCTGCCACGGTGGTTTGGAAAACCTGCTCAGTTTTCAGAACCGGCCGGGGTTTGTGTGAAAACGCAAAGACGACGCCGTAGACCGCGAAAAGGAGCGCCACAAACGCAGCCACCACGTACAACATGTTGAGGAAAAGAGGTGGTCGAGAGTAAGAGGGTCACGAAGGAGAGATACGTGGATGATGTAGGTGAGTGAAGAAGGTTTCGGTAGACACGTTAGAGTTTAGAGAGGGGGGGGAAGCAATATTGTAGGTGATTGGGGGTAGTTGAGAGAGATCCAAAGATTCAAAAAGGTAGCTGTTGTCTCGATAACCATCTCTGTCTTTTCAAAATTCTGTTTGGAGTATTATTCACCAAGTTATATTGACTCTCCTGTAGCGATATTAAACTCAACTGTTGATGGAAGAAAAATGTGAGCGCGATTATTGAGTGATTGGGTAGGGTTAGAGACCTAAAAAGTTGATGTTTTGGTAAGTCGACTGCGCTCTACAAAACTTTCCATTTTCCCTCTTTCTATCATCTCTATCCCCCAAGTTGTACCTCTGCCCACTCTACATAAACTTTGAGACCTGAGATGCGAAATAGGGGTTGACTGTAGGAGGTGGAAGACGACGTGGAAAAGATGTGAAAAGTTGTATGTAGGGTAATAACGCTACTCTTGTGTGATTTCCGTCATCAGATTCCTTCTATCTCTTCTACTTCGTCCAATAACTTCTCCACTATTCTTTCCTAATACATTCATTTAAGTTTAGTAAGGCAGTGTAGTAGATATGAAAAGGTGGATTGTAAGAGTGATCCAGCTGGGCTATCTGGCTGAGATTTGGTACGCAGGGTGAATCAAGTCACGTGATTATTTCCCCGCTGTCCGTTTTCCAATATCTCTCTTGGTTGTCCTTCTATCTTGTGTTTACTCATCACACTAAGTTTAGTTTGTTCTTTTTTAGGAAGCCGTTTTTCCAGTGCTAAGAGGAGGAACGACTACGAAACAACTGATCAGAATCAAGACAAAAAAAAGAAGAAAACAACATTTTTTTGCCATTTTTTGCCGTTTTTCCACTCCGTTTGTGTCACTTGTCTTTGCACTGTTTCCCTTATACATTGTACCCTTCCAGCCCACCTCTCTGTCGATCTTCCCAAGGCTGAAGAGACGGATTCAGTTTGGGCTGAAAAAGTCCCACGTGCTCGTGACGCGCCATTTTAGTGCAAAGGGGGTGGAGTAGAGGGGAGGCGGGTAGTTGGGAGAATAGTTGGAGTTAGTTGAGGTAAATGGAAAAGGAAAGGTGGTGGATGGAGGTTGAAATAAAAGATCAAAAAAGGGACTCAAGACTCATAATGTTAGTTAGAGACAGGTTTAGTATTATGGGACTCTTAATCTGTCATATAAACGCCCTGAAGTCGTGTTGGTATGTCCTCTACTCACAACTACAATAAATCTAAGAAGAGGTATATTTGGAGAGCAAGATGATCATATCTATTGCTTTAAAGTATTCAAAGTGAGTTCTAATAGATTATTGAATGGCTTAGTGGTTTTGGATAGGTATTTAATACTCCTCCTTCGCTCTCACATAATGTCACACCTCCTCAAGTAAACCTAAGTATTAAAAAGCTCGTATCAATATGAAGAGCAACAATAACAAAGAATATTGTATGGCAACTTGAGCTAAAAAGTGATCTATCTGACTTCTGATTGCACTTTTCCCGAATCTCCACCACCCCTGGAATCCCGAATTTGAACCCCCAGCGGACTTCCTCTCTTAACTAAATCCCAAGTAAATACCCTCTGAAGAAGCCCAAGTCGCGAAGACGTGTCTCAGATCATGGAAAAGAGAGATACAGACCTAAAAGGAGCCATACAATACCTTTCAAGAGTTCCCAGCAAGTTGAACCACTCAAAACCCCTGTATCTCTTTTCGTTCTACCTCTTCCCCCACATCACATCTATCAGACCACCTATAACCACTCATATTGTCACCCCCACTTCATATAAAACGTCACCAACTTTCAAGACCAACACAACCACCCCAACTACCATCTTTATCAACTCCCTAGCCCTTATTCTCTTCAACCATGTCTTCTAGCCGCACTTTCTTAATTACTCAAAAACCCGTATCAACAAAAACGCCTTGAAATGTACCTCTACAGCCCTCCCTCTCTCTACAGTGCACCCTCCTACTCGTACCGGTACCCCCACAAAGTTCATCGTTACTCATATAAACAACCTCAAACTTCTCCTCTCCCATTGGCCGATAACGGAACTCTGTCATATTTCGCGCAATATATCTCCCACGTGCCTGGGAAGTTGATCGTTGGAATCGCTGTAACGAGGCGGTCACAACGGTCAACTCCGTTTTTCAATTGACCCAGTATTGGCCTTACAAGTGTTAGGTCCTTTTCATCCATGTATATGTATTATGTATTTTCAATGTTAAACAATAACGGCCATGATGGCGATGGCTCCGAAAACGACAGAGACCACCACCTTTTCGGCAGCCAGAGAAGCGCCGGCGTTCTTCTTGTCTCCTCCCTTGGAAGAAGAGGCGGCAGAAGCGCCAGAGGCGGCAGCAGAGCCCTTGGATCCAGAAGATCCAGAAGAGCCCGAGCCGGACGATCCAGACGAGCCGGAGGAGCCCGAAGAAGCGGCAGTGGCCTGGGCGTTCTTACAGTCGGATCCGGTCTTGGGGTTCTGGACCACAGAGGCCTGGGAAGAAAAGTCGCAGGCCTGAGAGTTGCCGTTCTGAGAGTCGTAGTACTTGCCCATGAGGAAGTTGAGCTTCTGTTCGGCGTCACAGAAGGACAGGTCTCCGTACTGGCCGGAGGTTCCGTTGGACTGGATCTCGGAACAGTCCACGTCCAGGTTTCCACAGAGTTCTCCAAACAGATCGCCGTAGTTTTTGGAGTTTGTATCGGAGTTGACTACACAAGAAGAGCCGTCGGAAATGCACTGACAGGTTCCGACCTTGGGGGTGGGGGGCAGGGTGGGGGAGCCCTTCCAGTTTGCGTTGAAATCGGGGCACGAAACGCCTCCAACGGTCTGGGAGGGCTTGTAGTCCTTGGAGTTGAGAGAAGAGGGCGAAATCTTGGCCATTTGAGAAGACAGGTTGTTGAAGTCATCGAGAGTGGAAACAGAGCTGCCAGACACGGAAACAAGACCGTACTGGTTCTGCTCCTCAAAGTACATGTACACGATTCCTCCCGACCACACGTCGGTCATGTTAGGACCAAAGAGAGCAGGCACATCGGAAAACTGTCGCGGCTTGACCCGGTTGCATCCGTACTCGGAGAAGAAGATGGGGATGGTGAAGTTCTTGTACTCCTCGGTTCGCTGCTCGTATCCGGAAGACTCAAAAGTGGCGTCTCCACACCACTCGTAGATGTTGATGCCGTAAAAGTCGGCGGCCTCGGAGGCGTTTCCACACTGGAAGTAGGTGGCGAGGTAATCTCGGGTCTTTTCGTCGTCATTAGTGGCGTATCCAACAGGGATGGACCGGTAGTTCTTCTCCTTCATGTACGACTTCATGTCTCTGATGGCCGCCTTGACGTAGGCCGAGGCGTCCGTGTTGGTGT
Source organism: Yarrowia porcina (assembly GCA_900519025.1). Classification (NCBI taxonomy): domain Eukaryota; kingdom Fungi; phylum Ascomycota; class Dipodascomycetes; order Dipodascales; genus Yarrowia; species Yarrowia porcina. The sequence goes on along the minus strand of ULGT01000009.1, from coordinate 777,458 downwards.
TGTTGTTGGTCACCTCGTTTCCAGCAAAGAAACCCAGCATGTTGGGGTACTTTTGCATCGTGTCCACCACGCTGGTGTATCGCTGGTACAGGTCCACGTCCCAAGAGGGCGAGTTTCGGTTGATGGACTCGCCGGGCTGAGACAGGTCTGAGATGACGTAGATGCCGGCATCGTTGAACAGCTGCATACACGTATCGTGGTCCTTGGTGGTGTCGATGGCGTAGACTCGCAGCACGTTGGTCTTGAGCTGGGTCAGGTAAGGGAGATCTCGCTTACAGGCGTCTCCATCAGATAGAGGGTCCGAGAAAGATTCCTTGGCGGTTTCATTGGCCGAATCCTGCTGGTAGGCCACTCCTCGGATATAAAACTGGGAGCCGTTGTTGGAGTAGAAGAACTTGGAGCCGACAATATCGATGGTGGGCACATCGGCGGCTGCCACCAGTGAAGACAGAGCAGCAGCAAGAGACACCGCTGAGAACTTCATTGTGAGGGGGGAAAAAGATGAGGATAAATGAGAGAATGGAAGAACCAGGAAAAGAAGGGGGAAAAAGAGCCAAGTTTCGGGGCAGACGTTTCCTCTTATGTTGTGGGCAATTGGCTTTTTTTCCCTTTTTCCACTTTGGGCAACGACAAAGCAAGCGCAAGAGCCCCTCGAACTCTCTCAAACGCGACCCACAAACCCTATGCCAAGAACTGGAGGCATGGCCCTTGCACTGGGGGTGCAGCGGCTAAAAATAAGAGCTTGGCAAAGAGATAAGGACAAGGAAAACGAAGGGCAAAACATAGGCGATATGACCAGTCAAAATGACCAGTCAAATGATGAAAAAGATAACAGGCTAGCTACTACCAAACAACACTCACCACCACCAGCTATAAATAACCCTCGACAAAAACCTTGCGGCTATCACTGTCAAAGTTGCCGGTTGGGGGACGTGTTTAGCTCCCGAGTTATTTTCAGAGGCTGTGCAGTGGTAGGAGAACTACGTACAGTACTGAAACGATGAGAATGGTCTGGGAAAGTAGAATTTTTTGTCGTCACCAATTTCCACGAATCTGGGGGTGTTCAAAATACATCTCTCAACCCCCACTCCCTGTATTTCCCGGAAATGCATCTTTCCCGTTGCCAAGCCGTCCTCACGTCTGCAACGCCAGAAAGCAGCCGATACGAAGCTGAAAAAAATAATAAAACAAAGCGACAAAACAAGGGCAACAGAGACAATAAAAAAGTGGAGGTGACGTAGGGAGGCGGTGTGGAGTACAGAAGTGACAGAACCAGTTCCCATTCCTCACAGATAATGTCTCTTTCCATCTCTACTGGTTGTATTTACCCTATAGATTATTTACCGTATAGTTGTTCTCCCTTTTTTTTTTTTCCTCTTACAGTATAACATCAACATCCTAAGACGTCTAGACTGGACGTAACAGTAACAAATCTAGGCCTACCCCCTAACTTAACGGGTAGAGGTGGAGCAGACCAGTTAATTACAAGTTATTCGCTTCTTTCTTTTCTATAAACACTTAGATATCATACTGTAGCCATACTCTAGTCATACTCCCCCTACCCACTCCCCCTACCCGCCCCTCCAACGTCATCTGTTGTCCTCCTATTCAGTCATACACAGCCACTTCAACTCACTAAGATCGACGTTCCCAACCTCATCTCATCGCAAAAAGAGTTCCAAAGGGGGGCTACAACTCCTGTATCAGAGCTCTCAGACTTTGAGTCAGAGTTAACAGAGGGAGGTGTAGTGAGAGAAAACACGACAAAACCGGTATTGGGACGTTCCTACACGCTTGGTCACGTGACAGGACCTTCCATTTACCGAAAAACGCATTTATTCCGTCAAAATCCACCCTAACCCGGCTACAAAACACCCTCTACTTCCCCTCCACGCGACAACGTTCTTTACAAGTTCCAGAGTTTGATTAGAAACAAGGGGTGATTCGCGTGCGCGTGGTGGATGTAGTCACGGTTGGATCACGTGATTTGTAGTATTTCACGTGACCTACAACCCACATTTAACCAACATACCAGTATATACAAGTACACATACCATTGTACAAGTACCAGCACATCCAGTAGAACTCTTCCTATACTCGTAGTAGAACTGACGTGAAGTCCATATTATCTTGGCGCGAATCATCCACGTTGGTTAGCTCCGTGGTAGTGGAACTGGTTGCCTTGGTTACGGTACAACTACGGTACACTACTTTTGTAGAGACACCTCAAAGTCGTTTTTCAAGTCGACAAAGCCGTTTTTCAAGTCGATAAAGCCGTTTATGTTCCTCACCCGTTCTATACGCCGCTTGAGACCTTGGCATTCGATTTAGGCCATTGTCACGCCCTTTACAGTTGCTCATGCTGTCTTATAGTTGCATTGTTCAAATCGCCCTTTCCAGGAACAGAAATATGAGAGATAAGCCTTAGGAGAAGAGGAGAAACAAGGGAAAGAAGATCAGCAAGTTGATGAAGGCTGTGACGACGTTTGTTTTATGGCGATTATCACATCATTTTACTCTTGTTTTGATGTCTTATAGTTGCTCTTACTAAACATACTGAGTGCCTCCTAAGTACCAGTACCGGTACCCATTCTAGTCACATGACTTGCAACTTGTAAACCCGAAAAACACCTCAAAACTCCTCAAAACTCCTCAAGACACCTTCCGAAAACAAACTTGTGACACCTCGAAGACGAACTTGTTACACCTCTGTCAACTCTCTCTGTTTGGAGTACGGCTGCAAACCGTATCGATGGAATGTACGTCGAAGCGGCGTAATTATGTCATGTAACAATGAACTAAAGGGTGGAGAAAGACGTCATTGGGCAGGTGAAGAGTAGGGACTATTATGAGAGGTTATGAGTCATGTAGGTACTCATACTAAGACCTATAGTAACAAGCAAGACATATAAGTAAAACGGCCTGGTAACAATAAATACAGGTCTCAAACGCTCATGACAACCAACATTTTCCCTCACCTATTCGGTCCTACTCAGCCGTATCTGCCACTCTGTTTCATCTAGAACTACGAACTCATCAGACTGTGAACTGGAGGGCAATAAAGAGTCAGCTTGAAGTATGGTGGAGAAAGTAGAATAGTGAGAAGAAGGAGAATAAAGAATCCAATAGTATCTCATTACGACACCACTTCCTTTCTCTTTCTTTCCTCTCCATCAACCTCCAACAACTACTTGAATCCTGCTTACGAAGTCAACAACCTCCAATCCACCATCTCATCACTATAAACAATGCAAACTTTTGAATATATACAGCCTCCATAGAATACCATAGTTAACCGCGGACTGAAGCGACAGTCATTATGAACAGGTCGAGAAGCACATGCTGGGAGCAACAGGCTCAGAAGCAACAAGCTGAACAGCAACAGTGAAACGATTCATAAGCACCAAGTGAATTGCACCGGTCCACACGTCATGTAGAGTCGTCACAGCTCTTTTGGCCACTTGAAGCAACACATAATGTCATTTTGAAGCACCTGAAGCACCAACCCTTATTCAGGGCAGTACTGAACCTGTAGACTGGTCAGCACACTTGAAGCAACAACATCAGCAGTCGTCTTTTACTCCGCCACTCCACCGCCCCCTCCTTAGGCCTTCCGCTTCCGGTTCCGCTTCTTGTTTTTCGACCCACTGGACCCCGTTGCAGAAGTAGCAGTCGAGGTTTCCTCCTCCTCTTCGATGGGAGTAATCTTTTCATCACTAGCAGAGGTCTTAGTCTCCTTCTTCTCCCCCTTTTCACTAGTTCCATTCGCCTTTGCCTCCTTCTTCAACTTGTCCTCCTTCTTCTTGCGGTCAATGGCAGACTTCTTTTCAATCACCTCCACCATGAGTTTTGTCTTGTCAAACACCTCCTTCTGCAGTTCCTTGTCGTTCATTTCGGCACGAGCCATATGGTCCCGTACATCACACTCCTGGATGTAAACAGCCTCCTGAATAGGAGCAGGTAGCTCTCCACAAAAGACTCCATACAAAACAGACTGCATTCCCTGCTTTGAAGTCTTGAGAACCAACCACCAGAATGGCCAACAGACCAGATACAGCAGCAACAGCAAGACGGATCCACAGGTAATGAACCGCTTGAAACTCGGTGATCGCATCATTCCCGGATCAGCCATAACCACCCGGACATTACAAGGAGCCTTATCGGGTCTCTCGTACGCCGCCAGCCGTCTTTGGTACTCGTATCCAAACATGTTGAGCAGCAATTTGGACGCTCCAAACGCCCGCCACGGCGAGTACGTCGGGTACTTTCTTCGGGTGAATTGGAGATCAGAAAAGTCGAGATCTGCCATCACATGGGCCACACACGAAGTCAAGACAACCCGAACGTCTCGATCCGGAGGCTGGACCTTGAGAGCAGGCTCCAGCAGTGTCAGCAGGTGGTAATGGGCCAGGTAGTTGACCTGGAGCATCTCCTCAATGCCGTCACGTGAGTACTTGCGCTCCACGGAAGGAGGAGTCGCCGTGGCAGCACAACAAATGACGGTATCCAGTCTTCGAGGAGGCTGGTTATCGAGCCATTTGGTGGCGAATTTCCGCACGGAATGCAGATCGTTGAGATCACACGTTTCCATGTACACGAGCTCGTTGCCACTGGCGGCTCGAAGGTCGTCCACAAACTCGGCTGCATAAGTGGTGTGTTCTCTGACCAGCAAAATAAGCTGGGCTCCCTTTTGAGCCAGCTCACGCGCAATTTCCGCGCCCACCCCCGACGTTCCACCCGTCATAATCACCACTCGACCGTGCATGTCTCGTTGCCACGTATTTGTGGCGCCTCCAAAATACGTCTTGAGAAGTGACACAAAGCCCAGAACGGGCACTGCCACGGCAATCTGGTCGAAATACGGAACCGCGCCCTTGCCCTCGGTAGCCAACGTCTGGATGATGTTGAGAGGCATGTTAGTTTAGTTGTAGTTGTAGTTGTAAGAGACAGAGAGGATTATAGAAATTCACAAATTTAGATCATGCATGAAGAAGGGTTGAGTTTGTTACAAAGACAAGGAGGTGAGGTGCGAGCCCTAACCCTGATAAGCCTTATCGGGGAGAGGGGAGAAATGGACAATGAGGTTGAGGTGGGTAGGGGTTGAGAAGGAGCGGGGTTAGGGTTGGGTGTGTGGTCACGTGATTTTGGGAAATTTCTGAGAATTTTGGGCCGAAAATGGGTGTTTTTGAAGAGGCTGATTGGGGGGTCTATTTGGAGGGTCTATACAGTTGGAGGTGTGAAGTGGGTGAGATGTGAGGGCTGATATTTTCGTCAATTGCGGAGGAATGAAGAAAAGGATGGGATATTGAGAAAGGTGGAGATGGAGAGATAAAGATTATGTTTCTCTTGTTTGTTTTTGACAAGTTTTGAGCGATCTGAGTGGTCTTGTTCGAGGGCTACAACTATACAAGTAGTATGGACAATGCCTTTGATATTGTAGGAATATGAAAGTGATTATGTAGGTCATTTGAAGAGCTGGAGGGCAGAGAGGTAAATAGAGCAGGTGATGGCGTTGTATAGAGCTGAATAAAACTTCTTTTGGTCTTTTTTATCAACTTTTGACAGTTTAACGTGGTCCTTATTATGGACAATATCAAGATGTTGATACTTGACATTTAGTTGAGTATTACTTAGAGAAGAGCTGCAATGATGTAGGTCTGGAGTTGCTCAATTGTCAGAGAAGAAGAAGTAGAACCGGCCCCAACGTCTTTTGATAGATTGAGAGCAATAAAGCACTTCTATCTAATAGAAGAACCTTTCATTATGGACTGCTATACACTCATATGGCTATCTTGAGGAGCTAAGATAGAGGAAAAAATCAGAACAGTCCTTTGAAATCGACCATTAAGTCCTCAATTAATATAAAAAGTAGACAGACCGATTAATTCAATTGCGGCAATGTCTCCAGTGTTAGTATTATCTTTCTACTCCCAAAACTGACCATTCTAACCGACTTCACTTTTCCATCTATCAACGAAACCTCCACTTCAGAACATCCCTACAATGTGACTTATATACACCTAAAAGAAGAATGCAATCACACCAAAATGCACAACGAGATTTACTCAATCTCTAGGTCTAAAAACTATCTTTCCTGCTCGAAAATTGCCCCTTCTGGGTGACTCTCATTCTCTCTACATGTATCATTAGTTTAGAAGAGTCTATAGAGTGCACCAACCAAGCCCTTCAAAGGCCCAAATTTTCCTCAAATAACAAGATAACCAACTCACAACTCTCTCACAGCCCCACCAACAACCCTCACAATCATTCTCCACCTTTTTCCAGTCAAATCTCACCTTATTTTTTTCTCCCTACTTTTCTCCTATTATTTCAAAATTCACCTAAAACCCCCTTAAATCACAACAATTCCCATCTCCCCAAAACTTGACCAAAAACCTCCAAAAAAGAACCCGCACACTCTATAACCCCTACCCTCCTCATTTAATCCCCTCCTAACCCTCCAACCACTTCCCTTACCCACTATACCTCCTCTCACGCAAACTCACGTGACTTCTCTAACACTGCCTCAGTTCAATTGAAACATATATCAAACCTGTAACACTGCCTTAGCCCAAACTCTTCCGACGGGTTTCATCACGTGACCTCAGGGGTAGTGAGACATCCACGTGCGTGCTTAGTAATACAAAGCTACTAGAAGGGCCAAAAAGCGGAGTTATAACCAGCTCTCTCCTTTTAGAACTTGATTACTAAGCAACAATCACTCAAACACGTGATTTGACCACTCCACCACCTCAATTTCAGCCTCAAAAAGTGCCCCCAACCTGCCCCAAAGTGCCCCAAATATCTCATCTCTTGTCGCAGTTATATTGCTAAGTTTTAATAAGACAACGCCACGTTTAAAGGGTCCCTATAACTTGCGCAATTCGGCTTCAAAATGAATAAAAGTAGTACCAAAATGTTCCCTGAACTCAGCTGATTACAACAGTACCTTTGTTATACATTTCCACCGACTACTTCCCCCACTTATGACCTCCCCCCCACCTCATCAAAGTTGCTTGGTTACATACCTCCCAGCTGCACGCCCTCAACCATATTATGCGAGGGCAATCGGAACCTCCTTGTAACCTCTTATTGCTTCATCACCACTTTTTTTCTTCCCCAGGTGGCAAAAAAAATGGACAAAATCAACTCAATCGCACACAAGGCCAACGTGCGAGCCAGCCCCCAGGCGCTGCTGGCTACCCTAACCCTCGGCCTTATCCAGACCCACCTCAACACTGATGTGGCGGAGAAAAGCTGGTTTTCCGACGCTCCAGCGCTCTTTTCCTTTTCCGTGGACGGTCTGGAGGTGACTCTGAGTAAGCTGGGCAACGACAAGGTTGCTCTCAACTTCTCCAAGGGCCAGCGGGTCACTACAGCCATTGCCATCATTCCGGACCTGATTCGAAACACCAACTTTGACCAGTGGACAAACGACTACACTGCGCAGTTCAATCCGTCGATCGACGAGTTCATCCAGAACGTGAACCGGATTCTTGTGGCGATCGACGCGCCCGATACTCGAACCAAGGAGCAGATTCGACGGGGCACCCAACCGGCACAGACACAAAACCAAAACCAGACACAGACACAAAGCCGGCTGTTTGAGGGCTCTGGCCGGCCCGCGGATGAGCCGCAATCGACCGTGGGCCACGACCAGGCGGGCCCCGACCGGCTGGCCATGCCTGGGACACAAAACCACCCGGGCCCTAACCCTTACAATGTGCCCCATGGCTCGTCGTCGTCAGGTGTGCATCCTGGTTATGGACCTCCTGGATTTGAAGACGACTACGAAATGGGCGGGAGTCTGCGAAACCCAGGCGCTACAGGACCCGTGCCGCACCTTGGAGGTTATGGCCAGTCGGACCTCAACCCTCCAGGACTGTCTGGAGACCCCTCCATGCGTCCTTCTCTGGGCGTACCTCCTGGAATGTCAGGGGGCATGTTCCCGTCGGCCGGAGACTTTGGTTTCCCTGGAGCCGACGACCAGGGTCCTGATGACCCGCTGACCCGACCTCCCGGGTCTCGATATGACGCTCCTGGCCCTTCAGGTTCGGGATTCGGACAACCCGGTGGCGCCTTTGGAGGTTTCGGAGGAGGATCCGGCGGATTCGGAGGCCCCGGAGCGTTTATGTAGGTAACGGCGATGAATGACAGTGGAGAATGAAGGTGGACGATCGATGGGGGAACGTGGGAGAAGGGGTGGAGAGGGTGTAGGAGGTGCAAGAGTAGGAGTGGTGAGTTTGGGGAGTGTGGGTGTTGTATTGAAGAGTGGTATTGGGAAATACTACACTCGTAGGGTCTGAAAAAGTAGAGTTAGTCAAATCACGAAATACCGACTCAATTGAGCTGGGAAGGTGATCAATGGGACCAGGGGAACTACGGGAGTCGATTGGTACCGCTGTTAGCACTGTAGGGTCTTTATTTGGCAGAATAGGAGTAGTACCAGTGGCTGTAGGTGTATCACTACAATGAAGTAAGCAAGGGCACTAATATTGACACAGGAAGAAGAAGGAGTTGAGAATAGTGATGAATGTGAGTGAGATAAGACATCCAGTTACGTATGAGGTGGATATTATCTCTCGAAGAGGGTGTTGCGTCTTGATATCTAGTACACTATAGACATATGTTGATTGAGCACTATAATGATGAGTATATAGAAAGAAAGGTAAAAAGCGGCTAAACTAACTGCTAGAAACCATGTTCTTCAAGTCTCTGAAGTCACCACAGTCCTTCTGAGCATTTTGAACACGGTATGAGTCTTGTATGTTCAGTTGTAGGATTCGAGTGTCACCTAAAACTCATAAATATTGGGAGTTATCAATAAAAGTTGGTCTCTAGACGAATAATGACTCGATAACTTTTACTAAATCAACTGTTGAGGTTTCTATACTGCTTTTAGACACTTACTGTGGTATGAATCTACAAGTATGCCAATGACACTACATTGTATATAAGAAAACAGCATATGAAACAGCTAAAGTTGAGTCAAAGACTTCGTAGGAAGACTCCAAATCCCCAAATGTCACCTAATTATGTCTCTGGACACCATAAAAAGAAATTCGCCAGTATCACAGTTTCTCAAGGTGTTGTGTTCGAATGATGCCGTATTAAGATGTAATGAAGATAGCAAGAGAACATGAAAAGTCCGTTTAACTGATAAAACAGTGGCAGTTAAATGAAATAGAGACTCTCAGTTCTTCTCTATAACTTTCTCCTCGTTTTATTCAACTTCAAAAACTCAGCTCTTTGGTCAAATTTAGAGGTCCACGAAAATGTCTAAATCTGAAGAAAAGCGATTCTCAAAAGTGTCCTAGTACTCCAAAGGTCTTAGTTCTACTCTCTATAGCACTTTGACCTCTCGCAAACAGCTCTATCACTGCTTTCGCCTCAGCGCTGACTAAGCTACCGTCACAGTGTACACCCCAACTTTTCTCTCTTCAGAAAATCCGATATAGTGTAGGGGCTATCACATCACGCTCTCATTCTGAGCACCGTGGAGACCGGGGTTCGATTCCCCGTATCGGAGTCGGCTGTACAGCTGTTCTTTTTTGCATGGCATTTCTCCCAGCTTATGTAAGGTGGGAGGAGTAAAGGGAAAACTGTTTTTGGACGGTAGAATTGGACCAAAGGTTGAATGGGGGCTAGTTGATGGTGTTAATTTTGTTTGGTACTTCTTTGGATTTCAATAATAGCTTTTAGGATGGGTTTGGAGTGACTGTTGGTATGAGGGAGTGATACCCTACAATGTAGATGGGATTGGGGTGAGTGAAAGAGGTTGATACCATTTCTGAGACTCATTCGGGTAGTAATAAACAGATAGAATCTCTTGGACAACTTTTTGGAACGTCTTCCGTCATTTTGGCCAGTATTATGGCTTGTTTAAAGATGAGTAATGCTACGGTGATGTCTCCAATGGTTATCTGGGGTGATTTACGAAACGGAGGACTTCAGAAAGTGGCAATTTTGACGTTATAGAGCACTCCAGTCAACTTCCTGAAGTCATGTGACTTTTTATCCACTTCTGAAGGCCTTTACTAGAGCATGTATTCACCGAGTGGTAAGAATAATGCTGAAGTAGTATCCATATAAAGAAGGCGATGAGACATCTGAAGTCCTCAACGACTATGTGTGGATACCTTTAGTGACTTCAACTCTTGGCTATATCTTACCTTCTGAGAGGAGCCTATGAAGCACTCCAAGGGGAGTAGAGTTCGGTACTTGTACCGCAGAGGGGAGTTTGTAATATAAGTTGCCTCCTTCTGAGCAATCTGGGAAAGTCATTAATATATGAACGATCTGGGGATTATAATAAGACTGTGTAATTACAAGTACTCCTAGATATGGGGTGCATTTGGACCTGCAGATCGTAATACCGATACTTGTACTTGTATCTCTTTAATATGGAGATTATAATAACTCCTCAACGAGAACTGCGTGATTGCCCTTTGGTAAGGGGTGTTACTTGGATAGTATTGGATCTGAGAATCGTAACATACTCACAATTAGACCATAACATCTTGAGTATGAGGACCGTATCATCACTCTCAAATCTGGGCTGCATTAGATATGGAGCTATTGACCCTCGTAACTCTCACTCTGGACTGTTCAAGGAGACTTGTAAACTACTCCAAAATCTTCGTGATGTAATGATTCGTTGCTATTAGACCATCTAGGGGTTAGTATAGACGTCTTATATAGGATGGTTTAGATGGACGGGACCTAAAAGTGGCCTAGAGCTCTGGTATACCAGATTGAACTTGTTGTACCTTAGCAGGACTCAGTAGTCAGCTGTTGAAATAACACATACGTTGGTTGAACTACGAATCTAGATGTACTAAAATAGTCGCCCAGATCCAATGAAACAGAGTAACAAACGGAGAGATCAGGTGGCGGTATCGATGTGGTATACCTTAGTATGTACTGGTAAGGTGAGATAGTAGTGTGACATAGTAGTGTTTCTCTGTGTGGTAGCTAGAATGATTGTATGTGCCAATGATTGTATGTGCCAATGATTGTCTTGTTCATTGTTACCTTCCTATAGCTACAACAAGACACTCTAACCAGCCATACCAATATCAAACAAATCCGAACATTTATATACGATGCCAGTAACTCATAATCAGTGTCTGTTGTTCACTCCAGCTATCATATCATGTTACCTTTGCCTCCAGGTTGATCTCTACCACCTAAACAGGAACGATCTGCAATCCACGGAAGACGATCTTAAGACGATCATCACAGGTGGTAGATCCAGTAACGAAGCAGCCGTGACGATCACCAAGGTGATCGAGGAGGTGCCAAACGAGGTGCCAAAACGAGGTGCCAAAACGAATGGCTGACAGGACGAAAACGAACGTGGAACTTTTACTACTCTTCAAGTCATGAAGATGTGGAAATAATTGCCATATAGGTCACACAGAGAAGTACAAGTAATTTTACCAAAAGAAAGACCCTATCTACTTCGTTTGACGCCAAGAAATAGACGTCTTTTTTCGTTCCTGGTTCCTGAGTATCGTATGTACGATGAGACATAAGAGCTGCTTACGTGTATGTGAGAATATATACGATAAAACATGATACTCGAATATGAGAAGTGGAGAATGTGAATGTAGACTAAAGTGCAGCTCCAAGTCATTATTTCATATTGATCAAGTAAACAATGAGTCATGTTATCAAATCATGTCACCGATGGATAGATGTTTCAGACATGGACGTTGTTCAACCACATGTAGGCGTTCGATCTGGATCTAACCAAAACGACTTCTGGTTCACGAAACTCTCGCTGTGAAATTAGAAGTTCTCACTTCAGAGGACATGCTCGTTCACTCTGATGATACGCTCATGGGAGTGTATGGACCTGAGCTCTTCCCGAGATGCTCGTGAGGAGTCGAATTATCGGCATCCCGGAAGTGGTATATATCTGCTAATGCATTTTTTATATACAGGTTTCGTTCTATTTAACATGTCCGGTACGATACTATGCTCACCAGGTACTGTAGGACCCTCTTCAGCATAGACACTTCTGATAAGTCTGACTATCCTGAAGCCCTAGAGGAGGTGATTTGTACTTGAAGTCGGAAATATATTTGTTATGAAGGCTTAGTGAAAACGGTTAATTAAAAATAATAATACTTGTAGAAAGACCGTCAGTTAATTAATATTATTTATTAATACAATATTTATTGCCCCTTTAATTACATTTTTCAGCAGTTGTATGCTCTAGCATGACGGGGAGATCTACGTGGTAGTATTACTCACTGTAGAATGGAGATGAAGAGAAGTAAGAAGAAGTTGAACAAGTCCTGAAGAAGAAAAAGTGCTGTTCAATCTCTGAATTTGGTTATTTCCTACATGGTAGATACACCTTTCAGTCCCTCTGATTGAGTAAGTGCCAGTATGAACAGGTCCTCTATCATCAGTCAGAGTGAGGTATTAGATAGAAGATAAGAAACAATAGAAGATGTTAGGTGATACACTAAAACGATAGACGCGAAAGATAGTTCCCAGATGGGTAATAGTTCAAGTAGTATTATACCTCAAGTTCTGGACCATTTTATTATCGCAACTCTGCTCCTGGAAGATCTCAACTCGGCGATCTTCTATAAACAGGTGATACTCCCGAACGCTGTTACCAAAGTGCAGTCAACACTTTTAACTAAAGAGGAACCGACTGTTGAAGCAATGACAAGTGTCCCAATGTTACAGATGGTACAGCTTTCCCTTAAGGCTAGGGTTGAAGTGAGTCCTAACCCTCATTTGGCCTAAGTGGTGATCTTCAACCAACACCATAGAAGGATTATCAGTGCTGTAATATACAAGTATGAAACTTGAATAGGACGTTGTAGTTGCGATAAACAAGCTACATACAAATATTCTCTCTTCATAAAACAGGCTATTAACTGCGACTTACAGGACCCAAATAGTATCGTTGCTACCAGCATAAATGAACATCTTCCCTGATCAAGTACGCACTTTTACCTACCTTGTTGAGCTGGTATCAAGTGTTTATACTGGTTCAATCAAGAGTAAAGGAACACATCTGTTGAACTATTATCAAAGGTTATGAGTATCATTATTTCCGACTATCAACAGTTTCACTTGATGTTATGGAGTTAAGGCTCATTGTTACTGTACCCCGGCCACGACTTCCACCCCTAACGCTGAGTAATTTGGAATATATTGGCACCAGGGAAAGCTGCTATGAACCAGATTACCGGTATGTACTGTGATCTAGCAGATGTACCAAAAACCAGCGGTCTTTTCTACAGAATATTTCGAGATGATCGGGGTGTAGTTAGTGGCAGGTGGGAGTACGAGTACAAGTAAGTGCCACTCAGAAACAGCTACATACTGCTTCATTTCTAGAGGACCACAGTCTCTCCCATTTCTGTTGTCGAAATATCATATTCTGGGCCCTTCAGGGAGTGTCTCACAAGGGTCTTACCGTCTCACCGTTCAGATAATATCAGTCCATGATGGAGAGTAACAACAAGAGTCACTAAGGATGACACCTATATCAACCAAAGTAGGTATTTTAACTGGTCTGGTTACAACTCACGTATTTGTCGAATACCGGTATGTACGTTTCTCCACCCCTCTATGATCTCCTCTACTCGTAATTAGAGAAGGTTCACCAAAGCAAGACACCAACCATCCAAGACATGGGATACGAACAGGCCATTGACCCAAACACCCTGACCATAACATCTCGAAAACAAACCAAGGCATTATAATAGTTAGAGCAATGGTAGAAAAATATGTACATACTTGAAGTGTTTACAACTTTTCACGTTCCTCCTACGGTACTCCGTACTGTAAGTCTCCATACCCTCATACTGTGGTAAGGGTACCCCACGTTCCTCACTCTACCCTGATCCATAACAGAAACAGATAAACAGTGAAAACAGAACAGACAAAAAAGTACATACGGATACACAACAACGGCTACCTCCCTCAGTGATCAGCTTACTAACTAACGCCTCAGTACATACCACCTCCGCCTCAGTTGCTACCCGGTACATTCCAGACGACACTGTAAAGTTCATTTCTCGGAGCTCAATTTTTTTTCACTGTTTTTTTTTTCTTCAAAAGAAAACAAGTCTGTCTAAGACAAGAACTGCCAGGGAAAACGGGGAGGCAATAGGAGAGACATGTCTGGGATCAGCACAAGTAGGTGGTGGACAAGAGGAAAAAGCGAGTACAGTGAATAACTAGTTGTAGCTGACTAAGTGGATCACGTGACACTCTCTAGTCTGATTATTAGCCTCTTCTCTTCTCATTGTTCACCGTCCATTGTATTGTCCATTGTACCCTCTCCACTTTGACTAAGCGTATGCCCACCTTGTTCCCCGCACGACGACAGTTTATTGAACAGGGGTGCAAGCAGGGAGTTAGCTTGGCGGGTGGGATGGTAGTGCCATGAGTGAAGAAGAGGGGGGTTTGTGGTCGTTTTTGGGTCGTTTTCGGTCCTTTTTGTGTTGTTTTTGTGTCCACTTTTTTTTCTCTTTTTTGCTGGTCATTTTTCCTATTCTTTCCTCCTACTCTTTCCTATCCTGTGTGTTGATTATCACTGGTCGATCAACAGTCTCTTTTGAGAAAATACGATTTCCAAACGTTGAACAAATTGGCTTGGGTGACATGCTCAGCCTGGGTGAACAATGACAACACCAAAAAACCAGGGTACGAGTACAGTACAATGTAGCTCATTGACATTTCTTTTAGTGCTTTTTATTTTTTCTGGTTTTTTTTTCTGATAGCTTTTTCGTAGTGGGGCTGATAGCTTTTTTCATACAATGTAGTGGGGTTCTAGAGCGAATTAACTGGACGCTGCACTGCATACACCTTTGCATGCATGCATGCACTGTACCAATTTCGACGGATAGACTAATGAGGAAGTCTACCGTAACGGGGGCGAAGATCACTCCAGTTTGGTGGGTAGAAGAGATACAAGGAAAACAAGCCTACCAGCGTGAAGAGCGCAACGAGGGCAGCATTTTGGTCATCTTTAACGTCAGATTTGTCGGTTCCTGCAGATTTAGCGAGGACCTCAAGTTCGGATGAATTCTTGGCGACCGCTTTGGGCATGCATTTAAGGTGACCCCACGCAGCATGCCGCATACCCCGCATTAGGAGCCCTCTCTGCAACTCTCGCACCCTGTATGGATATGCATGTCACCATGTGGAGGTAAAAATCGACTTTTAAGTGGTGGTCGTCGTCCTCTTCTCACACTCTTCTTTCTCCACCTTACTTTCTTTCTTCTCACTTTCTCTTCAACAACACACATTGAGAATCGTTCTCACAACAGCTAGCGGAGCTACAACTACGACACGAATCGCAACAAATCACAACGATCTTTTCGAATCACAAACGGCACAAACGGCACTAACGACTGTGACTCTTGCGACTTTACACAACTAATTGGACTCATAACCACAAGTTCAATCTCAGTCGACTCACCCATCTACAACTACCCTCTCGAGTTCTTTCTTTACTCGTCTTTTTTCGAGTTCCTTCTTTACTCGACTTCTCTTTTTTTTCGAGCACCTTCTTGCTCTCTTCTAACTACACACCCCGTGTAACACCTTTTACACATACCACTCCACCATGACCTCACTCACCCGAGTCATCCTCTTCATCGCCCTGGCAATGGCCGTTCTTGCCCAGCCCATCAGACACGACATGGGCAATGTCGTCCACATCCGGTCCCAGACCGCCAACCTCGCTAAACGAAGCGTCTTCTCCGACTGGTGGGACTCGCTCTGGAAGCCTGCTCCCAGCAGTGGCTCGTCGTCGTCCAGCTCCTCCAGCTCTTCGTCGTCGTCTTCTTCTCCCAGCTCTTCTTCATCCTCTTCAGATGACGCTCTGAACTCCATCTTCTCTTCGTTCTCCTCGTGGCTCAACTCTCTCTTTGACGACGCCTCTTCTGGATCTTCTTCCAACTCCTTTTCTTCTTCCAATTCCGCCGCCTCTTCCGGCTCCTCTTCTTCCGGCTCTTCTTCCGGCTCTTCTTCCGACTCCTCTTCTTCTCCCGCCCCTGAACCCTCTGTGGCTCCTCCCGTGGCTCCTTCTCCTGCCCCTAAGAACCCCGTGCCTGCCCCTAAGCCTCCCACCCCCTCGCAGGGAGCTGCCCAGCTGGACCTCGACTCGTGGGACCAGATTATGCTCACGACCCAGAACGGCTACCGAGCTGAGCACGGCGTCGGCTCCATGACCTGGAACTCCACCCTGGCCCAGTTCGCCGCCGACTACCTGAAGAAGGCCCAGTGCAACTTTGAGCACTCCCACGGCCCTTACGGCGAGAACCTGGCCATCGGCTACCCTACCCCCCAGGCTGCCGTCGATGCTTGGTACAACGAGTGGGACAAGTACAACTTTGCCCAGGGCGAGTTCACCCATGAGACTGGCCACTTCACCCAGATGGTGTGGAAGGGCACCAACCAGATGGGATGTGCTCAGTACGACTGTGGCGAGGGCCGTGGCGCGTACGTTGTTTGCGAGTACTACCCTCGAGGTAACGTCATTGGACGGTTCACCCAGAATGTCTTCAACTAAGCATCGGGGTGATCACAAAGTGTTGAGATTCTCGTCGCTGGCGACAGACAGTAATAAGTTTGTATATTTAATTTGATCAGTAATACGCAAGGTGGAGGTGGTGAAGTATACTTGGTTTGGCTTGTATTGTTTGGTGATTATTGGTATTTATGAGAATAATACTTGTACTAGTAAAAAAATAGATCTAAAAGAACAGGGTGGATATAGGGAGGTAGAAGCATCTAACTAGAATATGTATTGTCAGCATTAGATGTTTATGAGTCACGTGACTTGCTGAACGAGTGATATGACAGGTTATGAGAATGAGAGTGTTTGTTGAGTGGGATACATGTTTTTACGACTCAATTGATTACAGCAAGATGTCAAATGTTTTCTAGTGAGTTATGAAGTTGTTTGAAGCGTTCTTGTGGCTCGATTTGATATATATTTGACGTTCTTAGAAGCCTTTGGGTGTCTATAATAGCTAATCGTATTTCTACAGTGATACAAGATGGAAGGTCATGTTCTTCTACGAGCTTGTCCAGTACGGTACAAGTTCTTGATAGATGTCTACGGTGCTCCAAGACGTCCTTCAATGGCTTGTTAGCTACGTGATCTGATAGGACGAAAATGAACGTAGCGATCAAAGAGCTTGTCTTGAAATATTGTCTCTTTATTACTGAATCATGCCCTATAAAACATTCTGTCTTACTACTTGTAGTGAAAATAGAACCGGTAGGTAATTTTTCTGACAGGGACCACCATATGACTATTCACATGGGGTGTGACGGCTGTGACAGTGTCCGAGGTAAGAATAAGTTGTAACTAAGAAGTAGATTTCTGCTGGCCTGGATCTCTTGGAATAAGTAACCTGCCATTTACGAAAAAAGACTCTTAACCTGTCACCATCCTCATGTCACCTAAGATTTGCGTTTGTGTAGTGACACAAACCAAAAGTTGGATTGTGTCTTAAACCTCCCCTGCCTCGCTTGACACCATTAACACTCCCCCTCCACTCCGGCCGTGTTGGAGACAGAACATGATTGCGTCCGCCGCTTTGGAAGTGGAGGGGTTGTGTGAGTGGTGTGGGGGAAGAAGGGGGAGAAGGAAGGAGAAGGGAGTACCTAAAAGCAGGGTAAAGACACAAGTACTGGTACTCCTTATTGGTATACCTTATTAGAAAAGTTGAGTAAGCAAATACTGGAAGTATACCAATATGAGACAGTTGAGACGTGAAACGTAATAGTACATCAGGTCGACAAGTGTCCACCTCTTGTCGTGGCACTTCTGGTGCGTAAGTACATTAACTAAATATCAATCAAGATACTTGACTGTTTTCACCACTTATCAGGTAGTCTTGATATTGAGATCATCTCAAAAGTAGTACGAGTCGTCTGGTATTATGGACTAGATCCAAGTCATGAGTACATGTACACTTACTTATCAAGTTGTGATAAAGCTCTTCTACACGCTTGCCAATATACTGGTATACTGCAAATTGACTCCGGATTATCTTGAAATAATCTGTAGGACGAGCCATGAGATTCTGGTCTCATTAGATGGCCGGATTATGCGTCGAAAGATCTCGATTCTAGTGATTTATTACTACAGAGTGTTTCAATACATTCCAAATAGCTCATAGCTACAGTATGCTCGAGTATCTAATATGAGTGAGGTTCACTTTTAGAAATGAAGTGGAGTAGGATGCGACTAAGAGAGACACAGGTTCAAGTGTTTAGAGAGATGAAGATGCAATTAACTTTGAAAACTGACTGGAGACGTCCCCAATCAACCGTTGAAAAACTCTTACTCACTTCAGCCAACCAGAAGAACCTCACTTCTGAACTGAGGGCCGATAGATTTGTATGTGGACCAGGTAAACTTCTAAATTGTGATTTGGTGGTCTATTGAAGTTCTTTTGAATTACTAATTGCTCTTTTAGAGCTCATATAGAGCGTTAGTTGTGCTATTCCTGCTTAGCCATGAATTGAACGACTCTGAGAAGCTTTAAAATGTGAATACGGGTTCTTTTGAAAGCTTCATATTGCTTTAGGGGGTGTAATTGTTGGCTCCCACACTTCTCCAGGGTTCAAAGTGTCCGTTTTCATGTAAATACGGTATAATGGGAGGAAAGGGGAAGTAGTAGGAACATGTAAAGTTGATATCACGGTATATTCAAGGGAAGAGAAGTTGACAGATCACCTATAGTTAGCTTGAACTACAAGCACAGCTGTCACGTGACTGATTAAACTGATTATAGGGCTCGTTATGTTGGTATTACAAGTAGGTGGATAGACAAGAAGAACTGCTCATCAATTGAATAAGAGTATACCAGAGCTTTTTCAGTGTTAATTAGACTGTAAGGTGAACTCTTAGTACTGTATGTACTAAATTGCACATTAGTTCAGGTACCCTAGACTATACTAGATTGTTCTAATGGTGCTAATAGTACGAGAAAGACGTTGAGAAGATACAGCTGCTAAAACTGGTAGTGTAAGTGAAAGACGAGATTCATGAAGCTTTAAAACGCCAATAACAGGTAGTCAGCTACTTTTCCATGTTCCTTGTATTTGCCACTTCTGTATCTAAGCCTGTTCTCTTAGGACAGCTCAAGGTGTGGTATGACTCGAGTTATTGAGAGATAAAGGCTGTTTTTTGAGTAATACAAGGGGGCTAGAGAGGTTTAGCAATTTCAGACTGTACAGATGACCAACTGCTTGGATAGTTTGTGATCACATATGTCGCTGAAATGTATGGCCTTTGAACAAATATGATCATGGTGTTGGATAAGTTGAGAAGTGGCCGATAAAAGGTGAGTTGAAGGGAAAAAAAGAGTCACTAATGCTAACTAAGGCTACCAGTAGATAGAAGCCAAATATTCTTGTCAAGTGTGTACTACTCCTCGGTTTATTCCATCTTTAGTAGGCATCTCGAGGTATAACGCTCACTTCGAAATTTATTGACACAGAAAGGAGCAAATGAAGCCTGAAAAGGACTAAAAATGTTAAATTGGATTGCTTCGTTTAAAATGACAAGCTTGGTCTCAATTTGCACGTTTTTCTGCTACCTGTACATGTTCTCTTTAGACGATGATTATTCACAGGTACAACTGGATACTATAGAGATTGTTAAAAGAGAGGATGAAAACATACCTGGTCAATCATACACGTATTAGACCTTTTCACGTAACTGACCACTTTTTCTTGGTCTAGTATATATATTACCTGTATATGTTCCTTCTGCTAGCAACTTCATAGATAGACAACATCTGTAAGAGTCACTCTGTCAAACGAGATAGCATAGATCAAATCAAGAAAATACAATGCTATAATCTTTAGTCCGACTTTTATCATCTTTCCAAGGCCCTATACATCTCTATTGTCTCTTCTTAGGGTCATTTTATGATATCTCCTTCTCTAGAGAGAACTCATCTGGGGAGCTTTGAAAGCAAAAAAGAGTAGCATCAAAACCCCCAAAAGTGTTGAAAAGAACCTCAGTATGCGTTCTAGTCTCCAAAAATGTTCCATAGTATTAATTTGAGGTCATTTTCGGATAAAAATGGCTGTTCAGAATAACTGACCAACAAACGAACAGTCGAACAAGAAGAGAAGTAGTATATATGAACCCTAGGAGGCTTAGAGGGGCGAAATAACTGAAGTAATTAGGTCAAATGAAAAACAGAAACTGCTTTTTTCTTCAACATCACGTGAAAAAAGCCAAGACTTGACATTGACCTTGGCGAACAAATGTATTATCTTCATGAAAAAGACCAAATGGAGAGTAGGGAGTTCAATGGAGTGTTTGAGCGGCTCCATCGTCTACCTAATCACTTCTTTAACATCGTATGCTAGAAAATTACTACTAAAATCTGCGTTTCAAATTATCACAGGTGGGTCTTCACATAGATTATCACAGCAGAAGTACTTCAAATACTCCAAGGAGTTCTACAAGGATGATGATCAGTGGTCTTGTATCTCATTGGTTTTTAAATAGATCGATCAAAACTACAGGTTCTTGCTTTCTAGGGTCTTGAACATTCAGGGCTTGACATAGAGTCGGTATAAAAGTCACTAGAAGTCGAAGTACAAGACGATTGAGCTGTCAAACTGTTAAAAAGTGCTAATATGAGCGAATTGTCAACTTCCCTTACCTTTAATGTCAATTTTAGGCGTAATATGTCATTTCCAGGACCACCCCTAGTGTCTGTCATAACACCATCAAAACACCCCCAATAGACATAAAACAGAACCAAAACAGTCCTACAGTATCAACGCAGACTTCACAGATACTCACAATGTTCACACACGTTTTCCACACACCCAATTACGTTAGACTCTCTCCTATAGTTGCCTGGCATTCCCGCTTTGACTTAGTCAGCCAAAGTGAGACATTTAGCGAGTCAAAAAGCGCTGATTTGAAATTTCAGGCATCTGTAGGCGTTCTCGAAGCCGCACGGGTCGGAACCAGAGACTTCCAAGGCTTCTCGTGACTGTTTGACCTAATACTGCTATCGGTATAAGGCACTATTGGAGTGATCTAACACGATCTGAGGCTGATGGAAGGGTCAGGTGATATTACAGGATGGCCAAAGCTTCTCAGAGGGCCATTATGACTCTTTAGAACACTCATAACTGCCAGTATGATGGCTAAAAGTGCCCTAAAAGCAATCCTACCTTCATAAAGCTATAGACTAGATAGTATGTAAGGGCTCAGTAGCAATGATTTGATCTTTTTTTGTTGCCACCAGGTTATTGCCCTCCGCTCATCCCGATAGACTTTCATTCTCAGACTTGATTGTCATTGCTCAGTTGCTTATGTTGCAGGGGTGGAGCAGGGAGCAGAGCAGGGTCTGGGTCTCAGACCGTCTCGGGAAGTCTATCGACAGCAAGAGTGAATCACCGTGGTGAGACACTGTCGGGAATTGATTAGAGACCGGAAGCGACGGTTGCGGCGGTAACAGGGGTACAGATAGCAAGTGTAAGTAACGGTATGGAGGTTGCTGAAGCAAATAGGTTGAGTAGAGCTATAGACCATCTAAGCATGATAGAGGAAGTTATACAGGAAGAATAACAATGGAAGTAAGCAAATGGAGTCGATCATCAATTAGATGGATATATTGTTGGTAATTGAGTGGTTATATTGTTCGTTCCGTGTTGTAGTCTGTCTAGATAGGTATGGATATGACCTATGTTACCACCACCAATATAGATTGCTATCTTCACCAGTTTTCACATTCACCATCTGATCACTAATCTTCCATCTATCTTTCGGTGGCATCTTCATCGGCTCATCTTCATCTCCATTGCTCCAGTCTCACCGAAATCAGATAATATCGGAGGTGTCGGAGGTTGGGTAGAGCCGTGCTGGAGATAACAATACGAATTAAACAAACAAATAAAGATACAAGGACATACCTGACACGTCGAAAACAGGTCTGGAATGTGGCATTAGCCGTTTTTTCAACTTTAGCCGCTTTTCATCTTTGACGTCTGCTATAGGACATGTCAATGTCTTCTAATCACAAGGGGAGGATGTTTACAGTCATACTCTATCTCGTACTGTAGTGTAATTGATAGATGATGAGTGACATGACTAAAAGAAGACAGGCATCTGTTTTATTAACCTGGTACATACTTGTAGGGGCGAGTACAATAAGTTTCTCCTTTTTTTTTTTTCTTTGTTTTTTTTTGCTGTTATGTTCCATCAGATTGTACAAGTTGAGGTCTGCCTGTCCTTCTCTTATCAGTCCTTAAGCATTGTCTCTAGAAGAAGCATATACTGTAAGTGAACAGTGTAAGAGACTTGAGTCTAGGAAGTGTACAAGAAGTATAGAACACGAGAATTGTGATCAAGTATCTCAATGGGTGACTCCAATGGAACACCTTCCTACCTCTTTTTTCACATTTCAACACTTCTTCAAGGACATCTTTGTCACCCTTATGTTTTCCTACCCTCCTATCCTTATCACAAGGACTCTGACACTCGTAAATATGGCACTTCTAGATATCCCCTTAAACAGGAGTACAGCTGTCATAGAGCAATCCAGGAGGTCTGTACACACTACTTTCTTCAACAATCACGTTTTGAGGAATATTCTTCATCATATCACTTCCTAACCCACCTCCTCCTTACCATACATTCTTCAAGGAGTATTACAATATTAGCACCACTTGTTATCTCAACCACATTCCATCCGTAAGGATAAGTTGTAACTAGGAAGTATCTTCCATTCTTACCCCTGGACAGGGAACATTCTTTCTAAACGTGGCTGAAGTACCGGTACCAGTACTCGTATAAATATGACTTTTATCACCACATCATGTATGTATATACATGTTCGGTTTCATCTGTATCACCTATACTTCTCCCATCTCATCACCTGTGTTCTATCCCCCTCAGCAGTCGTTCCCTTACCCAGATACCAACCCCTTGTTCTCTGGACAAGACGAATTCGGAAGATGCAAACTAACCCTAGTTATGTGTGGACGCAGCCTCCCCTGTTCCACCGTGGCGGATATTTGCTCACCTTATTTGACCCAGATATTAGCAACATCGTGACCTGGAGAATGACTGGGAAATTACCGCTAATTAAGTGCCTGACTAATGAGACAGAAGGAAGTGCACTAACTACAAGTGACACAGAGGCAATTAGACGGTGAAACAACACAAACACACACAAACACAAACACCTTTTCCCCCAAACACAAACACAACCTTTCTTCTCAAATAACCCCCATTGGCCGTCTTATCAGACGCCTCGAGCCTCGTGCTTGTTGCTGCTCATGTGCAAACAATGACATCACCCAGCACATGTCTCACATGGTGTGGGGCAAGTGGGGGGGAGTGCAGAAGTGGGAGTGCAGAAAGGACATTTATTGGAGAGAAATATGAAGGAAAATAACGGGAAATTAAATCACGTGACCAGAAGAGCAACCTGGATACTGCTAGTTTTTCCTCTTTTTTTTGTCCTTTTTTTTTTGGCTAATTTGGTGGACCATTTCTGGTGCTCCTTGTTTTGCTTTTTCTTTGCGTCATTAACCTATGTTCCCCACGCCGTTGTCTAATGCGGGGTAAAAATGTGACCAACAAAGAGCTGGCAGCAGGTGGCTGACAGGTGGGTCTGCACAAGCGGAATTCAATCCAGGTGGGCGGGAAAAAGGAAAACAGGAAAATGAGGCAAACGAAATTGACGGGAAAAACGGGAAAAACGAGAAAAACACGTTTGCTGGCCAAGCTCTTTATCTGCTGTTTTTGCCATTAATTTCCTTTATTTCTGGGGGCATTATTTTCCCTCCTCCGAATTTATCCCGAATTTATCCCGAATTCACCATTTATTTATTCAATATTTTCATCTATTTATTCTTTTACTCCCTGTTAACCGCCCTATGCGTGCTGCAACAATTACCCCACAAAACACAGCAACGGCAAGGAACAGTAGCAAGTCACGAGCGGGAGATGCCAGCGCAATGTGTGTGTTTTTTGGTTTCAATTCACAATTTAATCGGTGTCGGTCGGTGTTTAATTGATGCTTTAATGCGCAATTGTTTGATTTCAGAAATTACAAAACGAAATCAGACGAAAAAAAAAAAAAAAAAAAAACC